>OX381715.1:13574239-14009239 GCA_947462335.1 Harmothoe impar | reverse complement strand
GTAATATTGTAGCAGCAATTATCTCATCCTGTATGACAGGGGTTTCGAATTCTTGATTATTCTATCTGAGTTACGAGTGCTAAATATGGGTAGGAATAGAATGTAAAATGGTCATTTTATAAAGTGTTTCACAAAGTATATTCTATTGGGAGGGGGTAGTCATCACTTATAAAATCACTATTTGAACATTCCTTCTGAACCACTTCATAAAATGACCATTCTACATTATATTCCTACTCATATTCAGCACTAGTAACTGAGATAGACTATTCAATTCCTTGTGAAACAGCTTCCAGTGTACTTTCCAAAAGAAGTATTCATTTTGCAAGTGTTATGGGATCAAAAGCAGTTCAAGGTTGCCTAGCTACAAACAGTATCTAGATTATAATTATCGGAAATGGGTTCTACATTGTCTATGGTAATTCAAAGTAGTGATCGCTGACATGGAAAGCAATTATTGTAATTGATTGATATTCCATTTCAAATGGCAACTTCATAAGTATTTTGATGCTACATCTTATTATCATCAATCATATTAGCAGCAGACAATGTAATAAGCTTGCTGCACATAATAGTTTCTCTTGCAAACAGATTTGATTCTTAAGTTGGCATCATAGTATACCCCTGTAACTCTTTGTATAGAAACAAGATAAGACAAAATGTATTTTCATGATATCAATTACTTGCATATATGGATGTGACCCTACACCAAAATAGCATTCTCTGCCTTGGACGAGTTTTCTGTGACAACAACTATGTGCGACTCAAGGTCACAAGGTCAAAGAGTGCGATCTACGACAGAATTCCCATCTACAGAGGTGTGCTGCTGTGGGACGCACTGCTGCCGGAGGTGCAGCGACTACCATACAAAGACTTCATAAAAGAGCTAAACCTCTGACCACACCCAGAAGACGAGTAGATAGACTGGCTGTTCACAGATGCCCATAAACTACGGTCATGGTACATATTACACATGGTCATATTATATGCCTATGCATCTTGAATCATGAGTGTGAACTGTCAATAAGGGAATAATATCCTAGTATTGACAGTTCGAACTGTCAATAAGGGAATTTTATTCTGTAATTGACAGTTCAAACTGTCAATAAGAAGATTGATTTCTACTATTGACAGTTTGCACTGTCAATAGCCGGCCCACCTTGGTTTAGCTATTGACAGTTCAAACTGTCAATAGTGGAAACCTTTCCTCTTATTGACAGTTCAGACCGTCAATAGTGGGATAATTTTCTCTAATTGACAGTTCAAACTGTCAATAGTGGTAAATTATACTGTTATTGACAGTTCTTCACTGAACTGTCAATAGTGGGAATTTCCTCTCTCATTGACAGTTCCTTATCATTACTGTCATAACCCTCAGAGCTATTTTGGTGTAAAAGTCGATTTTGGTGAAAAGTCGATTTTGGTGAAAAGTCGATTTTGGTGTAAAAGTCGATTTTGGTGTAAAAGTCGATTTTGGTGAAAAATATACTTTTTGACTCCAATGTCAGTGGGAAGTGTCAATAAGACAGAAATATTCCACTGTTGACAGTTCCAATGAGGAACTGTCAATAACAGGAATAATTTCCACTGTTGACAGTGTGAACTGTCAATAACAGAAATATTTTCCACTATTGACAGTTCGAACTGTCAATAGTGTTTTTGTTAAGTTTGAGCCCATATTGCATTTTTGGGGGGCTAATTGTTTCTTATTTATGGCAATTAATGTCTATTGTAGCAATATAATTAGGTCTCAACACTAGAAACCTGCAAAAGATTAACTTATAAAATTATTTTTGTCATATTTCACTTTTTTCAGGAAAATGACCCAAAAATGGCATTGCAGGACACTTTTTTCTTGGAGCAAGGAAAAATATTCAATATCACATATTTATCTACCTATAAACCAACTTTGGAACTTTTATCCAGAAATAAAGTGTATTTCCCTTAATTCACTAGACTATTGTAATTATCTGCTTATATTTACCTGTGAGCAAATCTGAGACTTTAGTACATTTAGATTAGTCCCCGAGAAAGCCATGTGGTGGTTAGGTTATGAAAAAGTAGATAACTTTGGGCAAATCATGCACACACTGGTACACGTGCTGTTGCATCCAGGAATATTGTAGATGGGAAGAAACGTAAAAAGCATAATGGAATATGAAGACACATTTAATCATATAAAATACATTTTATCCGAAAATAACCCAATATCTTCAGCCTGGGTTACTTGTCAGGGCTGCTTTGAAACAAATAAAGTGCATTAGAAATTATCACAGATATAAACTCTATCTAATGTCCGTTAATATTGAGAGTGTTGGCTAACCATGATACTTCTGTTCCTCTTACAGGTGAGTCTGTTTTCGATGTTTTTACTCCTGATCTACATCTCTGGCTGTATGGTAAGTAGGGTCTCACTTATCGGCATTACAGGAGATGTGATCTGTTTGTAAAATCTTCATCTTCAGACCAACTAATTTATGTTTTCGATACATTTCTGGGATTCCTTTAACTTCCATTTTCCAGAAACCCAAAAAGAAAAGTATGACATGAAATGATGAAGTTACTAATGTTTGCATTGGGCATGCAATTGCTCTTTGAATATGATGATATATAATGGTTATGTGTACGTCCAAGTATATAATGGCAAAGTTATAAAGATGTTGATGAGACGAGCATGAATACAAGAACAGCTTTCAGGCATGGGTTACCATCACAAAACGCCAACCCTGTAGAAAGAAACCTGGATGCAAAGAATTCGTATGAGGTTCTGATGGCTACACATCCTGGAAAAGTAATATAAAGTGTATACATTATTGTGTGACTATTCTTCGTCTTCTAGCCTGATGCCACAGTCTCTCTGATCTCATTGACTAGATTAGATTACCAGAAAAATGGCTTCAGGCAGCGAAATCTGTACCTGGTTTGTATACACCAATCCGCCTATAGAGCTCTATAGACGGGTCGGCTGCATAATATATATGGCTATGTGGGTAGTGGTCAACTGGGGTATGTTACAGAATAAGGTTGATAAACTTTATTGAGTAACATACCAGTAAGCCCTGTGATTTATAGTTGTTGGTGCCAGTATAGTGAATGGCAAATTCTTCAAAGGCTAATGTATACCTATCGCTGAAGACTCTCACTTGTTTGAGACTCTTAGACCATGGACGTTCTCTTTAACATGTATACACCTCTTGTGCTGTTAATTTAGGGCATTTGACTGGTATATATACCCAATGCTGGAATGTCAATAACCTGACCCAGGGCATCACAGTGTAGCGCTGACTGATTAAGTAAGTCATGCTGCTTAGTCTGTCCTTGACCCCAAGGTCATGCATACATCTGTATAAACTAGGTATGTTAAGCTGAAGACTTGTAGTGTGCTGAATTGATTGGGTCACACTCTTTCATGTGCCACCCAAGTCATATTTTCAGAGGACCTATCCTAGAAATAATCACTAGTATATATTATCTTTGCAATTCATGTGCTTACTCTATGCTGTTTATTGAGAAAAGGAAGGGTTCGAATTGTGTTCGAAGGTGTTTTTAGAAAGTAATAAAATTGTCTTCTCATAAAATGGATTCAGATGACTCCAAGCATTCTATAATTGGTGAGTAATTATAATAAAATTGGTGATAATTCGGGAGCGGCGCCAAAACAGAGCGCCACCTGCAGTGAGCGTCTCTAACTGACTCTGCACTAGCGCCCCCTCCAGGGAGATCAAAGAACTGTCCATATAAAACCGCTGCTGGACGCTGTCCAGTCCTCTTTCACCATCCAGCCAGAACGGGCAGCAGCTATAAACTTGTGCATTTCCACCTATATTATGGTGGCATACTTATATACCTTCATACCATGCTATAAATTGTCATGTAAAAGTGTATGTAACAGTATATAATACATGTTATATAAAGGTCTGAGAGGGGGGAGATAACAATTATGTTACATACAATAATTATTATAGTATGGGCACTCGGGCCCTGAGATGATTAGATCTACATTAGACGAGTTACCGGTACTTCAGATTAATATAATATAATTAATAGCTACTACCGGTAAATTGAGAGATTATAATTAGCACATGTTAATTTAATAAATAAAACACGAGACATTAGTGTGGTGGAAATATATAGCACTAAACTCAGCCCTATAACTTTATTATCACAGCAATAACAATTACACCGAGTCAAAAATGCAGTCACACTCATTTTTTATACGTGACATATACCAAGGCTCACCAGGCCTATATGAAATAACACATGCATGAAAAAGGGAAATAACCCCCTGCATCGCAATAACACAAGACCATTACCGCCTAACCAGGTCTAAACAGACACAGAAAGCTAACAATACATAAGTATCATACAATAATCAGAATAACACAGAGAGAATAAATATCACAATAGAATAAATATCAGAATAAATATCCCCATAGAATTAAAAATTTGAAATATTTGGAGACTCGGGTGACGACCCTACTGGAGGAACTTGCTGTGGTCAACTGAAGACCGTTACTCCAGTGTGGGCTATTATAGTGCACCGTCATCAAAAGGAATGTTGCTAGGCGACATGACCGCATGACGTCACGGTGGCGCTGATGTCATGCGGCGAGCCGGGGAACTACTCCCAGGGCGCCGCTGGCGCCTCCTAGAGGGGGCGGCGAGCAACTCCCGCCTGGGAAACCGCTCCTCTCCTCCTGGGTTTATACGTGCATAGTGCTATGCTGGGTATAAAGGTCTGAGAGGGGGGAGATAACAATTATGTTACATACAATAATTATTATAGTATGGGCACTCGGGCCCTGAGATGATTAGATCTACATTAGACGAGTTACCGGTACTTCAGATTAATATAATATAATTAATAGCTACTACCGGTAAATTGAGAGATTATAATTAGCACATGTTAATTTAATAAATAAAACACGAGACATTAGTGTGGTGGAAATATATAGCACTAAACTCAGCCAAACCGCCACACACACAATGGAACATTACAAGAAAGAAGAAAAGAATTCACAAGGGGCATGCTCCAAAGCTGTCATTTCAGGTACAGACTGGTGCAAATACCTCCTCACTGCTGAAGAGCGCCAATTGCCCCTACGCATGATGGACTCCACAGGAACACCTAGATCTTTTAGTAGGGTAGAGCCACCATGCCTCAGCGAATGAGTAGAGACCCTGTCGACTGGAAGCTGCAACCTAACAGCACAGGCTTTTAACCTAGAATAAACTTCCTCATATGTCAAAGGAAACACCAAGCCACCCACCCTATGGTACAGAAGGGGGTCAGCAGGCGAAGAACCCTTAATAATGTCCAATAAAAAATTCCTTATACACCAAGGGGATCCAGGTACATCCTGCAAGAAAACAAAGAAATTATCCCTGGAAAATTGATCAGTCTTGCTAGACTTAATATTAATACGGATAGATCCGTCCAATGGCAGCAAACTTGAAACGCCAGTATTGTGCTGGGAAGCTGTCATGTGGCAGATCCGGAGAAGGCATCTGAATCCAAGAACAACTGCAATCCAGAATATAATATCAGTATGAGAAGTTAAATCCAACATAGATCTAATAGCTAAAATATCTGAGGGAGAGAAAGGGTACCGAACAGACTTCTTAGATTTATCATAGGACCTCTCAATACCGTTCAAAGTCTGTTTTAATATGAAATCATCCGAATGGGCAGGCCACCCTAACATCTTCTGCTGATACCAAATGCCAGAAATATAATTCCTAACAGACACAGGAGCAAAACCCTCCTTTGATAAATAAGTCCCATACAACCCCGCCTGATCAGAAGAGCAGGGGTAGGGTACAAGAGAGAATTTCTTGCAGAAGGACATATACCTTTTACACTGAGCCGCCCTGGATATCTTAGTAGTTGGCGCTACTCCCTCGTCCGCCAATATGTACTGTGCAATCCGAAGGGTCTGGAGCTCAGCTGTAAAGAGAATCAACCATATTATAATCTAATAGAGAAATATTACATTTATCCACAGTACCCCTGTACGGGAGCCTAGATAAGTGATCAGCTAGCACATTGTCCTTTGATTTAATATAGGTGGCAAATAATTCTACATTGAGAATGAAACATAGCCAAAAAATCTCCCGTAGCCAGGACATGCACAATTTATTTTTACTCCTACCAGAATTAATCATATGTAAAACTTGCATATTATCTGTTATAACATGTAATTTCCGATTAGAGTAGGACGCGCCCCAGCGCCTAAGACCCACCAGGACAGGCCAGAGCTCGTACACATTTATATTGCCGCGATGAACCCTAATATTATCCATCTCCGGGCTAGCCTCTTCATGTAGAGAACTAACCTTACCAGCAACTCTGAAACCCTCCCATGTACCATAGAAAAAATCACCACCCATCCAGGCGCCGAAACCCCTCTTGGAAGCATCAGATACCATAGGAACATCTAACAGGTCTCTATTAATTAAGGCTTTAGAGTTAAAAACACCACAGAACTGTCTCCACCATAGAAGATCCTCTCTAGTTTCCTCACTCAAAAAGATAGCCCTGCCTGGCCTAGCTTTGGCACACAAGTCGTATAGCCTACGACTGAACGTACGACCCCCCCTAACCACCTGAGAGCAAAAGGACATCAAGCCCCCAATTTTTTGGAGCCTTTTCTTATGGACAAATTTCATATTTAAACAATCATCCAGAGCCTCTCTTAATTTGATCACCTTCTCGGGTGGGAGGGACAGTTCCATAGCGACTGAATCAATGGTTATACCCAAGAACACAGCCTTCTGACTAGGTAGCGTAACCTTACCATAAGAAACGACAAAACCCAAAAATTCCATACACTCTATTAAAAGGTCCCTTTGGCGAAGACACTCAGCCTCTGACTCAGCTAGAACAATGAAATCGTCCAAATAACTGACCAAGGTGCTCACCCCGTGAGCCTTGGCTACCTTAACCACAAAGTTAGATATGGAATTAAAAATATTAGGGGCGCACCTAAGACCAAAACTTAACCTGTTGTTCTTATAATACTCCAAGCCCTCCCCCGCGTCCCAAGCGAACCCCTGGAACTCGGCATGAGAGGCTAAAACATTAACCGTCCTATAGGCTGATTTCAAATCTACCACAGCCATGTACATGTTAGGCTTCAACTGGTCAGCCACAGTATATACAGAATTATAGGAAAAAGGCTCATACGTATTTAACATGAAGTTATTTATCGCTAGGGTATCAGGCATAGAGCAATCTGTAATAGGCCTAAGTTTTCCATTGGATTTTTCAACCCCCCCCATGGCATGAACGCACCTGGGAGGAGGAACTACCTTAGTAACAAAACCATCCTCTAGCTCTTGCTTTACGATATCACACATTTCAGAATAAAAAGGATCTTCCAGAATGGTCTTATAATTTTCACAAGTGTAAGCGGTATCACAACCTTCATCTACAATAGCAAAACCCTGGAGGACCCCCTCCCATATAAATTTAGCCTCTTCCTTCCTACCCACACACACATTGGCACTGCCAGATATGTAAGGGGCAAACCTGCAAGGCATAAGTTGAGCTTTTTCAGAACCTATATAGTGAATACAGTTGCAAGAGCCACTAAGGCAATCGTCATACACATGTACAGTAGGCATAGAGCCTACCCCATCAATGGTAAATAAAAGAACCCTGTCCACCGCTGAGACCGGGGACAGTGGCTCAATAGCCAGAGGCGCCTGATTCAAGGCGACAACTGCTGGCACCTCTACTACTAACATCTCCGCCGCCACCGCCTGCTCTGTAGCCCGGCGAGGGACGAACGGGGTACACTCAGGATTCAGATTACTGACTGTACCAACTGCAACACACGGGGGAAAAACTTCTAGAGTGTCACCTTGAGGAACCATACTACCGGTACCTTTACCCTCATTATAAGTGCCATAAATACCTGTACATAAATCTAAAACACCAGCACCCTTTCCCATAGGGTCAGGGGTGAACGCAGGAGCGGCTGGATTTAATTTAGAATTTTTTACAAGACATAAAGAGTGGGTATTAACAGGGGAAACATTTAAGGCACCAACCACCTGTCTACCCCAACCATCCTACTTATCAGCTTTACCTGTTGAACAGGTCATTGACCCATGGCTAGTGCTGCGGCAAAAAATGCAATTATGAGCATACTTGCACCCAGCAGTGTCGCATTTGCCTTTATTAAAGGCAAAGCAAGGTCTCTTCTCCCTTACACCATCAGCTTTAGGCCTAGACTTGTTCCCAACCTTAGCTGCCGACACTATAGTGCTATCGTAGGAGAAGAATCTGAAGACATCTGAAGTCAATACTGTACCGAAGGCATCAGCACCAACCACGTCCGCCCGCTCTCTCACACTCTTATCATAGGAGACTAAAGACCCTACTCTGTATACTTTTGTCATCGCCTTCTCGCAGAGCATCTCCATATGGGCCAGCAGGCCGTCAACCTCCTCCCCCTGTTTTAGTAGTATTAAAACGGTTCTAACTGACACAAGCATTAAGGTTTCAAAGGAATCTACCCTAATACCCCTCTCAACAAAATTCTTCTGACGAAATGCTGAGTCATGCTTACTGCTAGCTCTGTGACGACCCTGGCTACTGGAGGAGTCCTCTGATGACGACCTGCCACGGGCATACGAAGGGGAAGGCTGTCTTGCACGCCTCCTGCTCCTGCTCGCTGCTCCAGAACCACTACCACTCGGGAGACGACCCTCGGGACTTGGGTGACGACCCTCGGATTCCTTGGCCTCACTCAGCTTCTCGAGGTGGTCCTGCACGGTAGACACCATCCTTGCAAGGCGATCGAAACCACCCTCGACCCTCGCCAGACGACCCTCCGATTCCGCTAGCGCTTGTTGTGTTCTTTGCAAAATAATCCCCGAGCTGACCACGCCCCCTTCTTCCACATCTGGACACGCCCCCGCCTTCGCTGCCTTCTTGCCGGCCTTCTTTGGTGACTTCCTAGGCGCCATGACGAACGAGACTCCGCTGACGACCGCTGACGACCGTTAAAAATTTGAAATATTTGGAGACTCGGGTGACGACCCTACTGGAGGAACTTGCTGTGGTCAACTCAAGACCGTTACTCCAGTGTGGGCTATTATAGTGCACCGTCATCAAAAGGAATGTTGCTAGGCGACATGACCGCATGACGTCACGGTGGCGCTGATGTCATGCGGCGAGCCGGGGAACTACTCCCAGGGCGCCGCTGGCGCCTCCTAGAGGGGGCGGCGAGCAACTCCCGCCTGGGAAACCGCTCCTCTCCTCCTGGGTTTATACGTGCATAGTGCTATGCTGGGTATAAAGTTCACAGGATAAAGTCTCCACATTATAAACTTTGGTGTTGTCTCACTAATTAATACAGTTTCATTGAGAAATTGATAATTCCCTTGGCTCCATTAATACTTAGTTACAATCTTGTTAACTCATTAGGTAGGAGAAGGATAGAAATCAACTTTTTAAAACGAAATAAATGCATCATTTCATTTCAGACAGGAGACAGTTGAACAATGTTAGCAGTACACCAATATAACATAACTAAAAATAATTGATGACAAAAATATATTATTACAGAGATTCATGATGGAAGAATAGAACAGCTGTCATCTAGCAAAGTTTCCTAGCAATTAATCATTGATTTCATCCAGGTTGGTTCTTTTAACTCAGCGCTATTGGGCCCAATTAGGAATATGGCTCCTAATGAGGAACAAAGCTCTTTTCTAGATTCATAGATATATAAATGATCTGCACCAACGTTTGATAAGCCTAATCCTGTGGCGCAGAATCAATTTTGTGTATCGGTCTAGTGTACAAATACCGAATCCTATATATTTTGTACAGATCTATACTACATAATCTATAAATGTGTTTTTATAGGAAAAAAAGAACAGGAATTGGTACTCATGCAGCCATGTTCACTGATTTGATGCTAGAGAAAAAATGCTGATCATGCATGGATACTATTTTACATTTGTTATATGGGGCCCTATATAATTTTCATTGACAAACTGGCACCCATACCTTACCCCCTAACATGACGTTTTCTTTGTTGTGTGCAGCCTTTCCTACCTTTGTTGGTGGATGTTGCTACAAAGCTGTGACATGTTACACAAATACTTTACTTTACCATGTACCCTGCCATAATTTAATGGGTACAAATCAACGGACATGATCATCTTTGTAATCAACCAGCATGGCCAAATATTGTGTCCTTTAATGTTTAAATTATTTCTGAAACATACTAGCTTTGTACCATTCATATACCCGTACATTATTACTCGTACAGGTCACTATCCCTCAAACTGCAGGCATCTATTATATAACAGATCCCAGGAAACAAGTTACAGGGTCTTGCGTAGAATCACACACAGATCCCCCCTATGATTACACAAGAGTGTCTGACATGTAGCATCTCCCTCATTCACACCTCATGACACAGCTGGACTAACAGCTTACTATCTGATATGGGTTGACAACTACCATCATCACTATTTCAATCACCAACTTCAATATGTCTTTAATAATAATTTTACCACAAACCATGAAGTCCTGCCTTAAAATACATTATTAGGGTTGTCCAGCTGCATCAGGGTTTTCAGTGTATCACCCCATTACAAAACACAATACCATGTTATTACATATTAGCGATAGCCACAGGTCGACTCTTTAAATTATATAATAAAGGGCAAGATGATGATTTGAATGATATTGGGGGAAAACTGTGTTGTTACAGAAGAAAGTGATTAAAAAAAGTTTCTGGCATACTGATATTTGGTAATACTGTAAAGTATTAGAAATGAGTGGGTTGTATTCTGGTGAGGGTTTAGAGAAGTCCATCCATCATGGAGCAGAGGTCACAGGACTGTAATCATGCCACCTGATGGTCAGCTACAGTTGCAGATGTATGGTAGGTGGGGACCAGTGTAACGGATTTATTGTACAAATGACTGCCAGCCTGGGGGTGTGATTATTATCAGATAGACCGAGAGATAAAGAAGTGCAAGGGTCTGGGGATTAACTTAAAGGGTTGCCTAGGTGCATAGGGATATGGCTAAGTTAATTCAGATGGAAATAAGAAGGACTCAAGGAAACTTTGGCTGGCATTCATTCTACTTGTGGCCATGTTAAACCAATGATTTTGAAGGTAGAAATCACATTTAGTTCCCTGAAATGCAGTTGCAATAACCAGAGCGTTCTAAGCTTACAGTGATAATGAAAGTAGTGTTTTCGTCAGTCCAATTTATGAATACATATTTTAAAGACTAAATTCAGACATAGTTCTGTAGAAAAAAGAGGTTACCAAACATGATGAATGATGAACTAAGGCAACATGAGAAGTCAATTAAATAGACGTGCTCATTGCATAGGCAAGGCCCTAGATATCTGGCTATCATTGGTGCACTATTTGAACCCCTTTAAAGTGAATCAACTTGTTACTATCACACACAGACACAGCCCCGAGCAGTTTACTTTACGGAATGAATTCATGCATACTAACCATAAAAGCACTATTATCTCCTTAGCTGAAGCCTAACAACAGTATATTAGCTAGTTGAATTCATCTAAATTCTGTCTGATACATTGACAGACAAATCCCTTTGGTCACCAGGTCTAACCATTCACAAACTGCTCCCTGCACTTTCCACTGCGCTTCAAACCGAGTTCTGAGGCCTTTATGCAGTGAGGGCTTTATCCTGTGCACATACCCAGGTCTAAGAGATTCCCAGGGTGTTGTGAAAGGTGATTATCAGCTGTAAGATGCTTTGTACACTGGTGGGCCTCTCTGCTGCATCAATTCTAGTCGTCAATGCCCCACTGAGCATTCCCCATTACCTATCTTTCACAGTGCAGTGCCTCTGTTCCAATACCTTAGTGGTTTTAGTTCTATCGTAGTCTATATTGGGGAGTTGTATATGGTGTGGAAAATGACTGGCTGCTGTGCGATACGCTGTTTGTAGCGGAATTGAAAGTACACAGTTTTGATTGGAATGGGAACGAAGGGTGAACCTGCAACTTTGTAGTCACTTACTGTGCTGCAATTTATTATATCTACATCTATATCTACCTTATCCACTGTCAGTCAAACCAAGCACCAGAAGGGAGAGAGATATCTCATGAAATTAATTATTAAATGGGGAGAATAAAGTGCCCCTATGGTGGAATGTTTATTTAGTATATCCAGCTTTTGTTTCCAATATATCAATTTTCATAACAATCCGGATATATGTCATGACTGAGGTGGTTATAACAACAGATAAGCTTAGCAGCAGCTTGGATGTTAACTTATTGTTAATTTTGAAAAGGTAGTGACGCACACAATAAGGTAACAAAGGTAAAACATGTCAATGAAAACACCAGTAGCAATTAATATTTTACTGAACATCAGATATTGCCAGCATCACCTATTGTAAACCTTCCAACTCAATCTAAAAACAATCTGCTACGAGGCTGAGTTATTACACTAGATATCACTTGAAAGCAATTCTGGGGCCGCATATATCTATAGGTTACCCATGCTGAATTCAAGTGTGTCGAAAAAGGGTTTTGAAAGACAATACATGGCAATAATAATAGTATCAGAAGTGGATAAATGGTTTTGTGGTGAGGGGTTGTAAAAGTCCATCTACTATGGAGCATAGTGGGTGGTGCAAAACCTAATATTGGTAAGGAAATGGAGCTTGATAATAACACGTCAATCTAACACCGGACCTCTAGCCACACCTTAGACCTACACAACAAGGCAACGCAGTTGTGTTACTGCTGTTGACTACTACACTGATATTCTTTTGCTCCCCAAACGACCAATCTCTTAGTAACTATAGCTTAACCAAGTTTTCTGACCATTTTCTGGCCCCCTATATGGCCTAGGTTAGTGAATATCTCCAGGTTGGTCAGTAATGACCAACTCACCTTAGTCTTCTCCATTTCAATGAGCTTTCGACCTTTTGAGTAAGGCATAGTCATAATATGTCTCAGTCATTTTTGAATAGCACTCCTCATGCATAATGGACCCATCAATGTTGTTGTCATTATGAATCAGCTAATAGAAAGTTGGGCCTAACTGCTAGAGTCCTCCGAGAGTTGATAAAAACTACTATAGTTATGATCAGAAGCCTGTATTGGTAACATAATATCTGTACATATATATGGTGCAACATTTCTCCTTCTAAAGTAACAGTCTGTGACTGTTGATACATTGCCATGGACAGAGAAAAAATAAACAACATGATGGCAACAATGATGACAACACTCCAGATAGTCCTAGGTTGCAGTATTCAGAATCATACCTACCTCAAAGGGTAAAATAAAGATTCACTTTCATGTTCAGAAAATCCAACACTGTAGGTTGGAATCTATGTAAAATAGTTATTTTTAAAGCAGCAAATAACATATACAACAAATTGAAGGAGAACGTGAAGGAAAACTTATTGTTTCAGAGTTTTTGACAATGTTTGCACTTTTGAATTGTCATAGAACAACAAAGATTCAAATGACTATTGAATCCAAGTTCCTGAGATTTATGTTATAAGAAATCTCTAACAGAAAGACATTGAATACAAAATTAAGATGTATATTTTTCTCTGTGAAAGGCTCTTGCTATGAAGGTATGTAAAACAATATACTTATTATGGTCCTACAACACAGAGACTTCATAAGTTTTTAGTTGGGAATGATGAATACAACCTTATCTACCTGTAAGTCTCATATAAGTAAGCCTACTTCAAAGTATGAAGAGAAAAATACCATGTGCTTACAATTCTTACGTATTTCATCACAGAATTAATATACTGTAGAAAGGAAGCTGGATGAAAGGAATTAATGGGGTGTTTGAAGGTAATACACAACAGATGTTGCGAAAACATAGGTGAGTAGTCATCATTTTTAAGTTTAACAGCCTCTCTGAACTTATTGATACAAATGTAACTTTCTTTCTCAACGATCCACAGGGCTCAATTCAGCTAAATCTGTACATAATTATTGTGCACCAATCAGCCAGTAAGGGCCATTACCTGTTAGCTGATTTGGTTGCACTATCGGCTATACATCCACAAAATTATACTACAAAATACTATATTGGGCCTGTTTGTTGAGGGTGTATAGGCCGATAATGCATCCAAATCGGCTAATGGGTTATGGCCCTTACAACTCTCTATAGGGATTTGGTGAATAAAATATCTTATTGAATAGATTATCATGGGGAATAGGTTTCACCTCATGTTAATGATTAGACGGCAATCAATTTACCATTGTTTGATAAAATATATGTCACACCAAGATGCCCTAATTGTCAAATATTTTTAAGCACAGATGCTACGTGGTACAACTATTGTTTCCAGTATTTCTTTCATGATTTCAATTGTACATATGAAAGAAATCTTGGCTCAGGGGAGGAAGCAACTGTCACTGGTTCAAATTGACAATTAGCTTATCAATATCGATCAACATTGATCAACCTGATGTCACTGTTGTATCAATGTTCTGTGCTCACTGGGCCAGCCCTTGTGGACAATCTTTTGATTTGCTTTTTAAATATTAGCTTTGCGTTTTCTCTTTATCATGTTAACCTTTAGATTCATAGTCCTTCACAGACCAATGCTATTTACAACAGTAATATAAAAGACATTGCATATAGAAAGAGGCAATTTCCCCATCACTGTTGAAGCCCCATTACATTTTCTGATTGTAAATCTGTTACCTACGGTGGCCGTTAAGGCTCACCACCAAAAAATCACTATTTTATATGAATTTTTTCCACTTTTCTGAAACGTCCTAAGAATATCTGTGAGTAGATTCAGGCTGGGCGGCAATATTGTATACTGCATTGACTGTTAAGCAATCTCATTCTGTAGTGTTCAGCTCTAGACTAAATAATATGTCACTGTGTCGTGTTATGGTGCAGTAACTGCCATCAGACTGAGTCATAGTGTCACACAGGACGTCTCTGCGAGTTCTGGTGACCATCTATTAGACATACAGGCTGGTCATTCCATGAGAAGCTAGTGTCGAGGCTCAGTGTAACTGCCTCGTGGCCCGATTTCTCTCTGTAATAGCGCCATTCCCAGCTGTAGCTACCATCTTACGAATGTCTCAAGACACAAGCCATTCTCTGGTGACTCTATTTTTCCTTCCGGATACTCAAAGAATCCAGAATATAGCTACTGCATGGCGAGAAAGATGACTGTGACACAATGATCACTATACAAATATTCATAATTATGTAGATATAATATAGTAACTTTTGGAGAGAAAGCAATAAAAGCAATGTGTTTAACAGTAGGTATCTCTTAGACCATCTCCATCCAGTACCACTGATGGCATCGCCTCTCTACCATGCATCATCATCCAGGCCTAGGCCTCTTCTGGGCGCTCTGAATTCGATTTCTTGTAAAAACGAGGTGCTGCCTCGCCACCGAAAACTAGTTCAAGAAGGAATATTTATGTCTAGCACTACTACAGTGTTACAGGGGTAAAGGCAGACAATGCTTATCAGGCACACCGTGTTCGACGTAAGAAGCGCACACCCCCTAATAAGTGCACACCCCCCATTTTTGACCGATTTTTATACTATAAATTACCAATATCTCAATTTTTGACCCTAATTAAACTCTTAATTACTAAAAAGTGTCCATAATCATTTTTTAAGCGCACTGTGCGCTAATTACGTCGACTACGGTACACCTGTTATGATCCAATTCTGATACAAACTTGCAGCTGTAATTCACTTTTGATATAATTTATTTGTTCATAAAGTTTGGTAAAAAAAAAAAGGAGTTAAAGAAAGGTAGACCATGAGGACTCGAATACAGATGAAAACTATTTTGATGATTTGCCTACCCAAGTGACAGCTTGCATCGTACCTGTACCAAGCTCATGAGACTGAGCCATATGTCATTTCACATCTAAACTGAAGTATTGACAGAAATATCCCTTTGGAAAGTTTGGTCACCCCAACAATTCACATACCCTCAGTTTCCCTCTACTCATCAGCTCTTAATGACCCAAAGGCTACACCTTTAGTACAAAAATAGCTCTAAATAAGGTATTGTTCTGTCACATTCAGGCCTAGCAAAGGCTTACCAAGCTGCCCTTATTCCAAGAAGGTGCATTTCAAACAGAGATCTGAGGCTTTATCCACCGCCTATACACAGGTCAAAGAGATTTTCAAGGTTGTCTGAAAGGTGATTATTCACTTTAGTATGCTCAGAGTTTACTGTCTGGCCACTCCGCTAGATCTATTCTAATCTGTCTATCACAGAGCAGTCACTCTTCAGTTTAGGAATCTGTATTCATCCAGACTTACCCCGACCAGTATAGTAAGAATTTTGAATGATGTTACTGGATGAGACATACTTGGATGAGATGCTTATTAATGCAGAATTGGGAACTATACTTTTTTGGGACTGGCTCAATCCAGTATTGCTAGAGCTTGTACAAGGATAAAAATACACAGATGTGGATCCCTGTTAGTCGGTTATGGTTCAGTGAACAAGGAGACCTTGACCCTGACCTGGGGCATGCAGAGCCAGCAGGCCAGGTAGGTTTAGTATAAACCTAAGTAATACATATAAACCAAATGTGACTCATCATACCGGTAGCATTATACTTATATAATTATGGGGTAATTATATACACAAACCCAAATAATCAGCTCCCTGTGATCCTGAGTAGTAACACTCTGGTCACCGTGCAGTGCAGGATATCTACAGGGTTGGAATGGCAATGTCCTGGTTAAGAGCCGACCCCATGGGTGGGATAGGGGAACTAATATCAGTGCACAGGGTCTGTAATGTAATGCCTTACATAGACATCACACTTATTGTAGTGGTTAATTCTACTTTCTTTATTGAGATTCCCAATAATGTCATCATAAGATAACGGTATGTTATTTCTTCTAAATTATGCAATTCCATTTATATTATTCCGTCTCTAAACACCACTGGGGTGCTTGGTGCAAAGAGGTAGCAGGTAATGTTGAAATTACAGCTGAATTGGATGATGATGAGGATCAGTCTCATAAGTCTCACTGCTACCACATCTGATTACTACCAGACCCAACCGCACCCCATGATTTGTATTGGCATAATTAGTGTGAATATTCTATTGATTATATACAATTTCTGTACATTTTCAAATTTTCATGAAATCCATTTTTTCTACATGCACATTATGCAGTACAGAGCTGCAGATGTCCAGAGCTGTCACTATTATGCTGGCACTGTATAATAACACGTACCTTATTGCCTGAAAATGAGGCTCACCTACCCTAGAGCGATGTAGGTTTCATTTCCAAGCGCTAATCTAATAACAACTCCCTAGTAGGTTTGCCACCTGGTATTTCCTTAGACTTAACATGGAGAGCCATTTGCTGAACGTAATAATTATCCTGACATTGGTGTTATAATGAGGATGTGCGTGCACATTGTTAAAGCATACAAGGCTGGCAGATGGGTAGACTTTTATACCTATACAGTAGAGGAACTAGAATTAAATAAATTAAGCTCGGCCTTCGTCTAAATAACCACAGCTCTTCAGGAACTGTAAGCATATGATTATACCTACAACGCCAGTGTCCATGGGTATCATAACCTATACTTGTTTGCCAATTAGACCATACTAAAACAATCGCATATACATTGTATTCCTTTCAAAAGAATAATCTGTATAACGACACCAATATTATGCTCTTACAGAGTTTCTGAATAATACAAGGGAAAGCAATTATTATATACCTACAATGGAGGTCTTTGTGGCAAAAAGTGGCCTGTGACTCGCTTTATTCTCTCAGTGAATGGTAAAAACCTTGATCCAGACGGCAATGTATTATCAGCAGTAGCTAGGTAAAACCAAACATACATTAGGGAGATTAAATAGGTATGAACGCATTTAGTATAGGCTGCAGCATTATCCCTTGGGTGTAAACAGTTGTATGAAACTCCACCATCAAAGCTTTGTAGGGACCATTGGAAAGTAAGACAGAGGACCCTATAGGGATATTCAATAGCCTGGTTGACTAGGAGGCTATAAAAATACAGTTTTAATCATGACGGTGTGCTGTTAATGTAGAACGATATAGATAAGCTGCTTTCAGTGGACTGTTGCTTGCTCAGGTGAGCCAGTCCTTCCCAGTGGGCACAAAATTCAGTTCAATGTTGAATCAACATTGAAACAATGTTGAATAAACATTGACAACCATTTATCAATGTTGATTCAATGTTCTGTGCCCACTGGGTTATACGCCTCTAGAGGTCAATTTTTAAAGTTGCCATGTGCGATTCCCTTTGCATTTTTAAAATCTTACCAAATAGAATCGTTACACTACTCTTACATGCTCATATTATTTCACATGGGTGACAGTGAAATGATATAATATAGTTATACGAGAATAAATACATGGGTGACAGTGAAATGATGTAATATAATTATACGAGCCTAGAATCCATAGACCATTTTACAGTGTATATTCAATGATTGGTGTGCATTCTAAAATAGCATAATCTATGGATCATGAGTCTAGCGATATATTAAGTGAACGTGCAATTGTGGGGAAGGAGAGCGAATTAAGTTGGTGACAAATGAAATGTATTCCTTGGAGCATACTAGTTAAGATCTCACAGCCAAAAATAATTATCTCATTTCAAGAAAATAAGATTATTAAACTCGACTGGCAGACAAACCACTTGTTTTAAGAAAATATTTTTTCTTAAAACAAAACAGTCATCAGCATAATTCATTGCAAGTAGAGCTGATCATGTCAGATACAATTGTGAGCTTTGGGATCATTTGGGATCATTTTGAATTATAGGATTATCCCTACAGCAATCTGTAAATTTAAATCCATAATTTTGTAGATGCACTACGTTGATAGATCTGCATTCACTTGGAGACTATATTATATTCAATAAAATAAACAGATAAATTGAAATTGTATTGAATTGTTATGAAGTCTGCCTGCAGCCCTGGTCAGTAAATTTGCAGTGCTGTACGTGTCCCTCACTACTATACGCCGGGTTGATATACTACAGTTGGGTTAGCAAAAGGACATTAATGCAGTGGGTGCTGACAAACACCACACAGGCGTGTCACTAGTGCACCATGAGCTAAAAGCATGAGGCATCATCCAGATGAGCCCTCCCACTTGTCAACGGTGGCCACACAATTACTTTTCATTGTGCTGCACTTCTTGTGGCCAACAGAGATCCAGGGTGTGGCTGAGAGGGCACGCGTCAGGGCACGTGTCAGGGCACGTGTCATTTAATTAACCTGCATCCCTTCAGCATGCAGTGTTAGGGTGTACCACTCCCACCTTCCCACCAGGCCTACAACTGTTAAAGGCTCCATGTAGTTGGACCGTAGGCCCAGTTTTCATGATTCGTTGATGCTGATGTAGTATTTCAGGGGTGGACACTGGTAGCCAATAGCCAATGGCACAGGGTTAAGGCTGCGGGTTCATTGTTTTCTTTAGTTAAAACCTCCACTGGAACTAGGAGGAACACAAGCGAAACATATGTAAGATATTTGAACCAGGTACCCAAGTACGCTGGACTATACATTTCCAGACAGGTAGGCTATTACCCAACTGAATTACCTAGGATCAGAATCAATCTTCCAATTTAAACTGTTTGGCTGGTGTATCATACTCTTTCTTACCATGGTACCAAGAAGCCCCTGCAGTTAAACTAGGTATGTAAAGTTGCATTCATACGTATATATATATATACGCACTATTGATTTACTCTATATGGTCAGCATGATGTCACAATATAGCACCAGTGAGTACATCATTTGTGATTCAATGATACATAATGACTACAAATGAACATGAATCATGAGTAATCATCCAGTCCCTAAGGGTTAAGGGGTACCAGTAGTCAACAGCGGTCACACACTTACTTATCCCCGTGTTTTAGTAGAGGCACGTGGGTGTGGCTAAGAGGTCACGTGTTGGGTAATTAACCTCCATCCCCTTACCAATGTTAGGCTTTGCCCAACACACCTGCCCACTGCTCAGCCACACCTGAGCATTGCTTTTGGACCCAAGGGAAAGTTTTCAATGACCTATTAGGCTGTTAAGATACATTATCAACTGATACTAGTCACTCTTGAATATGCTAGAATACTCTAAGTACGCCTCTGTTTGCGCCATCATCTCTATGCGTAAAAACTTAGTTAAGAGTGACTAACACACTTGATATTTTTTGGATACATATAATATGCCCACCCTATTTGAATTATGTTGGAAAATTGTGGCCAACATACATTAATCTTTATATTATAGCCACGTCAAGTTAGTCTTCGTTTTGAATTATCACGTTTTGAATAATAATTTAATTGGATCTTTTGGCTAAAAAAATGATGTGCCCACACTCAGCATTTTCCAACCATGAATAGCATACGAAATGCTTCACTTATTTTTCATAATTTAAAGTCATGAGATTTACAACGGGACGGTGGCAGAAAATAAAACATATATTCACATACATTCTTAAGTCAGAATTTAAATCCTAAATGATATGGAGGAATTGAAAACTACCGTTATTTCCACATGTATACAACATTCAGACCGCTTTTAGGTATTCCTCCTCCAGAAAGGACTTTTAACAAACTTGGCTGCAAGAAAGTATGTATATCCGTAATCGCAAGAAGACCTACTATGTCAGAGAGTTAGTTAAACTGACCAGTCAGTGGTAATTCAATAATGTGATCGCTATCATGTGTGCAAACATTCTAACAGATTGATATTCTATCATATTATATAATTTCATTTACCTAGTAACTTAATACTACTTTCCTTGTCCAGCATTGTTCATAGAATTATTTGATATACTGATAGGGTTGTTGCCTACGATCGGTCCTCTCACAGAGAGGTCAGATATCCTATTTGATGTTATAGCATACCACTGTTATGCGCTGTATGGAAACACAAAAGGACACAGCACACCTTCATGATATCAGTCATTTGTTCATGGATCATAGTATCTGTTACCACATTACATTGCTGTTATCCTTCGTTTGTGACCTCATCTATTGAGATATGTCCTGCACAAACTGAAATAATTATGTCTGGGCAGAAAAAGTATTTTTGGTTTAAATGGTCTAATAATTTAGCAGGTTAATATCTTTGAAGGATCATCTGAATGAAGAATCCCAGCCTCCGGATAGTTGGTTTATATAATTATATATCACCTCAGCTCTGCCATATACACAGTATTTCAAATTAAAGCAGCTAGGACATACGCTATGCCCACGATGATTCAGCCTAGATGAATAACTTTCCAAACTGGCATTCATGCATAATAATGACGTTGCTGCTCTTGAAGTGTCAATCAAGGACCTGGTAGCAACAGGTAGGAGAGGGATGATCAATGTTGCGGAATTGGGTATTTTGGTGTACTGCTATGACGTCAAAGTCCTGGAAGCGCTCAGGTCTAGCCAACCTGGGGAGTTGGTATGTACAATACACAAAGCTGTAGGGAAACAATAACGATTGGAATCCCTAGAAATATCGTTGTCAAAGTCAAAGTCAAACTTCCTAACTGTCCTACGATACATCTACCATTGTTGCTGCATCATTATGATTAATGATCATGAGGTCTTGAGGCATCATGCCTTCCGTGTCCCTATTCCCTATGTAGCTGCAAAGATGTGGGCTATCCTAAACAGGCTCTAGACTTACCCCTTGTGATCGACCCTCCAGAATACTGTGTTACGTATGATACAGTACAGGGATCATCTGATGCTTCCAGTGTCTGAGATGGAGCAAGGGATGGGATCAGGGGTTTGACTATAGATCAATACTGCCATGTCAGCATAAAGTGACCCCCACTGACGGGTACCTTTGCATCTTAAAGGACAGCTGATTCCTCATAGCACTGGCGAGCAACTCACATATACTATTTTGTGGCCTCGTGACAACACTTTATTAAAAGCATCTGTTGCAAAACAATGCAGCGTTCTGAGGAAAATAAAAAGTATATTGAACTTTTGAGGGTCACATAGTGCTTTGAGAAGGCTGTCCAGGGATGCACTCTTCAAAGCATCAATGCACTATCCTGCGGGTGTCTTTAAGCAGCTTTTATTATCGACATAGCTGCACATTAAAGAGGCTATCAGCCCTGTTCACATCTCTTTCAGAAGAAAAACCTACTGTGAAATGTGACTTATTCAACAGTTCCTGATAATTATTTACGATGATTGACAAGAAATGAAAAGTCTTTAATTGAATCAGACCCAAAACATGCAAGCTCCAAAAGATGTGTTACTAAAGCCACAGAAAAAGAAACATGTTTTTACCAGATCAATCATGATCCGATTAAATAGACAGCTCCACATCCATTGGTCTGGTAGAGTTGTGCATGCCAAACTGTCCAAGCAGTCGGCCAACCCGCTTATTAACCGAATCATGGAATGCAACGAGATCAATCGGCTCGAGCGATCAGGCATTAGCTTGCATCACTCCTGTTTCTTCTGGATGCACATTCCTGAAAGGTTTAGGTCATTAGAAAACTCGATGAGCAGCAAAAGGAAGCTCAATTTACTTGTAACTAGTGACAAAAGGGACTTTATCCCTCTTACTTGTGCACATACATGAGTGATCAGATATAACATTCACAGGTGATGATGATAAATATTATGCTGTGTGGGTGGTTGATAGGAGAAAAAACCTATCAGGGAAAGAAGCTGTTGGGAATCGCGTTCTGCCGGGGGGAAGGCGTAGGGTGGCAATCTGAAGTGAGATAAAGCATGTGCCGATTCCCCAGGGCTATTCATGTTACCAAATTACATGGTCTCTCGCCTTACATTTGCTCCCATATAAAGCACATGTTCCTGTGGCCATGTAATATCAGTTCATCCTATAAAGGAAAGAGATATAGTTGTAGTATATTAATGAGGACTACTGCAAGATGGGAAGGTGATAACATGATTGAGATGTATCAACTTATGAAGCGTTGTTGACATATCTCCACAAGTCACATTTAATATTAAATTGCATAATATTGAGAATTTGGGTTAATCACTTGAAAATCCAGGTACCATTATCATGTTAGCATATATTATACTATGGATATGCAAAGGGTATACTTTTGACATGATTTTTTTCTCTTGGCTAGTCGGGCCCAAAGGTATTGAAGGAAATGGAGGAGAAGAATCCCGAAAAAACGAGACAGAATCTGGAGACACTTACTATGGAATAGTTACTATCACAAACGACAGCAGTGTGTTCAGAAACCTACCTTAATGTGTTGATTGATCATGCCGACGCTCCTGGGGTCTATTACGAACTATTACACTGAACACTGAATACCATTATTCTGTAACAGACCCCAGTAGTGTATCGGTATCATGCTTTAATGCAGCACTGCTGGTTTACTCGTCAGTGCTGTATTCAAACATCTTGATAGCTATGCGCCCCTCACAGTGTTAAAACTTTGTTCAATAACATTATGTTTATTATGATGGCTAACCATGATATATATCTGTTGCTCTTACAGGTGAGTCTGTTTAGAGTACTGCTTCTTCTACTATTGTTCAACATCTAAGATTGTATAGTAAGTGTACATTTTTGTCATGACTTAGTTAAGGAGATCTAGAAAATGGTTCTATCTAATGACAAATTTATTCATGTTTTTGAATCCCTGAAACCTCACTGACAGAAACTCACCATTTTAATGAACAAGACATGAATAAATCCGAAATTAGTATTTATCAAGATAGTACAGGAACTTTAGATGAATTCTAACCCAAACCTGGAATTAAATACCATAAAGCTGAAAATTTCAGGAATGGCTCGTTATTATATTAAGTTTGACCTCTTAAAAGTCCTGGAGTGTCCTATGTGGGCTTCCATTGAAAAACGGGCCAAATCCAATATGGCCACCAAATAATCAGAATCTCATCTCCAATAATGACAATATCACTCCTAGAATAATTTAAACCTTACCTACCCCCCCCCCTAAATTGAGTACAAGGAATCCACTGGTGTCATTGGTTAATTTCTAGGACAAGTGGTTGCTTAGCAATAGCAGTTTTGCATAGCAAACCGGGCTTAGAAGCAAGCATCTACGGCAAAACCCCAAGACTCCATTTAGATAGATCTTTACATCACTCACCCCAACTAAATGAACCCCAATGAATCAATTGGTATGGCTAGGACCTCTAGTTGGTTAACAATATCACTTCCAACCATATAATTGTTTAGCAACTCAGGTTTGCATAGCAAACTGGGCTTAGAATCAAGCATCTACAGCAAAACCCCCATACAACATTCAGGAAGATCCTGTCATCACCCACCCCTATACTAAATTAACTCCAATGAATCAATTGGTATTGCTAGGTCCTCTAGTTGCTTAGCAATATTACTTCCTATTATATTGTTGCCTAGCAACACAGGTCTAACTTGTTCCTAATGCAATATCAATATAGCGATCCCCTCGAAAGGGACAGTGAGGATACCAATCATGTCATTAATCTCTTTATTTTCCATTCAATTCTTGCTAACATGTGTGCTTGCTTAGAAACCTTGGTTAAATTTCTTTATTTGCTTAGCAACACCATGGGTCCCCAGATCAACTTTCATTCTGCCTTTCCTTATATTATAAGATAATCCTTGGATAGAAATGAAAGTGTAGCTAATCACTCCTTGCTAACATATTCTCTCTAAAATTGATTATTCGGGTTAAAGGAAAAGACCAGCTTGATTTCATGTGGCTTTCTATTGGTAGTATTGATTCGCAATATTCAGACTTGCACACTATCAAAATGTGCATCATGTACTTAAACCAGTAATAAAGAAGATCAGAGTGATGTCACATGAGACAAAATATGTACCCAGTCATACAAATCCTATACAAGTTCAGTATATATTCTACTGCAATTTACAGTGTAATAGAAGGTAATATATGGTTAGGGGGTATTCCTTGTATACCTGAAGTAATTACAACGCCCTTTTCCTTCTCATTTTGTACAGACAGTTATAAGGGAGGCCACAATAGTCTTATCAAGCACAGACCAGGGTATGAGGTAGCTGTCCGATAGGCTCCACTCACTGATGCTTCTGTCAGTCTCTACACAGATTGTTTTGTGAGACAAGAGTTATTTCAGCTGAGGGATCAGTCTTGCATTGACCACCATGGAGTGCACATGGGGTGGGGGCTGAGATATTGTATTTTACTTACCCCATTAAACTACATGGCAAATTTGGGTTTATTTCTTACTTATATCTCAATAAATCTCATTACTAGATTAAATAAAATGAAAATAATTTATATTGAAAGTGGCTGCCGCTAGAGTAGGGAGCACTGGGATGGCTTGCAGCCCTACACCTCCAACAGGTTCCTATGGGCGGGGTAGGCCGGGTATACAATGTAGAAGCCCTACACCTCCCACAGTTGCTCACCACCTCCCACAAGCAAGGTGGTGGCTTGTAGCCTGGGACAGCAGGTATGCATATGCACACATCGTAGAGGCACTAGATGAAGCCATAAGGTAATATTTTTATAATAATATTGGACAATAGATTTAAGAACTTGCCTGTATACAAACTATACCACACACTACAGCATATCTGATGTCTGCACATGCTTACCCTAACTCAATTTATTTCATGGATACTATTACCTTGGTCTGTATGCAATATCACTTAATTGTAATTAATCAAAGCCTGAGGTCAGTACAAACTGGTACAAACTTTGTTGCTTCCTACTGGGCCCTACCTGCCCCAGGGCGGGCTACAAGCCACCACCTTGCTTCCTACACGGGCCTACCAGCCCCAGGGCCGGCTACAAGCCACCACCTTGCTTCCTACAGGGGCCTACAAGCCCCAGGACTGGCTACAAATGGCCCACTGCATGCTTCTTACCCGGCCCTACTAGCCCAAGGGCCAGTACACAGTTGCTACAAGCTCCAGTATATTCTGTGAGTCAAAGTATTGACCTCCAGTATATTTCATGACAACTTTCCCACTGGCATCCCCACCGGAATAGTAGAGGTACTAAACCCCATCACATTATATTCCATGACAACTTCCCCACCCAGGTAGTCAAGGTATCAAGCCCCATCATATTCCATGACAACTTCCCCACCCAGGTAGTCGAGGTATCAAGCCCCTTTATATTCCATGACAACTTCCCCACCCAGCTAGTCCATGTATTAAGCTTAGGTATATTCCATGTCAACTTGAAGACCTAAGTTGCCATGGGATATACTGAGATTGGATGAGGTTGTCATGAGAAATAAGTAATAAGTATATCTCTTAAACCTCCATTTTCGTGCAGTGTTAACACTGCTGGGTCTGGGGCCTCAATCTGCCGCATTCTGTGGAGTTTACACCATCATAGAGCTGGATGGAAAGGGTCAATAGTGCCATTGCTAACCAACATCAGTAACAGTTAACCTATTGCTAAGCAACTCCCACAATTATAAATGACTTCATTGTTTTTCTTTTTCCACTTGTTGCTGTTAGAATGTTCAATATTAATTCTAAATGATGTTAGAACATCTCAATCTGCATGGAATTTAACCACAAAAAAGTGAAGTGTGAGTTGCTAGGCAATTATGTATTTGAAAGTAATGATGCTAAGCAACTAGAGGTCAAAACTGAATGGCACCATGGGGGTCTCGCTGTAGATATTTGCTTTTAAGCCAAGGTTGCCAGGCAAGCCTGCTGTTGCTAAGAAACTGCTTGTCCTAGCAACAAACCAATGACATCAGTGGATTCCTTGCACCTATTTTAGAGGAGTAGGTAAGGTTTGTATCTTTATAAGATGAATATTGTTGTCATAGGAGATGGGTTTAACCCCGGTTTGCTAGGCAAACGTGCTGTTGCTAAGCAACCACTTGTCCTAGCAACAAACCAATGACACCAGTGGATTCCTTGGACCCATTTTAGGGGGCTAGGTAAGGTTTATATTCTACTAGGATAGATATTTTTGTCATAGGAGATGAGATTCTGATTATCTGGCGGCCATATCGGATTTGGCAGTTTTTTAACGGAAGCCCACACAGGATACTCCAGGACTTTTAGTACAGTGATAACAATACCAAAACCAATCATTCCTGCGATTTTCAGCTTTATGGTATTTAATTCCAGGTAAAAACCTAAAGTTCCTGTACTAAGAATGTTAGCTCATGTTGTGAATTTAAGCATTAGAAAGGCGAATGTTGCCTTTACTTTCATATCTCGTCCTGATACAAAAATACAGCAAGGATGAGTTACACTGCATTGCAGTATTTTCGTAACCAACTCAACCTTCAAAATATAATAAAAACATTATAGATGGCATAACCAGAGCACCAGGGTTTCATATAACTTTACATTAAGAAAATGTAAGATATGAAAGACGTATCCCATCGTTAAGGTCATGAAGTGATGCAGCAGTACTGATCCAGAGTCTAACCCCTTTAATGCCACATCTCCTGTCCCATCTCACACGCTGACAGCTCCGGATGTTCCCTGCCTTATCACCCTTAACACAGACTGATAAGGATTCCCAGGGGGTCCTTGATAAGGGGATGGTCAGTCTGGGTGATATGTATACCTGCAGAGAATGAGCAACACCATTGCCCTTCTACGCAAGGGATGGCCAACTTAGACTCAATCGAAGGTTTATTGAAGTTGCTTCGACTTGAAATGTCATATTTTAAAGTACTGTCCACGAAGGTGCATGTATACATGTATGCACATCACATCAAAACCCGAGCACCCGGTCCTAGGCATGCAAAGGATGCTGTATAACAAACAATAAATTATCAGCCGTGAAGATATTATGCATTATGAGTAAAACCTAAGAAGCTAAGAACAGCGATACCTATACATAAGAAACTGACAATTAGATCTAAATTGAATACATTGAGGTTTGTTTGTAAAAAAAGATCAGAAATGAATTAACATAGTAAGAAACTGATTTGTAAAATGAGAAAACATGAGGTTATAAAAGTCATCAAGGCCACAACGGTGATGCTAAGTTTCTGAGCTTATATTGACTGTATTAGAGCAATTCGTGGTTATACATAGAGAACTTTCTAAATAAGACGGTGCACTTGAATTGATTTTCTTTCAGAGTGAGAGTTGGGAATTTGTCATAAGACCTTTTATGAAACAACAAAAATACTGTGTTACATAATGGTGAGGTAGGTAAGATCAAAAAGAAAAGATATTGGTACATTGCAAGACTCTCCAGAAATGAAACTTCTTTGATTTAATATAGTTATAGTCAGAAATTGATAGAAACACTGCATCAACCCCCACACAATGTATTGACATAGATGCCAAGAACAGGTACATGTCTCCAACGCACGATTACCATCAGCATCAGTCACCTAATTTGGTGTGTAGGAGCTAAGCGTATTTCTTAGCACACACTACAAACTTACCAGTGTGAATGGGCATAGCCATTTTCACAAAAAAATGAAACCACGCTTTGTGCAGATGGGTATAGGGATATTTTATAATACCAATTGCCACATTTGCTGATTATACCATCGTTGCCACCACAGTCTGTGATATAAGGATGAAAGTGTTAAGCTTCACTGGGAGGTCCACTCCACTCATGGTTTCCATTATCAACCCCAAATATATAGATTATGAAAGACACCAAATTCCCAAGGTTCTGAAACAGAAGGCATGCCCTGTGATCTGACAGGTGATGGGGTTGCTCAGCAAGGCGGTGCTGTAGCAATAGAGACTGGAAATAATGCCTTCAGCAGTCCAGCAACCAGAAAGTATACAGAAGATCTCACACTTGATTATCACCTCTCCCAAGACCCTTACAATCCCTTAGACCTTGGACTAGGCACAACATAAAAGCCCTGTCCTTCCAAAGGCCTCAGATCTCTGTTTGAAGTGCAGCTTCTTTGAATAAGGAAAGCTCCCACTGTGGTAGGCCTGGAGGTGACAGGACAGTGCATCATCTAGAACCATTCTCAGTTCTAAAAGAGTGGCCCTTGGTAGATTGTGTGAGCTGCCGATAAGTCGAGCGCAAATGTTGGTCAACGTTATCTCACTGAAAACGTTTCCCAATAGGAAAGTTGTCACTGCAGACCACTTGTCAGCCACTGGGGGCCTTACTTTATGTTGATGCAGCATATTATAAACTGTAGCTCTATCCATATGGTTATGTCAATGCCCAAATATGATATGGAGGATGTTCAGTATATCTCTACGTAGAACAAGAATTCTGGTCTGAATTCACATAACCCACACACTATATTTGCTGTCAAAATAATGAATGGTAAGGTTGACTTACGTACAAGTCTTTAATTCTGCGTGAGAATTTACAGTAATATGTCAGCAGACATTTTCATTGATATGACAGATACACAAAACGTGTTAGGACTGCATAGAGGTAGACAGATAAAGGAGCATTAGGAACGTTGTTATATAGAAAGTGGCCAAACAATGACAATACATAAGAAGTCAAATTGATGACCCATGGTCAGCATGATCAATAGGCCTGACTATAATTAGCACTATAACGACGTCTTACAAGACATCTATACCAACCGTGAAGACTAGGACGTAAGCATCCTCACCAATAGCAATGATCGCCCTTAGGTCACCAGTAGTGTAGACCGCTGAACCCATAGTGTTTTCAGTGCAAAGGGGGTTGGCTGTAAAAACCCAAGATAACTTTCGGCTGGAAAATGCTATATTATAAGGCCAATTACAGGTTTGTTTCAGGTCGTCCGACTGACCCTACCAAAACAGGACCGACTCTACTTATTTTTATGCTATTTGAAGATTATTATTATTCATTTATTTTGCACTTTTTTAGGACAATTTTAGGTTAACAACAATTTTGGGAAAAAAACAACACCCATTTTTACACTTTTTGATCAATTTAAGGGTATCATAAAGGGGCTGTCTTCCCATGTTACCTGAAACAAACCCTTTTTCATTTGGCCTAATCAGGTGCCTATAACGTAATTGCATCTGAAACCTCTACATGCAGTGAATCACTGGTTAATTAAACAGTAATTAGCTCTTAGCCAGACACTCGGCCCTATGATCGCTCTTACATTAGCCACAGATAGGACTGCAATTAGGGTAATTAGGTATCATGCGTCTGGGGTCTACAGATTGAGTGGTGTAATTGAAGTGGTGTAAGGGTCTCTGAGGTATTAGACGTAAGGAAGGCTTTTGATATTAATTATACATACTATAGAGCTTATTGCTAGAATGAAATCGCTAGACATCCCACCTCTTTATATATATATTGACTGCCTCTATGCCTATTTGGGCAACCGATCCCAAAGGGTTGCATGTAATGGTACCGTTTCCAATACTCCCCCAATCTCTTTTGGAGTCCCACAAGGCTCCATCCATGACTCCTTATTATTCAGTTGCTATGTCAATAGCCTCCCAAATATAATAAGGAATTGTAAGATAGTCTATGAACTGAGTAAGTAACACAATTGCTCAGCTCACTAGCGCCTCTTGCCTGACACGTAACCACCTCCTTCCATAAATGCATCATGTAGTACCAGCTTTTCATTGAACCTAAAAAATGACTACCTAGGACTGATTGCGATGGGCGTTGGGAAAGCTAATCTTTGTAATGGAATACATAATCAGAAGCCACTGAACATGGATGTCAGCTCGAAAACTACCAAAATTTGATATTTTACCATTTACTTCGTAGACTGTGGGGTAATAGTCATAACGTCAGGCATATACTCCTCCCTCAGTTCCACAGAAGCAATAGTTCATTTCAAGATAACAGTATTCTTGCTGTGCTCACGCTCCTCCCTGCTTTAAAAAACTAACCATGAAGGAGAGAGTCCATCCAAACACCTGTGGCAGTACTACATCCCATTCTCCCTGCTCTCTCAAGGGCCATTAGCATGTGTACGCGTGTGGATGCTAGTGCCATTCGGGGCACTAAAATGGTCACACATCAAGTTGGGTTAGCCCAAACAACTTTGTGTACTGCTATTGGGAGTCAGAGAAATTTCCAAAGTAGATACTTACTCAGATTGACATATTCACAGCTACTATAAACAACCATGTATCCGGTGATGATAGGGTAGGTTCACCGGAAGTCGGCAGCTACTGTACGTTTTCCATTACTAATTTTTATGGCTTAATATTTCCAAGATAAATCATTCCACATTATATGCAAAACATACCACGATACAGGCATTGAATGCAAGAATCATATCTACTACATTTAGAGAATCATTCTATAAAGGTTCAAATTGATATTTATTCATATATTAGACCCTTTCAGATGGGTCACTTTCACCCAAAATTGGCCAGCTTGCACCTCAAGTCGTCCACCTCATAGGCTAAGTTGTCAGGGTTCTCAAGTCAGAAACATGGCCTCCCAGAAAAACTTTGTAGTGCTGAATTTCTAAATTCAAGTCTAAACTAAGTTTGCAGAATGATAGTGACATTTGCATCAACAAGTGAGAAGTATTTGAACATTCTCCTCTTCGCTTCAGTTATTTGTGACAAGTTAATTAAAACAGTAATTCAACTCTTTCAATAAGAATATCAGTCTGGCCGTGTTTAAGGGAATAATGAAAAAAGTAATGATCTAGAATGATGATAGTATTGTATTTCATTTTCACTAATTACATGGAGGAACATTTGTTTACTTTCCGAGAGCAGGAAAGATAAAACTAACTGTTCTTTGTCAATCGAGCAGTGCTGAAATAGAAAATCATGAGGAAATTTCTTGCTGAAATATATCAAATTTTCCAGATATTTGACATTTCAGTGGCAGGAAATATTCTGAATATGTGATGACAAGTTATAGGAAGCTAATGTTTTCTCCATCATTTTGTTTATTTACGCTGGGTAATACAATTTGATGATGGATTTAATCAGGGAAGTCAACTGAAGTAAACAAAGCAATACAAACAGATACAAACAAGTGTCTAGGTGTGCTACAAACAGACACAAACTCTCTCTAAGTGCAATAAAAACCGATACGACCTAGGGTTTGTTCATGTCCTTCTGCATTGACCCTAAATCATTTCGGGATACCCGCAGGCAGTTCTACAAATCAACCACCGTACCCCATACCCCGTAATCAGGGAATCACGTGATAACTATGACACCCCAGGCCTCCCTCCATTTGTACACTGCCTCACCTGCACTGACATTAGATAAGACCTACTTTCTGTTATACAAACCAGAACATCAGTGGATTGTGAAGGGACTGCAGTGTCCTTGATCATGATGTTGGTTGTAGTCATCATTTAAGTTTTATATCTGAATGTCAGATCATGTTCGAAAATACACTTCAATTATCAAATTATATTAAATGGGGCCTGCGGTGCTGTTCCCCTGGTTTCACATAAATCAATAAATATATATGTGCCGATGTTGGTGAATATGCTACTAACCAGCTTTTTCAGGATTTGCTATACTTCTGTTCTTTGGACCGATAAGATGCATTAAGAAGAGAGACTATCTGAACATATGTGTCAGAGCAACATCCCATTTCCTCACCTCCCTAATGGGCCATTTCTGTGTGGAATAAGGAGGATGCTAGTGCTGTTGGGAGCACTAGCATAGTCACATATCAAGCGGGGTAGGCCCCAAGAACTCTTTGTACTACCATTGGGGGTGCGATATGTGTTCAAAGTAGGTACTTACTGTACTCAGAAAGAGCTCCAACCAGCTATAGGGGAGACATAGGTTATGCAGACAGATAATCAAGTTCAAGTTTAATGTCCACATCCATAATTAAGGGAAACTTGTGGCCAACTTGAGACTTCACTCTAACTTCAATGATACTGTGTGTGTATGCTACAGAACTTAATGAAAATGGTGTATTTTTATTGTGCTAGTTATGAGCAAACTGAATACATCCAGCACTGGTTCTTACATGGCTTTTAATTGATGCAATTCATTGCAGAATTTCATTTCATATAATGTATAGGATGGTCATTTTATATGTAAATCTATGGTCACATTTCCAGGACAGAAGGATGTGACCGATCAGACTAATATAGCAAATTTATGTACATACATCTTATGTTTATCAACAACCGGAAGTTATTTGAGCATCCTAATCTCAGCATTATTTACAACAACAAAATAAGTAATCTACACTGACCCAGACAGGTCTACTTTATATGGTACTATAGGTTGTCATCAGGTGGATTTCAGTCTTCTCCTGTGACCTCTTCTCCATGATAGATCCAAAGCTACCAGTCCACTTCTTATACTCTTCTATGGTTACTTTATCCCGTGATAGGTGGCTACCCTCACCGCAAGTTTACACTTTCCTATATGTCTCCTTTTCTTAAATACAAATACTTTCTTAGCTTTTCTTTAGAACCCATATGGATTCACTCCCTCAGAAGATGTTTACTATTATGCTTCATCCGTAACAATTAGAATGAATGAGTCATTAACAGAGTCATTTTATAGGGCCAATATTTACAGTGCCAAGTCCCAGGGGCAATCCTCAAAATAACCATAATTTAGGTTTTCATGAGGCAGGAATGTCGCTCTGGGCCAGTTAAGAGGAACTTCAATTATGGGTGTCTGAAGTATTGTTGTTATTTATGTTGCGTGGAATGCATTGCCTTCCTGTTGACTTTGTTAAAGTGACTATTGGCGCTACTTGAAGCAACGGCCATCAATGAACACCCATCACGTTTAAATGAGACCCATGGGCATGATCTTACACAGAAGAGATTTCTAGAACACGCGATAAAGAAGGCAGTTATTATTAGCGACCACAAGCCAAATGGACATTACAATCCCAGAATTTCGATGCATACAACACTAGACAGGTTTGAAGATATTAATGCCGACATAAACCTTGAACGATAATAATTAGAGGAATCAATACAGGCGTGATTAAGGAATAGAGGGCAGGTCATCCTTTGCTATCTACCCCCAACACCTTGAAAACGTAGACCGGTCGTTAAATCGTAAAAAAAAAACACTCTATAATGAGCGGCTCATCACAAAAACATAGGCTTAGTGCGGATTCAATGATAATTTCTCATACATAGGATGCATGTTATCTACGGGGTAGTACCCCTAATTGGCCATTATAAACATGAAGCGCGAAGCTCTAGAAATAGATAAAAAGACGACCCAAGTTGGTGTATGAAGGTATTTGAAAGTGTTTAGCCATGGGAATTTAGCGAAGGTTATCATAGGACAACAAATGAAATTAAACTAAAGTATAGGATATGATAGATGCCAGGAAAAGTTCATGGAGCCTCATCCAGGACAACAGTTCACAGGACTTTATAAGTAAGTTTAGCCTATCATAACTGAAGGTTGTGAAGGTTCTTAAGCTCTGTGGACGGTTGGACAAATAAACACAATGTCATAGAGATAGCAATAACAACAATAATTTTAGTAACCCCTTTTTACATTTGGCTTCTTTTTGACAGTGTTAGCATTTCGAAGTTTTTAAGAACCTAAAAATCAAAGAAGCGTGAGTGTGTTGTTATTGAACTTTCTCTCATTTACAGTTGAGTAAGCTAACTTCCAGAGGCCTTTAGAGGAGCATGCTCTCACCGTTACCAACTGAAATATTATATAGACTTTGGGTTGTAAAGAAATTGTCTTTCACTTTGTCATATGAGTATGATTGTGCTAAATCTGTTTGCACATTTTATATTTGAATCTCCTCTCACCATAAACATGGGGGAAGGGTGACGCTACATATATAAATAGCTTTACTTCAATCTTCCTCATACTGGTTTTGTTTATTAGAAGATTGGTAAAAAAGAACTACATGATAAGAACTGCATGATTAATGGTGCCTGACAATAGCAATAGATTTTATTACAAATCTGAGTGAAATTAGGTCCGACATAAGGGGTATTGCTTAAGTGTCACCTTTACGTCTAGTGGACCTAATCAGAAAGCGACATCCATGATTGAAATCCGAGATAGCATATTTTGTGTCAGAATGATGATCAATAACGGGCTATGTCGCACTTTAGCACCGGGATACCCGTGCCTACGATCTCTTTTACCCTTTTACTGTAAAAGTGGAACGCTTACCTTATAAATGGAAGGCCTTATTTTGATTGTATTCTACCTTTATTGGGTTTATTTTAAGTCGACTATGACCCTTATTCAGTGAAATACAGCCCCATGGGGCTAGATTGTTATCTCGACCATTTTAAAGGGCCTCATAATGACTTTTTTCTATAGAAAAAAGGGGCCTTAAATGGCTATTTTGTGAAGTCAACCGGGGTCAAAGTGTGATGATATATAAGGGAATGAATGGAAATTTATTCAGGAAAAATTACAATGATTAACCCCTGCGGGGCTAGCTTCTTTTTATAGGCAAAAAAGGCCTCAAAATGACTATTTTATTAAGTCAGCCGGGGCCATAGTGCTATGATACATAAGAGAATGAAGTGACATTTATTCAGAAAAAATAACAATGATCAACCCCTGCAGGGCTAGCTTCTTTTTATAGGCAAAAAAGGGGCCTAAAAAGGGCTATTTTCTGAAGTCAGCCGGGGCCAAAGTGCGATGATATATAAGAGAATAAATGGCTATCTATTCAGGTAAAATTACAATGATCAACCCCTGCGGGGCTAGCTTCTTTTTATAGGAAAAAAACGGACTCAAAATGGCTTCTTTCTGAAGTCAGCCGGGGCCAAAGTGCGATGATATATAAGGGAATGAATGGAAATTTATTCAGGAAAAATTACAATGACTAACCCCTGCGGGGCTAGCTTCTTTTTATAAGAAAAAAACGGACTCAAAATGGCTTTTTTCTGAAGTCAGCCGGGACAAAGTGTGATGATAGGAAAAAAACGGACTAAAAATTGCTTCGTTTCATGGCTTCAGGGTCCGTGTTTTCAATCCGGTGCTAAAGTGCGATATGGCCCAATAACGTGTCGAAATCACGTTCGGTTGCTGTTAATTGTTCAACAGGCAAAGACCTACTGACTTGGTCACGTTGGTCAGAGACCAGTACTACACGCTCTTTGGCTACACCCTTAAGTTTAAAATAAAACACCTCACATCATGTTCATCTTTGTCACTATATTGAGCAGGTAATATTCTCGACATGTCCCGACATATTTTTTTATCATATATTCACAAATAGCTCGCTTTGAGATTGGGATGTATATCATGTCTACATAACTACAGTATTTTGATACTGTAAATATCAGCACAGGTTTCCATCTGGATCGGCAGGTGAAACTGATATCTAATGGGCACCGTCCACTGGGCTGTAACTGGCCAAAGTTATATGTAGGAATTGTGTGGGCGTAATCGGTCGAAGTTACCCAGTGGATGTCAGTGAGGCAGTACTTTGGAGATAGAGTCTGTAATTGATTCGCATATAGAAAAGTAAAGGAGTCAGCTGCGTCTCCCACATGGCTCTCATAAAAATTGACTGTGGTATAGCTTATCAATTGTATATCAAGGGTAAACTTGAGTTGACATTGATAGTACAGAGTCAACTCAAGTTGCTCCTTCAAGCAGAGTCATTAGCGCTTTGACTCTATATTTTACCAGAGTCACGAGGGAGACGCAGTTGGCTGCTTTACTTTTCTCTGTGTAGCATCAAGATTAGACCAAATAGTATACAGCGACAAAACATCTCACGTTCGTTTTGATAATCACCTTCCACCAGGTCTTATAGGACCTGGGACTATATTTAGGCAGAGGATAAAGCCCCGCCCACCTAAAAGCCTCAGATCTCTTTGAACAAGAGAATCCTCCTCTTTGTGTGGCAAGAAGGTTAAAGTGCACTATCTAGATCAATTCTTAGTGGTAAAGGAACAGGCTTTGGTGTGTGAACTAGTGGTAATGTCTTCTGGCATCACATGGATTTGTCGGCCAATAGTTTAGACAGCATTTAGATGCCTAATGGAATCAGTACATTGGGTGGAAATTCCAGAGCCTGGATATTGATGTTAGTGATAGCATAGTTTTGTAAGGGTCGGCATACTGCACTATTGCAGTGAGTGAGTCAGTCAGTGAGTTACTCGCCACCACTGCAATGATCCATCATGACAACGAACGAAAATGATACTTGAGGCATCATGGCTCTCCTATACCTGTATCTTTGTAGAATGTTGTTGATGTATACCACAGTTAAAATAAAAATTAACAGGATTACATATGCTTTAGGCTGTTAGAAACCCTCCCCTACAGTTTTGAAAGGTTCAAAGTTTCAATGGTTCAAATTCATAGAAGCTTGTGTAGGACCAGCTGTTCACCGGCATTCTCCGACATTGTTTTAGTATGTTGCGAGGACAATTGGAATTAATTTGGAATTTACTTTAAAACTCAGACTCGATGTATCTCGCCCCATATGATAGTCATTCTTTGATGTATATAAAATGTCAAATAATTCCCATCCCTACTTTATCTCCACCATCTGCACTGACTCCATGCCTCCAAGGACCATAGGGAAATTGATTTACGTGTCATCAAGAAGATTTGCACCAAAGTAGACAGTGGGCTTGTCAGCACAATGTCTGTTACATTGACTTCAGATTATACAATAAGTAGAATGATTAAGGAGCAGCAGTGCATTTTGCCAGCACTAATAGTCTGGGGTATTGAGATTAAGAATCGGATTAAGCGCATATGGGCTCTAATCCATCAAGTACTGTGGTTCTGCTATTTGATAATAGCACAACTAGCAAAAGCCAGATGAAGCTAATCACCAGACAGTGGGCACAATGGGTACGCAAACATATAATATCTCTCACATGAAACGGACAGTATACATCAATTAGGATAATTCTGCAACAGCCGGAAAAATTACTAGCAATGGGAGTCTTGTGAATACAGATTTAGAATCGGGTTTAATGCTTAAAGTTCAAGAGCATCTATAACAATACACTGACACCGCATCCAAAATTAACTTTCATATCTACTTGGTAGGTGTCTCACACTCCCACGGGCTTTACACAGAGTTGTTAGGGTTCACCCAGATTGATGTGTGACTATTTTAGTGTTCCCAATGGCACTAGCATCCTGCCTATCCCGCACACTAATGGCCCTTAACAGAGGAGAGGGAATTGTAAGTGCCTCCTGTTGATGCCATCATGGGTGGATAACGGAGGAGGTCTTATCATTAGCCTATATTTTGCACAGGTAGATCACAGTTATTTCCACCTCTCTATAACTACAGATCTATGTAGGCACACATGGGGGAGGGACCCTTATTGATTCAAGGTTAGTGTGTAGGTGTAGTCAATATGCTTCTAGCAGGAATTCTGAAATGTAATATAACAGGCAAATAAACAAGGCTAATGTCAGTTTGCAAAGGCGTATTTGTACTTATATACAACTTAACACTTTTTGAATCATCTCCCAAGATTACTGAATTTACAACTACTTATATACCTGGCTCAATATAGATGTCAGTTGTGCCTCGATATAGTGAAATTGAACTAAATAAGCATTCTTAAGACAGGTGTATTGCATCACATGTTCACCTTATTGGATCATAAACCTTGCCTAAATATCCCTGTGCCTGCTGTATATTATCCTGTCGGTCCCGCCTACAATACTTTCTCTGAGGCCAGAAAAAGCCCTATTGACTACTGCAATTATTTTACACCCTGCAATATGTATACTTGTAGAATATGCCTGTGGTTGGGGGAAGGGCTTGTGGGTGATTCTGTTTTTAGTAGGGATTAGAATGGCAAAGATTCAGTGCACCCCTATTGCTGAAAACATTAAGTCTAATGCTTTCTTATGATCATACATTTATGCTAAAATAATCTCAGTCATTCTTAAAGAACCATGCATTATTGTAATAGTGTTATTCCCTATATAGTACTAGTTTCCACATTTCTTCCTAGTCCACTGACATTTCATATCATATGTTACTTAGAGTCATGTCATGAGGCTGCAAAAGAAAAGGTAGCTTAATCTAGTAATGACCATAATGCATGGTGCTGTGACAATTAGACATGTGCCTATGAAGTAGTTTCACTGGGCCTCCACACTAACTGCTCATAGAGCCACCAGCCTGTATGTCTGATAGATAGTCACTAATACTTTTAGGGACATCCTGTAAGACACTGTCACTTACTTGAATTGCAGTTACTGCAGTATGACATGACACAGAAGTATATATTATCTAATCTGGTATATTTTATCTAATCCGGAGCTGACCAACACAGAATGATTTTGCAATGGCCCTGAGGAGCATTTGGATTACCCATTACTGCCTGGTGTGACATGTCTCATAAATATCCCATTTGTGGTTCATGGTAATTGTATAAGGAAGCTGGCTCTACGAACTATGAAATTGGGTCGGTAACAATGTATACAGAGAGAAGTAAAGGCATCGCCATGACTCTCTTCCCAGAGTCAATTCTAGTTGACTTGACTCTGGTGGAGGGGTCACAGCTACTCTAGTCATACCCCGGGGAACACTATCTCCGGCATCTGCACTGACTTCATGCCTCAAAGGACCATAGGGTAATTGATTTATGTGTAATCAAGATTGGCACCAAAGCAGACAGTGGGCATGTCAGCACAATCACATGTACTTTAGATTATACAATAAGTGGAAGAATTAAGGAGCAGCAGTGCATTTTGGCAGCACTAATATTTTGGGATTTTAAGATTAAGAATCGGATTGAGCACCCGGCCCTTAATCAATTACTGTGGCTTTGCTATTCGATAATAGCACAATTAGAAAAAGCTGGATGAAGCTAATCACCATAAGGCACAGCCAGACAGTCGGCACAATGGGCATGTAAACATGTAATATCTCCTACATGAAACAGACGGTATGCATCAATTAGGATAATTATGATGAACTGAAAAAAATTGCCAGCATTGGAGTCTTGTTTAAATACAGATGTAGAATCAGGTTCAATGCTTTAAATGCATGAGCATCAATGCATAAAAATACACTGGCAGTGCATAAGAAGCAATTTTCATATCTACTTTGTAGGTTTCTCACACTCCTGCGAGTGGTACATACAGTTAAAGTTGTCAGGGCTCACCTAGGTTGATATGTGACTATTTTAGTGTGCCCAATGGCACTAGCATCCTGCCTATCCCGCACACTAATGGCCCTTAACAGAGGAGAGGGAATTGTAAGTGTCTCTTGTTGACGCTTTCATGGTCGAATAAGGGAGGAGGTCCTGAAATTAACCTATATATTGCACAAGTAGATCACCGTTATTACCACCTCTCTGTAATCGCAATGCAATGCAGGCATGGGGGGGGGGGGGGGGGTTGAGGGACCCCTATTGATTCAAGGTTAGTGTGCATGTGCAGTTAATATGCTTCTAGCAGGGAGTTTGAAAGATGATATAACAGGTAAATAAACATAGCCAAGTAAGTTTTTAAGTCGTGTCTGTGCTCATCTACAGTTTCTGACTTTTTGAATTTATATAGTAATATTGAACAAAATGAGAACGCTAAAAAGAGGCATGAGAATATGAACGTTGCCTTAATTCATACTCCCATGCCCAGTGAATATTATCATGTTTGTCCTGCTTAAAATAATTTTCTTTGAGCACAGGAAAAGCCCTATTAGGCAGTATTCCATTGAGACAAATTGGCCGAGATTCCATTATCGAACGAGATTTGTCCTTGAGTTTAACATTAAAGATTTTCATCGGATGACGGAATTATGGCCGACCGACGGCAGTGGAATACGCCCTATTGACTGCTGCAATCTTTTTCAGGACACTTGACAATATGTACACTTGTAGAATAAGCCTGAAGTTGGGGGCAGGCTTGTGGGTGATTCTGTTGTTAGTAGGGATTAGAATGGCAAAGATTCAGTACACCCCTATTGCTGAAAACATTGAGTATAATGCTTTCTCATGATCAAACATTTATGCTAAAAGAATCTCAGTCATTCTTCAAGAACCATGTATCATTGTAGCAACGTTATTCCCTATATAATACTATTTTCCTCATTTTCATCTACTTGTCCACTGCCATTTCATATTATAATATGGTACTCAGAGTCCTGTCTTGAGGCTGCAATAGAAAAGGTAGCTTAAAGTAGTAATAACCATAAGGCATGGTGCTGTGACAGTTAGACATGTGCCTGTTAATCAGTTTCACTGAGCCTCCACACTAGCTACTCATAGAGCCACCAGCCTCTATGTCTGATAGATGGCCACTAATACTTATAGGTACATACTGTAAGACACTGTCACTTACGTAGATAGTCTCACACCTTCAGACCCGCCCACACTGTGTCCACCCGGCCAAGCTTGGTCTGACTCAGTGTTATGTGTTATCAGGACCGGGGACGGCGTTGTCTTCACAGCGCTGTTTCCCAGCACATAATTATTGGTGCATACACCAGCAGGTACTAAACATCTGCTGGAGAGTGAGGTGCATATGCGCTGACTGCGCCAGCTACACTCACCAGTACTGTCACTGTTATGCTTGAAGAGTGTAAGTCCACGCCGTTGCTGACTCTTCTTAGTCTGTAATATATACAGAAGGGACCGAGTCTGTTACTTGGATGACAGTTACTGCACCATGACATGACACAAAGAAGTATATTTTATCTTATCTGGAACTAACCAACACAGAACGATTTTGCAATGGCCCTGAGGAGCATGTGGAATACCCATTACTGCTTGGTATGACTTTTCTCACAAAAATCCCATTCATAGTTTATGGTAATTGTATGAAGAATCCAGCTTTATTAACTATAAATTAGGGTCTGCAACAATGTACACAGAAAGGTAAAGGCATCACCATGAATCTTCTCCCAGAGTCAACTCTAGTTGACGCTGGTTGAGGGGTCACAGCTACTGCAGTCATACCCCATGGCCCTTGTACATCATAAGTCAACCTTCAGTGCAGTTAGTTGACACACCCAGTGTGGCAGCCAACACAAGTTTGGTACCAGTGGCAGCCACAAGCCAGAGCCACTATCAATACTTCAGACATTTGTTACATGCGATACAGTTTTGATTCTTTATAGAAGGGTCCTGTCTGAGATATAATGTATGGTACTGCTTACTACTACATTATAGACCTATGATCAGCATATAAGTTGATGTATGTGGCCAATGGAATGTACTGTGAGGCAGATATAACCTAGCCATCTCACAGAGAGAGAGAGGTGATGGACATGACAACATGTCTTGTTCTTGACCTCCCTTGGGAAATAACCATACCTATTCACTTCTCTCACAGGCCTCACCTGGTCTGTCCCCTAACTTTTAACACCTGGTGGCCCCACTCCACCCTGCCATAAGTAGACTATACTATCCTCCTTACCTGCATGCCACTCATTTATTTCAGTATTGATTCCCTCTCTTTTCATGGGTCAACTGCTGTTGACTATTCAGGAATGGAGAGTCAAACTCATTTGACTCTCCTCTACAGGTGTCATGTGGGAGACAAACTTGGATTCTGGCTGTCAGAGTAATGGCGATTCCTTTACCTTTCTCTGTGTATTTTTCCTTTATTTACAAATCTGCACAAACACAGCACTGTGAACTCGTGTGAGAGAACGATATGGCTGATGTAAACAGTATGAAACAGCCATCATTCAATAAGTACTGGTTGTACATGTAAGATTGCCACTACAATTAGTGTCATACTGTAGGAGACTTGATCTTTTGGTACAAAAGATACAACGGAATGATGAAGATAATATCATAGACAAATGCCAACACCTATTGATACCGTCGTATTCCACGAGTTGGGGCTGGGGAAGTATCCCATGAAGCCACAGGCTGAGTGGGATGCGCCCCATCCCCCACAAGTGAAATACGTCAGCCCAGTGGGCACAAAATTCAGGCCGATGTTGAATCAACATTGAACCAACATTGAATTAACATTGACAACCACTCATCAATGTTGATTCAATGTTCTGTGCCCACTGGGTGAGAGGGATCAATGTAGTTGGCATTTGCTTCTTTTCTTCATTTAAAGCCAATTAACGAAGAAAAAGCAACATTTTCTTGGCCTTTGAATACGGTCATATTGAACTCAAGGGTGCAATTGAATACGGTGCTTTCTGTACTAAAGACTAAATGTAAGCACAGTCTTCTATCTCAAAAAGTTATTAATGTATTCCATCACTGGTATTGGGTCTGAATCCAAGCCTCTCGTGTGCCTATATTTTGGCGGGTTGTACTAAACAGCTGGTCTGGGATTTGTTCTACCCTTTTTTGGAGCCAGTCAAATTCCCTACGAGGAGAGGCAATCTTAGCATATATCGTAGTGGCATATGCCATTCGCTCTCCTGAGGGCCATTGATGTGCTGCTCTGGGAAGATTCTAGTGCCGTTGGGAACAGTAAAGTAGTCACATATCAAGCTGGACAACTCTGTGTACTGCCTGTGGGATTGTGAGATACCTACAAAGTAGATACTTACTTTGTTAGAGATGTCCACAGCCATGGGAAAGATGAATGACTATAGTGATGACATGGATACTGTAAGCTATCAAGTCAGTCCAAGTCTGAAGAGGATTGCCGCTCTGGCAGCCACAGTACCTCCTGAAATCATGCTGTAAAATATCTTCCTGAAGAAACCAAGGAATGCAGCAGAGCTCTGGTACCATAGTTCAGTGCCAAAAGGTGAAGGCACTTGTGTTGCAGGAGGAGCTACCTGTCTAAATATTTATTCTAAAAGTGCAACTTAATCAATTTCTCCTGCTATTAGATCTAGTGTGATCATGGCCCTCGGTATGTCTTTGAGTGATAACCTTACAAAAGAATGGGCATCCTGAGCGGCAATAAATCCCAACCACCGCCAAAACCAACCATAAAATTGTAGCCATTAACACTGGGTGAAGCTGTTTGCGGCATAGTTTGGGGGCTAATAAAAAACATTAAATCAAAATAACCTATTTCATGATACTGAAAAGGTGAAAGGTCAGGTGGGTTAATCACTTTCACCACCTTCATATAAAATCACAATCTTAGTTAGGTAAGAAATGAGTGTGAAAGGTCAGTAACCAGGATTCTTTTATAAATGATGCATACTAGTTTTTTTTAAAGATTAACTGCAACCACGTGTTTTACTGTGCACAGTTTTAGAAATGGCAGGGGAGAGGGTTGAAGAAATAATATCTCCCAATGAAGGTAATAGGTTTAATCTGCCCATTCGAATAGATGACAACTGACTCAGCGCAACAAGTAAGCTTTTACTCAAACACGCCGTGATTGATATTTTCCTTCACTGGCGTAGTTGACATGCAGGTTTTTTTCAAGTTTAGAAATAAATCCTACTCGCTGTGCCCATGAGTGCATATTTCAGCGTGAGGAAAAACTTTTTCTCAAACTCATCAAACTCATCGATCACAATCTTAAAAGCATTCAACAAGCTGTCTTACTTCAACTTGGGTATTGAATGTATGAAAAATCTATATTAATGATGAATTTTTCTCAGAGCAAGGGATTAAGTGTAGGCATGAACTGTATTTTAAAGACATTAAGATGAGGCAAGCCTTGGTGGCTTGGTCAGAGTAGCCTACTGCATCAGGAAAGCAAATCAAGCTACACTCCTGATCTGACTTAAGTTGATCAAGTCAGATCAAACAATCCTCCATAAACAAGGTTTTGAATGATGCTTCATCATAATGATCTAATGCCATTGTCTTGATGAATAAAGGAAGCTCTTGTGAGTAAAACACACAAGATTGATGCCTTCCTGAGAGGTCAACTTGATGCAACAATACAGCTCGATTTGCTTGCCGGTAATATGTTCCAGTACAAGCACAAATGAAAGAGAATCCTTGAAGTATAATGAAATCCACAATTGGGTGACCATGCGCGCATGGTTTGTCATTCATGGCCCTCACTGGGCAGATCACATTATCCTACCTACTATAGTCCTCACCCAACACACTACCCTACCTACTGTAACTCCCACACCTGTTATACTGACCCACCTTATGTAAGCCTCCACCACTCACCTGTTTTATGACCTACTTCCTCACTCCACCACAACAAGCCTTCCTTATTAAATAGGTAAAATAATAAGCATTATCATGTACTCTATGTTTAATATCACCTATCATATGTTATTATAAGGTTATAAAAGACCTATACTCAACCATGTCTACCTATAATACATACAGGTCTAAAATATGTCATTTGACCTTCATATAATCTCAGGTATAAATTTATATTGTATAATGCATATTCCTCCAATTAAAACATTTGTTCTTCAATCCTCTCTCCTCTTGTCTGTCCGGGGGGGGTGTCCATGAATGAATGTCTAATGGTGAACGTCTAGGTTTCAAGGAGATGTGAGATCCTGATTACAATGCAGAGCTAAAAGAAGATTATGTGATTTTGGGACGGCGTCAAGGCCACAAGATCCATCATTGATAATGGCTTTTCCTAAGTTCTTTAGAATAGCAACTATTTTACTGCTCAAGTTCTTACATTCGCGACTTAAGATTCTCAAAGTTGAGGACAAGTATCTGTTGCCAAGCGTTAAGATTTGTAACATATTTGACAACTATACAGCATATACCATATACCGTAGTTCAGATACCATCCTTTGGACAATCACTGAGTAGTGACTAGTGGCAGAAACCTACTTTTTAGGAGTTTGTCAGTATGATAACTTAGCATAACCTTCACATGAAGGGGTGTGTACTTAGAAAGTACTAACTGCCTTATGGTCGCAGCTTGATTTGTTGTTGTTACCCATTTATATATGTTGAGTGAGATTCATATGGAAATACTCATCTTGAGGTATCTTCATACAATATGCATCAGTGCGGATAAATTATTATAACCCCAAAGAGAAAGTGCTTAACCCTTCGGGCAGTTTATCATATCAGAGAACGCTTTAGTGCTAGTGGCTGTGAGATGACATCGCATAATTGATGAAAGGTTTAACCCCTAACCCCATCCTCTGCTCCATCTAAGAAACTGATAGCACTAGATGTTCCCTGCACAACACTTTGGCTGGCACTCAACTACCTAATTTGGTCATCAGATCGGACCTATTCTCATAACCCTGACCCAAACATTTGTAAATATAAAGCATGGGGTTGTTTATATTATGGGTCTGATTTGTGAGCACATATCCGATCTGATGATAAAATCGGGTAGTGGAATCCCAGATTATAGCCTTATGTGATGGTTCGTATTAAAGTTCCCTGTATGGCAGGGGACAGGTACAAAATGTTGGCTGAGGAGGACTCCCAGGGTTCATGGTTGAGTGGATGGGTCAGTCCGGGAACTATGGATATTTTTTTATGGTACACTACCTCAAAGTGGTCCGCTGTATATGCAAAGATCAATAATCATATTGATCACATTTCAAATGGCCACCAGTAACCTGGGCGCGATATTGCAAACTCCCAACTGCTTGAATGTACAGCTTCAAAAGCTATAAGAGCAGGGAAGGCAATGATATTCAACAGCAATTATGATGTTGGTAGCAACGTTGGCAATGGCATTTAAAATTAATAAAGTAAGAGAAATGGATTTAATGAAATGAAAGATCTGTAGCCTGTTCCACTAACAACAACCATCTCTCCCTTTCTTGTCAAATTGGTCTATAGTCGAGCACTTAGTCTGTGACCCAGGGCTTGAGTAAGTCCCATAAATATTGCATATCTTTATCTGAACCACACCAAACCCGCCTATAGGTTTAATAATGTGACAGTCCTACCTACTGGGGCGTCTAGCCCATCGGATCAATATGCGTAACATCTAACAGGATGATTAATATAATAGTATATAGGGTGGTGAGTATGGGATGTTTGTGATGAAGCATTATATATATATATATATATATATATATATATATATATATATATATATATATATGCAGTATCTTTGGACCTGAGGATAGTGCAAAAATTGAGCGGAGGTGGAGAGAGCATCTTGAGACCAGTTATTATATATAAATATAACATTTACAGGTGAGTCTGTTTCTATTCCTTATTGATGCCTGATAAGAACGGTCTACCTAGGCAATGGTTTTCTTGATAATATGACTTCGATGTTATATTGCCCACATGGCAAGCCTGCCAGGAAAAGTTACTTTAATTGAGATTGAATGAGGCTGGTCTATTTATTTTCATAATTTGATGAGCTGTTCAGAGTCATTTTACCCTTTTTTTATCCAGAAATACTTTAGTTATCTCAATCTGCAACACTGTAGTATATCCTCCTCTGGCTGAATACTGAAATAGTACACAGAAGAGCCTTTTAGGAAGATACCTTGATATCGCAAAACAGTTCTCTGGGTACCAATAACTAGTGTAAGCTGCATATGCGGATTTGTGCAGTATTTGCAGGTCAGACATTAGATTCCAGTCAATTCACTCGACTCTCTCTCGCCGCTGAGCAACAATACAAAACTGTTTAATATGGCTTGGAGAGCTGTATCGTGTCTCCAAAGTGGACATGCCAGTCTCGCACTCAGAGCAGAACGATTGCTACCAGCATTTCAGTACCAGAGTAGTTAAAGAATTCAGGTAGCATTGGGTTCTTAATATAGATATGCAATTGCTTTTAAAGTTGTCCAACGGATGGCAGATCGGCGTGTTGCCGTAGTCCGGTAGACGGCTGCATGCTTTTGCATACTATGCTGTAAATTTCCTTAAATAAAAATCTATACAAATAAATGCATGCATCCCTGGCGAGTCTTCGCCAGGGTTGAATAATTGTATTGTAACCTGATCCTCACAAACAGTCAGCATGATACACCATGTAGCCCAGGCAAAACCACCCACCAGGGCTGCATTCATGCATCATGACATTGAAGCAGTATGCAGCCATTAAAGGGGTATGGTTTCAGGCTATCTTTCAGTGCTAGTCACTTTATGCTGACACTGCAGTATTGATAGAGCTTAACCTCTAACCACATCCCTTGCTCCATCTAGGATAGAGTCCATAGTATGGGTCACTAATGGTAAAATAGGAACTTTTGACCCAATGACTCACACCATTAGCATTGTATGCCATCTAAGTGACCATGAACGTATTACAATAAAACCTGACCCACGGACAAATTTCAGTTGTCGCAAAATGACTTGCCAGGGCGTGGAATGATATATTGACCATTCTATATAAGACCACTTCCTTGAAATACTGGCGTTCTGATTTGATAATGAACATTCTATCAGCATTAAAGAGGAGGTTTTATACTTCTTCGTATGCAGTAGCTTGTTTAGAGGATTTCCAGGACAAAGCACTGTCTCTTAAATCCAAATCACACCTCCGGATCAGACTTGAGATGAAATAAGGCGTGGGAACTGAGGGAAGCGATCCATCAAGAAATATACTCTAGTTTCACACCATTTATTAAACAGATTGTTCAAAACATTTTTCATCAAGATGCGAGCACACATCATCTCATCCATCCTCATTCATCAGGTTATTTATCACATGTCTACCAAGCCTCAGATTAACACTGACATTCAATTCTGGTAGGTCATATCTAGGATGTTATCGTGAAATAGACGAGAAATCAAGAAAATGTGAGAACCAGATTGTAAATGTGCAACGTTGAAGGTCTCACGTTCACAACTTTTGGAGTGTAAAGAAATAATGTTGATTCGTTAGAGCTAGGGTTATATAATCTGAAATACTACTTTACAATAGGAGGACTTTCAAACCGAGTGCGAGCACTCTATTGACTAGGCTACCCTATCATCTATGCTAGACACTGTCCAATGAAAGATATATTGATCTTGACCATGGCTGTTGCTCTGAATCTGGTTTCGTTAAAATAATAATTCAGGAGGTCACAGAATTCTGCACAACACTGATGCTAACTATCTCTAGCGTATCACTAAAAAGGAGAAGCTGTGATATAATGTTCACCTTACAAAAGTAATGAGGTATTTATTACACTGATACCGTTCATTAGAGGTATTCTATGCGAGATTCTTACTGTCATGAGTTGTTATCATAGATACAAGAATCATGAAGTAGCAATCGGAGAAGCCAATTCCATCACAACCATGCTCACCAATTTCAGGATGATACGTCCATGTCCTTGTGAAGCCTCAGAAAATAGCAGCTATCAGTGACAACCCTTTCTAGGGTTTCTTATTGGATTACTGCTTCAAAAGGAAGCCTATTACTTTAGGGAACTTGAGCTTCATTTATAGGCAATGAGATCTGCATAAATCATGGAGTTTAAGAACAGTAGTAGAGCCTTTGTAAGCTGTGCAAATTTGCATAAACGTGTTCGTACACATAGCCGTCAGAGTAGGCCTATTCAAATGCACCCTTGATCAATCCAGTTTCTTTTCTATACCACTGGACTGGGCCTGGGCGAATCCTTGTATAAGGAAAATTATCTGGAATACTGGATCATACTTATTATAATGACCCTGAGAAGATGTTAGTTTCCATGGATACTTTTCTGACCTTCCCCACTCACTATATCCCTGCTGCCCACTACAAAGAGGAATGGCTGGTGTACAGTTGCTCTAAATTAAATTGATGATGACTTATTTTGTATGATTTTATATTGGTGGGTGGCTTAAGGAGGATCGTTATCATGAGCAAAGGCAAGAAGACAATACTGGTCGTACAGTGATGAATAGAGTGGGAATTATGGGGACGACAATATTGGGATGATGACTGATCCTTTGTAAAGAGCTGCAGGCTCATGAGGTGAATTGTGATATATGACCGCACTGTACAGTATTCTTTGGCTGTGTAATATGGCTAGTATATCATTATTATCTCTGCAGGCTATGTGCAGCTGATCAGCTGATGAATGGATCAAATATCGTATCACACAATCGTATCACACAAATCTGCCTTTACTAGTAGTAGGAAGGGATATCGTAATTGCACATATCTTAAAGTGCCGCAGGTGTATACCGTATTAGGGGGATACAGTGGCGCCACCGTGTGAGAGAGCACATAAATCTGGAGTTTGAAAGGCTATGCAGCTGGTTCCTGTACATATGGGTGTGTACCCTTTCACTGATAAGCGTACCTGTGATATGGAATATCAATAAAGTTGCCGTTTCCGTCCGAACGGGCATAGGCCTAGCTCCTTTATGGCTGGAAGTATGTAGAATGACTTGTATATGAGGCCCTTCTATCAGCCATCGTCAGATCAATATCACTATGATCACATTTGGGTGTGCCCCTTTAGTGCTTGTGGCTCAGCTCCTACAATATTCACAGCTGCTTGTAGTATGGTATAAACTGACTCTACTACATGTATAGGAGAAAATAAGAGGGTAGTACAAGAATAGACGGTCAGATGGAACAGTATGGTGAATATATATCTATTACGGGTAACAGTATGTTCACATAACTGTAGAAACACCTGTTTAACAATGTTGTGTATGATGACTTACCATACTTTAACTGTTCCCTTACAGGTGAGTTTGATTCCACTTCTCATAGATTGCTGTATGGTAAGCGCAGTCCACGTTTCATCATGTATGAGATGAGTATAATTAGTCTGACAACAAAAGGATAATTTTGCATGTCATTGTTCCAATAGCTGTGTTTTCCTGCGACACATTTTTGGAATTTACTCCATATTGAAAACGGTGCTTTAAAGGTATACAACACAATCTAGCCAATTTTAGATCGACCAACAATTTTCCTTAATGACTCTTAGGGATATTAGCCTGATGCTTATGGAACACAAAGAAAAGAGAAAAAAACTATGTCACGGGGTTTATTTGCCTTTTAGAGGGCATTCACATTTGAGTGCATTACAAATAGGCCCTCATGAGGAAATCATAATTTTCTACAATTTTCCTCACAGAAAAAAATCTCCCAACAATTTCTCAATGAAAATGCAGGCATGCATTTATATGATCATTAGGAACATGTTGAAAACAAAAAAATATGGGGTCACGGGCAAAACTAAATTATCCTGAATTAATCAAAATAAAAACTAATCTATTCCCTGTATGAGCCTATGGACATGGCAAAAAGGAAATAATTATAGTGATCAAGATTATGTAAAATGCCAAGGTTTGGCACTTAAATGGTCGATAAAGGTAGATCATGACATATAAGTAAGAGAAATCGGCAAATATCATGGTTGCAGGTAGTTTCGTTTTTTGCCACCAGGTGCCGTATGCATAGATTGTGTTGAATACCTTTAAGACACCGATATGACAATCGACAATAATTAAGCTCTCATAGCGGAGCAATAGTTACTTGAATGTCAACAATACAGTTGCTCAAATAAGGAAGTAATGTTTAGATAAATACACGAAATAACCTAAACTCTAAACATATATTTATGTTGAACATGTTTAAAGATAACAGTTTAGAATTTAACACATTCAATATAAATATCTAAACATGTCTAGGTGTTAGACATAGATGTATCTATAGATGTATAGATATCAAAATACTTGTGGTTTAGTCCACTAGGTGGCAGCTCGGTTCATAAAAGTACATTCATGGCTGCTACAGTGCTAGCAACACCCATTCTCTGGAATTGAAAAACAGGTATAGCAATATTCTCAGAGTCATCATGCTGTACCCAATGTTAACATTCCTACACAGACAGTGGTGCAATTGCGTTAGTAACCTAGAAATCTAGAGAAGCAGTCCAATACCTGAGCGGGAATCTTTTTCCCTACATAATATAGAAGGGCTAGTATGTTCCAAAACTTCAAAGTATACTATAACTACTAAAAACAATGCTGAGTGTGTCCTGCGCTGCCTGCTGCCTGTGTGACCGGTGTGGGCCAGTCACCACTCAGGGTGGGGGGTAGAGGCTAACCCCAGCCTGGTGGGTGCAGAGGTAGTCTTGCATAAGTCCCAGTTATAGAGCACACACGAGTGTGCGCTACAATAAATGTCTGTTATGGATGGAAGAGCTGAATAAACTATTGCAGTTGAGTTAAACATTGTCTGACTACCAAACATCATCAAACCTAATCACATAGAATTGCACAGCACAGCCATAACCTACTGTGCATCACTCATTGCTATAGTCCGACTATAAAATAAGGATGATTCATCCTGATGTAGCATACCTTTGACCTTTGACAATATGCTGCATATTGACTTCTCGGGGAGGGTATCAACCTTGTAGGTAGGGCATGATGCTTGCATACAGCCTTGTTGAGTCACTTGCTAGGGCAAGAAAATTCACCAAAGCACCATACATGTGCATCTTTGGGGTTAAGGGTTAATCTAAGTCACTTTATGGTGATGCAGCAGTAATGATGTAGAGCTAAATATCCTGACCCCATCCCCTACACCATCTCAAACATAGTCAGCTAGGATGTTCCTTGTTACACTGAACACCAACTGATACAGATTCTGGGTGGTCCATGATGAGGGCTCAGTCAGGGCAATGCATGAACCTGTGGATAGTGCTCCCCATTGTTGCCACTGTATGCTTAGTGACCACAGCCGTGGTAAACTCAAAAATGACAAATAGACAATCGCAATAGTTTCAAAAAAGAATGCCATATCATAGAATTAAACATCACACGTCTCAGGAATGGTGCAAATAATGCCACTCGAAAAAAAAGGTCTGGGAAATGGAGGAAAACCCTCCCCAGAGCCGTTATTTACGCCAGTGTTAATTTTCACAACGCAAGTAGGTGTGAAAACACTGCAGGGCTAGAATTAGCAACGGTTTTGCTTGTAGCATAAACACTACAGGACTAAAATTAGCAACGGTTTTCTTATAACCCATTTGCTGAATTTTCTATCAATTTGCTGTTAAATGTTTATATCCCATAAGATAGATTAGTGTATGCTCTTGAATCATACATGGGGAATAGTGAATCATACATGGGATTGCCATGAAATCACATATAAATGAGCTTTTTCTAAAGACTTTCCCTCTGTGCTCCTCCACTTCACCTAGTAGGCAGTGAGCCCTGCAGTGTTTTCACACCTACCTGCGTTGTGAAGATTAACACTGGTGTAAATAACGGCTCTGCGGAGGGTTTTCCTCCATTTCCCGGACCTGAAAAAGTAGTGTTCCAAGAATCTTGTATTGAACCGGCAATCATCATTCAAGAGGGATTTCAAGAGGGATCTTGTTAATACAATAGATTGATAGAAGGTTTTCTGGACAAAGCATTGTCATTTTAAACTTATTTCCACCCACGGAACAGATTTTAGATGACTTGAGGTGAGGGACTGAAGGAAGTAATCCATCAAAAGGCTATCCTAGTTTCACACCCTTTATAAAACAGATTGTTCAAAACATTTTTCATCAACATCCCACTATCCCATCCATCCTCATCAGATATCGATCAAGCCCAGATAACATTGACAAATGCCATTCTGGTAAAGGAATACTAGGGTGTAATGATGAAATAGACCAATAATAAACTAAGAGAACTAGATTAGAATAGTGAGAACTTGATTATTATTCATGGCTTGGGAAAACCTCCTGTAATCATAGGATATCCACAAACCACTCACTCATATTGACGCTGGTTTTTCTAAATATTTTCAGATGTGTACAGGAGAGCAGTTCCAAACATCATATTGACACCTTTGAGATATGAAGAGGCAGTCTGTTTTTGATAATTATGTCAGGCAAAAATATAACGATAGCAATAGTAATGCACTGAATAGATAGTCATGGTATCACATTAGAGGTTGAGGTCGATAAATATTGTTATGCAATGAAAACAGAGATGTTCGCAGTGATTACAGTAGAACCCCGATACAAACTGCATTGTGTTATGAGTTTTTCTGGCCAACTAAAAGGAGTGCAGTTATCCTCTTCTTGGTGTTTTCCTAATCCTGATAATGTAACTGTTGTAAAGATCAGGGCGTTTACCGTAACCTGATAGAAAAGAGTGATTCAGCAACTGTTATTTTATACCAAAATACTTCCCGTATTGCTTAAATAAACAGATATCATAAGTATATTACTTTGGGACGTTACATAAAATATCCTATTGTCAGCAGTTTGAACCCGTGTGCATATTTGTAGTATTGCACATGGTATTTTCTATTAGCTTTTTTGAAAATTGAGGAACCAAATTCATTGATCTTGAGGAAAACTGGAGAAATAGGTACACCGGGGGCGTGATCACAGTGAGAGCTGAGAATCATGGAGAAGTCAATCCCTTGGAGACGTAATACAAGCTCTACACATCAATTCACTATGGTATGTTGCAGGCTCCGCCCACTCACCCCCTTTCTTTATTTTCCATGTATTTTCCATCATTCTTGACCTGTTGTACATGAAAGCATACCTCACATTACAAAGAAGCATACCTCACATCCTCTTACAGCCATGCCCTACATCTTAAACTGTTTGAAAGCTGTAATGTGGTATTACTTTGTTCTAGTGGGAGTACATAATCTTAGAATGTGAGGACTTTTAGAGTATAGGCCTATGCTAATTTATCTTTGTCAAGGCATTATCTCATGTATTGTGTGTAGCTGTGTTCACATAGACAGTGCTGAAGCTAAGCAATTAAAGCTGTTACTCCTGCATTATTTTCTGAAAATATAATGACAGCGCATATCCTAGTGGAGCTGAATGTCTCTGGTTAAACCTAGTCTTTCAGGAGGTCTATCTCGCATAATACCAGTGCCGTGGGGCTGTAGTAATAACATAATATATGCAGAGTGCCTAAGGGAATTATAATGAAAAACATGCCTCAATATGTGATATATGTAGTCAATAAAACCACTTATCTCAGCTGCAAACGTTGAGATTCAACTTTTACCTTACTTCGGAATGATGGAGAGCGGACCTCAAACACAGGACCTGCAAATCAATAAGTCACAAATTCTACAGTGTTCACTGTTTTACAATGATGACAGTTGTCCATTAGAGGAGTGCTCATTCTCTGTATCACTTTCCCTATCATGTATATTTATCATAGACACAAGAGTCCCTGAAGTAGCAACCAGATAGATCAATTTCACCACAAACATGCTCATCAGTGAACCAATTTCAGGATGACACGTTCATTTCCATTTAAGGTCTAAGACGATAGCAGTTATCTGTGACAAACCTATCTTGGAGTTGTTATTGGGTTAATTCTCCAAAGGAAGCCTATTACTAGAGGGAAATCGAGCTTCATTTATAGGCAATGAGATCTGCATCAATCAGGGAGGGCAAGAGTAGTAGTAGAGCCTCTGTAAGCTGTGCAGCTTACATGCCCTCACACCATAGCCGTCAAAGTAACATTATTCAAAACAAACCAGCATTATTGTTACATACTGTTTTCTGCATTAATGTGCACTAAAAGTCCAACCGACATTCTTCTCCTATAATGCACAGTGCTATTGCCATGTGTAAGATGGTATCATACTCCAATATAGACTACGACAGAACCGAAATCTAGGCAAGGACTTGTGAGAAAAGGAGCGTCCTATGATCAGCGGGTGATGGGGTGCTAATTATTGCCTTTAGCAGCAGAGCAGTCAGATAGTTATTCAGAGCTTTTCACAGTGGCTAATCACCCTAAGAGTCCCCCAAAGCTGAAACTATGTACAAAATAAAGCACTGGCTGTCCAGAACCCCCAGATCTCTGTGTGGTGCAACGTCTTTGAACAAGAAAAGATCCCCTTGCGGTAGGTCTATAGGTAGCAGGACAGTGCACCATCTAGAGGTATTCTACGTGCTAAAGGAGTAGGCTCTAGTTTGTGGTTAGTGTTGTGAGACAATGTGCGAACAAGAAATTCAATCTTTGGCCTTGAACAAAATAGGAATATATTCCAATTGAAATAACCTTGTCAAATGTTATACCTTTGCTTATGTTTCTTACAAAATGTATACTCATGAACGTGATCATTTAATTAGGATGACTAGATTACAGTACAAATTGCTTCAATTGGGTTTTGGGAATGGTAAGATACGGATTATGATTGAATAACATCAGAATGCAATGATAATCTACAAATGCAACACTCTTTCCATATTCTGTAACCTAAAATTCCCATAGGTTCGGCATAGTTTATCAATGCAGAAGTAAATATGGGGAATATTCAGCAGTGTTGCATTGGTGCATCATTACAGCAAACATGTGTATGGATACAACGGGCTGTACTGTGTGATGTATGACAAGACCCCTGACGAGACTATACTCCCCTATTGACAAATCTAAGCATAAAAACTGTGCTACCATTTGTGTCAGTGCCACATACTATTCCCTCCACTCCATTAATGGCAAAGGCTGCACATGACTGGGAGGATGGTAGTGTCATTTGGGAACCCTAACACAGCGACATATCGAGCTGCGTTGAGCCCCAACAGATTTATGTCCTTCTGGTGCAAGTGTGAGATGCATACAAAGTAGATATTTATACAGTTAGAGACGTCCACTGCCATCAGAAAGAGAGACAGTGAGGACATAGATACTAATAGATACCCCACCAATTACCACTACATGTAGGCACCTATGAGTAGAAACTTCTATAACATTAAGTACAAATTTTAGGACACACCTTAGCTCTTTCTTTAATGATAATTATCCTTTATATATGAGTGAGATAGTGTTCAATGGGGTGTTTTCAACGGACAGTTTTATCTGCATTTTGTGCCACGTTGAGATATGTAGACATACGTAGGAGGAGTATTTTGATACATGCAAACCTTTTTGGTACTGGTATTTATTATAGCATCCTTCCTCGGAGCGATACTATAGTGACAGGTTCTTGCTTCCTTTTGGAGTTTGTCAGTATGACCTAAACATGGGTTCCACAATAGTGGGGTCAAAAGGAAAAACAGACATAGTGATTGCCTAACAGCCGCAGGGTTAGTACCTCATTGCATGGGTTGTTGTACTGACACATCCATCTTTGGAGGCTTGCATGTTTGTGGCAGATCTAGACTAAGGAGCTTTCTCTACCTGAGGCTCTTTCACTCAGTGTGAATTAGCAAGGGTTAATTAGGACAACAACCAAGAAGTAGTGGTCAGGCCATCAGCTGACTGACTGACTTATTAACTATCAAACTAATCTAATCTAATATAATCTAAAAATGTAGAGGTGTTGATATGATGCCACCATGCGTGAAGAGAGGCTTTATATACCCTCTATACTTCCCGTGAGGGCCAGTGGTGGCACCCCTGCATGATGGACACTGGTCTTTGAGTTCCCGCCACTCATTAACACCAATTTCCCAATTACTCAAAAATGAAAATCTTTCATTTTTAAGATAGATAAGATTAAAAGTTCCCAAACAAGGCATTGTGTGAAAGTGCAAATCTGGTCTCAGCAACAGTCAGATGAATCTGGACGTGAGGATTGGTCAAAGCAACCTATATAATTAAGAGAGGAAATTGAGTTTCTCTCCCTATCTAAAACAAATCATTCATCAAATTTATTCTTAGATCTTTCAGATGACATATTGCTATCATACATTATCCTATCTACCCCACAAACTTATCCCTAGCCATTGTTGAACTTGAAAATCCTATTTCTGAAGTATTAAAGCTAGGATGTTGTTGGTAAAATGAACCCAAAATGGAGATATTTTACAAAAGGAGCTAGTGGCTATTTATCACTAAACAATCATAGTATGCGGTTGAAACCATGATATTAAAAAGGTATTCTGGCTTATCAGAACTCATTTGGATTAGGAGACATGAGGGCCGTTCCACATCCTACATCATCTACTTTTAAAACGAGCCAACATTATTAGGACTGGCATCAGGCGAAAAGATATGGATAACTCCACCAACGTACCGGTAAGAAAAGTTCATCACATTGCAGGTGCTGGCTGATTTTTAATTCAAGAGTTGAAATCTGTGATAACAGTTTTATTGAACATGGTGCACTAAAATTGTTACTAACTGAGTGATTCTGTAATGACTATGTTCAGGCAAGCAACAATACGGTTGTGTACAGTCAGTACAGGCAGTCTTTCTATATGCAGGCTTTTCAGTGATACACAGGTATTTTCTCGTGAATGGGTAAAGTGAAACTATAGTGTGGCAAAATGTAAGAGCTTATTTCTTGCAAAAAACTAGTTCAGGAATTTGATATAGGTACTGTTTGGGTGTAAGTATACAAAGGGGTGGAGTATGTTCTAACAGAGTGCCACATCCATGGATGATAATATCATGAAAGTTATTTTATTTGGCTAAACAATTATATTGCAGGGGTCTTTGCACTAACTAAGAGGCCGTCCATAAATTGAATCATGCCAGAGGGGATACCATCATCATCTATCCCCATTGTGTGATCACACATCCCACTATTCAATAATTCAATGAACTAAATACTTACACCCAGGTTGAGAAGATGCACAATTTTGCAATACCACACTCTCTAAGCAGATCTGCATGCATTTCTAATTACAGATCGTAATAGTTAAATTCTCGTGGGAGAGTGCGACCACTACCATCAATGGTGTGTGGAAAATAAGCTTTTAATTAGGAAAGATTTCAAATAAAAGCAAGTAAAGACTTTGAAAGCATATTTTGTCACATGGGAATAAAGGAGCATTCCAGTGAAGGAAATCTGAGATTTGAGGTCAAAGGGCATGGTCAAAGGTTGATCAATTGGTGTATGATCAGATGTGTGGAGTGTGACCTTTATTACCTTTTACAATGTTAGTTGCAGTGTATGAAATATATTCCTGTTGTGGTCATGTCAAGGTCATGGTGTCATGTCAAGGTCATGACCTTATGATACATATATGTCTGCATCCAGCAGCAGACAAGTCATTGCAAGGAGCCTGCTTACATTGAAAGTACACATAAAATGCATGCATAACATATCATCTTATGATAGCCAGATGGTTGAGGTGACTTATCTTTCATTAACACTATGAACAACAAGAATCACCTACTTTTTCTCAATTCATTGTCTTGCATGCACTGTTGACCGTTGTACCTTTCTTAGATTACTCATCCTCAGAGTTGATGCTTTCTGGTAGCATGGAGTACATGTCTAAACATGTGTCAATGTTGTTTGCACTATTTAAGTGTGTGGGTTCTATAGTTGTTAAGCATAATTCCATTTTCTTTTGCAACCTTTTCTTGAGGATTGTTAGAGGAAACACATTCTTTCCTATTACCATCAGAGCATGAAGATCCTGGATCAGGAGTTGAATCATCATATTTATATCATGATTATTTTGTGTCACCTCTTCTTTGGTTGCACACTTGGGTCTATCTGATATATAGTGCAAGAGGCACTTTTTCTTTTGATGATACCAGCATTCACTGCTACAAGGTCTCTATTTGGCCCTCCATGTAGCCGTCGTAACATATCCTGATCATTCTTGTCTATAGCAGCTTGCATAACCTTTTGAAATATGTCATCATTAGAATGGCCTGCAGAAGACACAATAGACCAACTCATACCTTTAAAATACCTTTTGTTTTTTGGTACTCTTTGGTACAAATGAAACTGTGTTTTCCAATTAAACCACTTCCACCTGATATTGATCTAGTATGAGGCAGACTGTTATTTCCATCCCCCACTACCATACCAACATTTGTAGTACAGGACTTTCTTCCACCTGACATGAATCTAGTAGTGGGCGGACTATCATATCCATTCCCTACTACCATACCAACATTTGAAGTACAACTGTTACGGTTTCTAATACACTTCCTGGATGGCACATGGCGGCATCTGCCGCACCGTACAAACCTGAGTCATGTCTTTCTTCATAAACCACACACTATGTGTTAGGAAGAGGTCAATTCTTAGAAATAGAATTTAAGGCTAAAGTGTCTAAAAGTGCATTTATTTGTTTTAATCATCATCTGTGGTTGTTTTATGTCATTAGAATACTGTCACTATTTTTCTGTGATTATTCGCCTTATTGTAATATGATGGATACCAGAAAAAGCACAATTTAACCCCTTCCTCCATGTAACATAATTACCCTGCACAATATTGCCATAGTTCAGCTTACTGCATATCAGCTATCACGGGGGGGGGGGGTGATTGGTGGGTTTGGTGGGGGCAAAAGAAATTCTGCGTGCCAATTTTCAACCCATAGAGGAGGGGTAATATTTTGAGTCACCAGGTGGGTGTAAAAAAGTCTTCTCGCTCCATGGGAAAATGCACTACCTCACCCACCCAATCCGCTCAGTGATTATGCCCCTTTCACATCACAAGTCATGGATATAGTTTTGACCTTTACCTTGTATCCTGCATACCTGTATGTATTGCCTGAATTCAATAAACCTACAATGGAGCTTCCATTTACTAGACCTCTTTATGATGGTCTAAATTACATCGAAAGGAATACTCTAGCTGATACTCACTGATAAATGTCCAAATGACAATGTAGCTCAGACTGTCCTGTGCAGCGACCAGTTGTGTGTGTGAATATTGCAGGCTCAGACAATCATTCTTATGTGAATTGCCATAATGACCTTGACCTTTATTTTAGAGGTCACATAAAAAAACACTGTATCATAATAGATATTGCACTTTGTGTATGGAAGGTTATGATTTCAAATCATATCCAAACATTAGATACTTGACCTTTGACCTTAGACCTTAGACCTATGACCTACTTTTCCAAATTTTTCATTTTTAATTAAGAAGGGCCAAGCTTGTCTCCCTCCTAGAGTTTTACACTCACCAGGTCTATAATTTACATATGCACAGCTTTCCAGCCATACCTAGTGTCTGGTATCTTTTTCAATGACCACTCTTCGCAGAAATAATGCCCGTAGCAGCCCAGTGCTGCAGCATTAATATCAATTCAGGCAATGTGGCAGTCAGCACACCCGAAGGTTCATGAAATTACCTGCACAGTTTATTCTTGGCATGGAAACCATGTTCTAAAGCCCAAAATCCACGGTAACAGGAAGCTGCGTTAAAATGGTATCGTGGCCCTGCCACGCCAATTTCGCCCATGTAACACCGTGGACTTTGGCGGCACAGGCGCGGAAAAACGCGCGGCAGGGCCATGAAAGCATTTTAACGCAGCTTCCTGTTGCCGTGGACTTTTGGCTTTAGAGCACATAGTATCCAAGATGGTTGCAGAAACACCTTTATGTGAAGGTGGTGTACATCAACCGAGTTATGCTTGCCTCTTTAATCTATTACTGTTCCCCATTGATAGCAAACTCATTTTTGATTTATAGCCAGCCATTATGGTGGCTTGTTTTATGTGAGGGATAGGTTAATATCTATATATAATAATCTGCATGTTCCACATAAGTTGAAAAGCGGACTGTACACGCTTGTTCATGATTTCTTCAAGAGCCCCCAGTAGTATTAGTTTTGGACATACACATTACGTTGGGCTGTGAAAGGGAAATGGGAACAAACTTCTGTCGTTACTGTGACATATAAGCTTTTTGTAACTACTAATACTGAATGTTTCTTTCAAACATTATTAACTAGACCCCCCATCCCCTGGCTCCAGTTTACACTGTTTGTATTTTAAGATGCCTAATGACATTTTCGATGGCTTTTCCGCTTCATACTCAGAAGGAACTTTATTTCTAAAAACGTTGTTACAGGTAAATGTCATTCTCTGCATCACAACCTACTAAAACACATTAAGGAAGTTGGATTACAAAATAGTCTTCCTAACTCTCACATTATTTCATTTATGTCTCGCAACAAGGCCATATTGTTCTAAATGAAGCACAACAATAAATCACCATAGTCAACACATTTGCTTTAAAATATTTGTTAAAACTTTGATAGCATCTTATTTTTGCATCAAGCTTCATGTTCATCCACTTGAATATTGCATCTCTCAGTCTTGACTCATTTACACTATCTTGTTGAATCATGCAGACCCCTCAATATCTCCATTTTAATAAAGGGCAGGCATAAGGTATCAATGAAATACTTGCGAGTTATTAACCTGAAACATTATTTAGTTTTTTCTCATTTAAGATAGATTTCATACGAACTTAGCAAGGTCATGACTATGCAGCATACAGGCGGTGCTCCTCTAGTATATGGAAATCTCACCACCTACCAGGAATCTTCAATGGCTGACGGGAGCTTACCAAACTTTGCTGAGAGCGTGATGCTTTAATCTCAGAAGACGCTTGTATATATTTTGATATAACAAAAAACTACTTTGTACATAATACACAGAGCAATGGAACAACAAAGGACTATACTACAGTATATTGTGTAAGTCAACAATCCATTAGGAGCGACCTTTTTCTGTGACGTTGTCTTACGATGTAGTGAACCAATGGAAACTCAAATGAATGTGGCTCCTGTCATATTACTTCTCTGATCTATGCAGATTATACAACCATTTTCACCCGCTGCATCTAGTCAATCACTGCAATAAATCTAATGTAAGAGTTTTTGAAGTTTGCACCATTGCAATATATAGGGTTTGAAAGCTTACCCATTGCAAATTGCCTTGATTCAGGACAGGGGGTGATTGACACTATGGGGGTTTGGGGAAAAATATCTCCACAATATACACCTCTTTTTGAATATCATTCATATAATATAATTATATTTATGTGTCAGCCATGTCCCCTGCTGTACCATATAGTGGGACCTATAAGAAGAAATTTGAAATAGTCCCCGAGGGCCCATACTTGATACATATGTGCTGTGCTGTGGTAATCAAGAGTAGTCGGTGACCCGTTTTCGTGTTGCATCGAGTTACCTCTTGCACCCTATTACAAAGAAACAAAGAGAGAACTTATTTGGGCTCATAAACAGCTGACAGCTATCCTCCGCTTCCACTTTTTTTTAAAAATCAATTCAAAAATAACCTGACTCCAATATTGAAGTTATGAAACGAGATGAGATTTTGCGTTTTATATTTGAGGAAATAAAACAGTAGCCTTATTGTATTGAAAAAAAATTGTCAGTTTCTTTTTGGTACAAGGGATTATGATGAACGTAAAGGTGAAAAACAAATGCTTTATGGTATGACATCTTCACTAAATGAAAAAGCACCGCAGCTACTGAATTGAGTCTATTCATGTTTAAATCGTGTTAAATTAAGGGGACTTTCATTGTTGTTTTTCATTTTTACCCTAAAATCTTTTTTTTTTAGCTTTTATCATCTGTTACATATGTATACACTGTACTTACTTAAATGTACTAGACTGCAGAGGAGTAAGGTATATGCTAGTGTATATTCATAGTATATGCCTGTTTATGCCCAAATGTTTCCATTCTTTTATCATTTTACTGAAAATTAAATATCCCCGTAAGACAATTTTGGAGATGCCCGCCGTGATGAGAAACAGGAATATAATTTGAAGTGGCCTTATAAACCGATTTTGAAATGAGTGATGAATAAGCATCAACCTAGCTCCGTTATGGCTGAAAGTATGTAGAATGATTCAGTGTGCTTGTTGAGCTCCATAAGCATAATTATACTACTCACAGCTAGCTGCTTTTGGTATGATATCAGCAGAAGCTACCATTGGAGGGAGTAAGAGGGAATTCCAAGAATAGACGGTTAGAGGGAAGGGCAGGGTTTAAAGCCTGAGAATAATGATGAAAATAAGTATTATCCTATATTTTTAGTCTTCTCTCCTCTCTCCAATGTACTGAAAATATGAACTTCTGAATCGGTGTCTCTATGATATAGACATGGGTGCAGAAATTCATATTGATAGTATATAAAGTGATATGGTCATATCATTACAAAATATTCCGATACACATTTATTATTATGATTGGTTCATATTGTTGTAAAGTACTTGTGGGTAGTACTATCCTGTATAACTATCAGCTATACCACATTAGTGTTTGGGTCAGTCGGGAGTCCCTGATATGACATCTAAAGGCAGAGTTTAAAGGTGAATTTCCATAAGTAAAAAAACAGCTATGTATAAACATGGTTGATGACATTGAGTACTATGGCTTACCATACTTTAACTGTGCCCTTACAGGTGAGCTTGTTTCCACTCCTAATAGATTCATGTATGGTAAGTACAGGCAACCTTTAGAAAGACTTTTCATCATGAGATGTATTTGAGAGATAGTCTAGCCAGTAGGCCAGCCAAGTAGTGCCATATTTGTCTGGTGGGGATAATGTCACATTTTATCTTGTCTATTATTGGATTTACTTCATATTGAAAGAAGTAGCATTATGTGAAAGGGGATGATAGGTAAATTATAATTCAAGAGGGGGTTTTATATTACGTTAACACAATGGATTGTTTAGACTGGGCAGTGTCTTTTAAAACTAATTTCAACCTACGGATTATGATTCTGCGAGGTGTGAGGACTAAAGGAATTAATCTATCAAGAAAGCTCTCCTGGTTTCACACCCTTTATAAAATAGATTGTTCAAAAGAGTTTTCATCAGGATGCCGGCACATAAATTATTATCACATCCTTCCTCATTCATCACCTTTCAGCCAAGCCCGAGATCAACACTGACAAAGGCTATTCCGATATATGAATACTATAGTGTCATTGTGAAATAGACCAATGATCAAATGTGAGAAACAGATTAGAAATGTGAGAATTTGATTAAAATGCATGGCTTGGGAAAACATCCAGCAATTATAGGATAACAGCAAACCACTCAATATTGATGCTGGTTTTTGTGAATATCTCCAGATAACAATGTGTATGAGAGCAGTTCTAAGCCTGATATTGTAAACTTTAGAAGTATGAAAAAGCAATGTGTTTTGATACTGATGTCAAGCGAAACAAATAATAATGCATTGAACAAAATAAAAGCATGATATCACATTACAGGTTGAGATTGATCTCTATTATTAAGCAGAGAAAAATGTGACACAACAGGTAAAACGTATCATTACAGGGATGTTGTGTTATAAACAGCCACAAGGTGGTCATCACCCATGCAATAATATGACATTACCCTACTTACTTATCATGGGATTTTTAGCTACTTCTCCTTTTCCAATTCTGACAATCCTATCCCTAAAGTTATCATCAAGAGCTTTTCTTAGCAACCAATATAGGTTAAGCACTGGCAGTGCTAGTGCTACTAAATAGGAACTCAGAATATTCTCCATAATACTGCAATCTAATTCACTAAGAAAGCTGTTTGTCTTGTCGAATTAGATAATCACACAAATACAATCATGTTAATATTTGTTGGGAAACGAAGGTCATAATGATCATTTTGAGATTATGATTGTCAGAAAAAGTGGCCACCTAGTGGCTGTTTATGACACTAAATCCCCGTAATGGTACGTTTTCCCCTGTTGCATCACAAATTGTCAACACAGTTTTTACAGGAGTCCTCCAAAACAAACTATAATGTAGGTTGTAATGGCAGCGGATCAGATTTCTCCTGACCATCCACAATATAACAGTCACTAAATGCAGTGTAGATATTATTTTTATACGATTATGAATATCATCTTCTCACAGCTGTTCCTTAATTCAGGTAGTAGGCATATTGCTCCAGACTACATTTATGCAGCAACCATGTCAGCTCATTTAATATCCTTAGAATCGCCAATAAAAAAAACTCTATGGCCGTGTCTCACCACTTTGGGCCAATATGAATGTCTTTGACCGGGTGCGATCTTCGACCAGGTGCCATATTTGACCTCCTGATATAACAAGTGCAAAATTTCTTTATTTTATCCATTACATATCAATTTCTTTTAATCTTTATGGTGGCCGGTCAAAGATGGCACCCGGTCAAAGATGGGACCTGGTCAAAGATGGCACCCGGTCAAAGACATTCACATTCGCCTAAAGTGGTGAGACACAGCCCTATACGGTTACTCATGAATATACATCTATAGAGTGACATCTACATTTTGCCACTGGCTACACAACACATTGATGGAGAGGCTTATGGGAAATCTCACAGCACTTCATTAGACACAAGGGATAATCCAACTATAAAACATGCCTTTATGCGTATTCAATCCCTGTAAAGTATGTCTTGTTCTTCCTCATCCTAATAGTGCATTGTTGTACGGATCAAGTACGGATCAAGGCTTTACACGTTATAATGAAAGAAAGTGATTCAGCAACCATTATTTCTCACAACAACATGTCCCATATTGTTTATCTGTGCAGACATTATAGGTTAATTCCTTTGTGTCCGTTAATAAAAAAAAGTCATCAATTTAAACCTTTGTGTATATGTATATAAAATTATGATATTTACCATTACCAAAGGTTTACTGCATTACAGTCCTCTGACAGCCTGGCTGACATTGTGCTCCTATCATGCACAGTGCTATTGCCCTAAATATCATGGCACCATACTCCAATATAGACTATGGCAGAATGAAGAGCTGGGCAAGGAGAATAGGACTGCCCTATCATCAGTGGGTATGGGGTGTGCTGATTAATGCCTTCAGCAGCTGATCAGCCGAATAGTTGATCAGAGGATCTTAGAGTGGATAATCACTCACAGAATCTCCCAAAGCTGGAATTGTATGCTATAAAGATCCGGCTGTCCAAAGGCCCCAGACTTCTGTGTGAAGTGCAACATCTCTGAACATGAAAAGATTATCATGTGGTAGGCCTGAACTTGGCAGGACTGTACATCATCTATACATTTTTTTGGCAGCACTTGAGGAGTGTCAAACTTACCATTTATAAGATAGATTGAAAGTTACCAGACTAAGACATTATGTGTGAGTGTGAATTGGGTCCCAACATGAAGAATTTACATGAATCTATGATTAATGCAAGTAACCTACATGATTAAGAGAGGAAACTAAGCTTCACTCCTTATTTGAAATCATTTTCTGAACTGGATTAGGTTACCTGAGGCGGTTCAACACCCTACATCGACTACTTTCAAATTGAAAAGAGACACCATGATTAGGACTGACTCCAGGCGAAAAGATATGGCCCTCTCCACCAATGTACCGATAGGAAATTTTACGTCATCACTACAGGTTCTGGCTGATTTTTAATTTCAGAGCTGAAATCTGTGATAACAGTTTCATTTAAAATAGTGCAGTAATAATGATAACGAACAGACATTTTGCTCACCGACATTGTTTGACATATGAATGCCTAAAATGCACACAAGAATTCTCTCACACTTTATCATTCTGGTAAGACATGGCTCCCAATATGGTTATTCTCCTGGTTCATGCCTTCTTCATGAAAACTCTACTTCATTGGCTGCTTTTTAGTCTATTATTTTCTACAAATGAAATCACTTTCCTATGAAAGCAAGATGTCAATGCTTTATTCATAGTATGCAAAATGGTTTATCCCCAGTGGGGCATGCAAAAAAGGGGATTTAGGAGATTTAATACTACATGTATTAGAAATATTGATATTGGAACCATACCTGCCATCTCTCACTTTCTCCCTTAATGATGCTGACCTTTATAACGGCATCAGCATGGCATGCATAGTACGTAAGGGGACATTACGTGATGTGTGTTCTATGAGTTTTTGCTTTCAATTAACGATTAGACATAGAACAGCTCAACTGCCCTACTGCTGCCTACCCTTAGAAATGGTTGTCCAGGCCTCTTTGGGAGATTGGTCCACCAGTATACTGATGCATAACAGAGGACAGGCACAACATGTTCTAAAGGCTGTGTCGAAATCAGCAGCACCTATCTAAGCAGCTATATAATAGTGGCAATTCAAAAAGATGTAAACACATTTGTGCTACACCTATGATATTTGAGCATGCATATTAGTAACTACTCTGATATTGAATGCTTCTGTCAAACGTTATTAACTATATCCTCCATCCCTCCACTTCTTTATACATTGTTGGCATTAGAGATCTATATGTAAAGACATTTTCCATAATAGCTTTTTTCCCTTCAAACTTTGAGGCAACTTTACTTTTTAAAAAGCTTCTTTAGGTAAATAACATTGTCTGCACAATCACTTATTGAAGAATTTTGAAGACACATGAAGGAAGTGGGATTATAGAATAGTCTTCCTACACTCTAACTTTATTGCATTCATGCCTTGCAATAATCCTCCTGCATTGCTGTTTTAGCCTGCCTGATCACATTTATCATTAATAGCAAAGGAAACAGCACATGAAGAAATCACCATAGTCAACATAATCGTTTGCCTCAAAATGTTTCATAACTTTGATCAGGTGACAGCTAACCAGGACTCCCATGTGAACCGTATTGTTATTTAGTATACACCCACAGACATGTTGTCACGCCGTAGTGTTAAAAGATGTACGAGTGAATGTATATCTAGCTTGAATTAAACCAAATTTGTGATCTTTCTTACAAATTAGTGGAATGAACTAATATTATAAAATAATAGATATAATCCTTCTAAAGGTATGTGGATGCACCGGGTTGATGCCGTGTTGCATTCAGGAGAAAATAGGAGTTAAACTTGTACATGTTTCTCTGCCCCCCTCCTTTCCCTTGTACAACATGTACTATACATAAGGCACATTTGTGAGTGCCCAGCCCCCTCCCCCTCCCCCCACCCAGCCTTCACACTCAGTAGTAATATACATGTGAGGGGCGGAGGGGGGTGTCGAAGTGTCACGCTATAGTGTGACGTGGTATGTTGACACGGTGTACGTCCTATTGCTGCAGTGGACCATACCTGTTGATAACATTTCATTTAGCATGAAACTTCATATTCATCCACCTGGATATGCACCTCTTAGTATCCGATCGACACTGTTCTGTTTCATCATGCAGACCCCTCAATCTCTCTTTTGTTTTGTTTTTTGTGTCTCTTCTAGGAGAGTATTTTTATCACTTAGGAAAGGTAAAGCAATACGGCCTCTGAGTGATGATCCCCGTAATATGTGAAAATCACACTGATTATGTCACAATCTTCGCACATTTTTCAAAGGCCAATGGGAGCGCATCGGACACTGAGGAAAGTGGGATGTTTTAATTTCAGAAAACCTTTGTATACAAATACTTTTTTTTAAACAGTTGTATACGATAGATAAATAGATAAGCAATGAACGCAGGACTGCTTCATAATGTTATATTGTATAAGTCAACAATCAATCAGGAGGACATTTTTTCAGCAACCTTGTGTTATCATAATAGTAAACACAATTGAAATCAATGAACGTGGCTTCTGCCATATTATACTTTTCTGATCTCTACAGAAAACAAAAACATCTGCACTCCATGCATGCAGTCAATCAATGTAGCAAACACAATATAGCAGGACTCAAAATTGAGTCTCTGCCAAACACTGCAACTGTTCATAGAGGAGACACTACCCAGCACAATACCCTTTCTGTCCCTTAGTTAGAAGAAATCGGTGTGACCAACAGGCTAATAACATATATTTAATTTAACAACCTCACAGGTAATTGTTCTAGAGTTGGTTGGCTATGATGACAGACAAGACATTTACAAACTGGATTTGAATCGTTGGTTATGGTGACATGCAGTTACAAAGGCCTGTTAGTTGTTTTTAGTGCACAATGGCCCTTCAATTTTCCTGGAAGACACATATTGTGTGGGCAGACCTGCATGACATTATCTTTTAAAAGTCAAAACGTTATCAATAATACATTTGAGCATGCTGGCTAAAACAACTACTTAAGGGGGAATCTGGATTTAAAACTGGTGTCAACTTCTTTATAGTGAGATATTATGAGTTAAATGGTTTCGCCTCTCAAACATGAGTCCAAAGACATAACACAAAAAAGATGAGTAAGCTCTAAATCCTTTTGTATCCCATAAAAGATGCGAAAATATATACACGCAAAAAACCTTTTTATTGAAAGAAAAACACATAAAAACCTTTTTTAGAAGATATCTGTTCTAGAAAAGATTTCTAAGGTATGTCAATACCGCCAATACCCATTTAAACATAATACAATGCTTTCCATGACAAAATGAAAGTGCCGAAAAATTTGCCCATTTTTACTTAAAAAAACCATTCCATTAACATTTCAAATGTACCCTAGAGCATTTTATGCCCTACTTGTCACTCTTCTTCCATCCTCTTGCCCCCTGGTGGTCGATCTAAAAATAAACGAGGGAACGTTTTCCCCTTTCACAAAGAGGTAGAAACACAAAATGGGAAATATATGCACATGATAACCAATTACAAGTGCAGATTAAAAAGACGCATCATGAAACTTTGCGTGGGCTGAAAAGCAACTGAGAACCATGCTGAGCATCACCTAATTTGAGGATATAAAACGTCGAGGATATAAAACAATAGCCATACTTTTTTACATGTTTGCATTATTTCCCGTTGATAACCTTGCGGTCACTGACTTGTGTGAAAATAAGAAAGTTAATCCATCTCCTGAAATGAAGCGTGTCAGTTGTTCCATGATACAAGCAATGCCATATTGTATTACATGTTAACTGGATGAAAAAACAACACTGCACAGCTATTTAATTGGATCTATTAATGTTTTAACGGTGTTTGATCAGTTGATAAAGAGGATTTCATTGTTGTGTTTCAAATGTTACCTTCAGCTTCATCATCTATTGTTACCTAAATAATTAGTGGTGCTTAAGTTGTTTGTCAGCTGGTATCTAAAGAGGGTCCAACTCATAATCATCTCCATCAGCCATTACACTGAATATGATACACGTAACAAAGAACCATGTTGTTATGGTATGACTATCAGACATAACTAAAGTAGGCATGTCCTATAATTGGGAGCCAACTGCTGGCATCATCCCCCCATCCCACCAAGAGATTTTTTTAGTTGAGAGTGATATTAATAGATATTGGCAGGATTGTTTGTAATAGCTTTTATAAAAAACGCAGTGTATGAATCCAGCATACACTGCTTTCAAGTGTGTGTTTTGTGCAATCAATTTAGAGTCTGGCTCAAACGATTATGATGATAAGTACACTGATAAAAGACCCTTCCAGCTCAGCAGAACACTTCAGAGTTTTCATAATCCTGTCTCTAAAAAAGACGAGAGAGGTGTACACTGGTAGAATGTGGGACCACGTAAATAGTGATTGTCATAATTATATTGCATTGAATCATTCTTTCTATTGATCTACATCATCATCCATTCTTAAAGTAATTTGAATACATGCTTGATAAACAGGTTAACATTCATAGCATGTCTACAGAAGGTTTTAAAATAAATCAGAATGCTTTTCTTACCACTCAATATACAATCAGTCTCCTCCAATAAAGCCAACCTTTACATATAATCAATAAAAGCTAGCAAAATACACAATAAAAGTCTGCATATATATGTGAACTTTCGTTGTTTTCCTTCTCCAAGACAAGAAAATGAAGTTCTGAACCTGTGTCTGAATGATTTTAAAGTATGTGATTACTTATCTTGTAGCATGATTTACTCACATTGTTGAAAGTATATATATACTTATGAATAATCCTATCATCCATAACCAGCAGCTATAGCACATCAGTCCTTCAAGGATTGACTATGTTCAGCCGGGAAGCCCTGAGATGCAATTTAAGCCAGGCATTAAGGGAGCGTCTCCATGAAAAAAAACCAGCATATATATGGACCTGTGTCTGACTGTCATATCAAGAATGTGGATATACTGTATAATATACTATAATTATGTGCCATGAGAGACATGCATAAACACAAACTAATGTTTTTGACATACCTTCTGACTATGGAACATCATAGCACATAACCATATAACCAATCAGAATCTCAAAACTCTCTAATGTACTGTCATATAGAGGAATAGTCTGAGTATAAAACAAGCACAGTGCATACTCGTATTAGTAGACTCCTAATAGACATGCTCTCTGCTGACCCTTTTGGGAGGGTATCAACCATGTAGGGGGGGGGGGGGGTATGAATGCAGCCCACTCTCCAGGGCTGTATGCATTCATCAGGATAGCACAGGGCATTATGCACAAGACCACCGTGAGGTATTTGTTGGGTTAGGTTTCAGGAAACCCTTCAGTGTAAGTCACTTTATGCTGACCCTCAATCCTGTCCCCTGCCTCATCTCAGAAATTGCACGCCAGGACGTTCCCTGCACTATCATACTGAATACCAACTGATATAGATTCTGGGTGATGAATAAAAAAGAGTCAGTCAGGATGATATAGGAGCCTGTGGGAAGTGACTCACACCTTTACCACTGTAGGGTAGGTTCACCCTAAGTCAAACTCATACCTTGAGTCAACCACTTTTGACATGAAAGTACAAGTTCAGTATGCATCTGGTGACAATAAACTCCCACTGATTTAAGAATTGAAGTGTTTTCCAAATATATACTGCACATTGCATCCACATCATCACTCTTTTTCATACTGTAGAATCTGTCAGAAGTACCTCTGTTTGACCTGGTTTGACAAACAGAGAATGAAAATCTCTCCACTGTTCGTACTCTTTGGTAGTTGATCTGAAGTATTTGTCCCTTTCATACACAGAGTTTATCGCTTTTGTTGGCTGGATATGTATCTAAATTACACAAATCATGACTTTATTGAGCAAAATTAATTTCCTAAATTATATTTAGGACTTATTTCGTAAGGTGTACCCATTTCACCTTAAGTCAGCCATGAATTCACCCGAAGTCAGCCACCTCATACCCTAAGTCAACCATGCAATTTTCTTCTCTGGAATCCCCCCTGGAATTCTGTCACCCTGAATTTTTGTCTAAGAACTCTCCCCCTACCCTTGTGAATACTTGCTCCTCCCAGAATACCCTCTTCTACTAGAGGGCTAAGGATAGCAGGACTACTTGTGTAGTGTATAGAGGGCAAGGGTGAAACACAAAAAGAGGGGGGAAAAGGGGGTGAGAGGGTAGATCCCCTGATATATTGAAAAGAACTCTTTACTGCATGTCTATAATGTCATATTAAGTCCTCGTTGCTCATACAAGTAATATTTACTTGTATTGATAGCTCATAATGGAGTTGTATTCACCTGAGGTACAGTACTGACTTTGTCTTGATTATTCCATATTCAATAAATCATTTTCTTCTCTATTGTTAGTTGTAATATATTGATGCATTCATGTCAGCCAATCCCTTGATGAAAATCTGGAAATTACTGGTTTATTCTACATATTTCTGGTGGTTGTTATATGGCTGACTCAAGGTGCATTTTGGCTGACTTAGGGTGAAATGGGGCAATTCTGAATACTCTGATAAATCATGGAATTAAATACTGTAAACTGATATGAGGCTTTGTAAGACATCATGAATGTTATTCTCCAGAGCAATCCTGAAGGATATGCACAAAATACTCTAGGAGTAATTAGACCTGAAAGGTAGCTCATGAAAAAACATGGATCAGACCGGTTGAAAGTGGTGAACCTACCCTATGCCATCTCGGTGAACATGTTCAGAATGCTCAGAATTGACCAATATACAATTACGGCGGTTTCAAATGACATACCAAGTCAGAGAAGTGAATACGTTGACCACACTCCATAGCATTACATATCTAACGAATAGTGCTAAAAATCCATTCCCTTGAAAAAAGAAGCATTCTGAGATGAGGGATTTGATATTGAAAGTGCTATAAACATTTTAGAGGGGGTTATACATCTTGTCAATACAATGAATTATTTAGAAGGTTTCCCGGCAAGGCAGTACCTTTTAAACCAAATTTACACCTACAGATCATATTTTAGATGAAGTGAAGTGCAGGGCCTGAAGGAAGTAATCTATCAAGAAAGCTATCCTAGTTTCACACCCTTCATAAAATCAATTGTTCAAAACATTTTTCATCAGCACACCTACGCAAAGTATCCCATCAATCCTTATCACCTTCCAAGGGCTAGATTAACATGGACACACACTATTTTGATGAAGGAACGCTGGGATTTCACGGTGAAATGGACCAATAAGCAAGAAAATGTAAGAACCATATTGGAAATGTGAGATCTTGAAAAAGATGCATGGCTTAGGAAAAATCCTGTAATCCTAGGATGCCCACAAGTCTAAGGTTTTAGATGGGCTTTCTCAATATATCCAAATAAGGATACATGAAAACAGCTCAAGGTCCCACCGTCACAAATTTTAAAATATGGAGAAGCAATCTCGCACATATGTCAGGGAAGCAGATAGCGATAACAAAAATAATGTTCTGAGTGAATAGTCATGATATATCACTTATCTAGAAGTTGATTTATTCATAATTAAGTGAAGAAATGTCATAACGGATTTGATGTGAATAGTGTAACTTAACAATGTATTTCATTGTTGATACTCAAAGATCGATCCTTTTTTCAGAAGGGGATATGAGAGGGGGTCGGAAAGGGGGTCTGAGGGGGGGGGTCTAAGGTGGGGGGGTCTTTACATCTCAGGAAAATCAACAAATGATAATGAGAGAATGATAAAGAAAAGCACCAATGCTAGTCCTGCAATACAATACAAACTGCAAAGTATGTTGTACTAGGAGGACGTTATATTACTACTGACCGTGTATTATCAGAGAGTCAAAAAAAGGCAGCAAATCTATCATTGTTTGTATATGTATATCGTTTGCTAACAGCTTTACTTCCTCTACTTAGGTACATTAATGCATCTATACAGAGATATTACAGGGAAATTTATGTAATTATGTATTTATAGAGAGATATTACAGGGATGTATTTATAGAGAGATATTAATGTATTTATAGAGAGATATTACAGGGAAATCCCATAGCACTTCCTCAGACACAAGAGATAGTCCAATTATAAAACCTGCAGTTATGGTTATTTGATCTACACAATGAATGCCTGCTTCTTCCTAATCCTGATAATGAGCTGTTGTATGGATTAAGCCTTTTTTTGCTGTATACGTTTAGAAAAGCGTGATACACCAACTACTATAACTTACACAGAGGTTCTTCTCAACATAAATTATTTCTGTAGTGTTATATAGATATGACAATACCTCTAGCAAGACTATACACTTCCTTTTTGACAAATTTAAACATAAATGACTATGCTGAAGTATTTGCTACATCTCATTCCCCCCCCCCCCCCCCCCTCCATTATCAGTAATGGTTTCACAGGAATGGAACGATGCATCTGGGAACACTAAATAGGCACATATTGAGATGCATTAACTCTAACAAATCTATTTTTTCTAGTTTTCATGAGTGTGAGATGAAGTAGATACTTATACAGTTTTACGTCCACATCCATCACGAAGGGACAGTCGAGACATAAATATATCCTTGTTGAAGGCAAGGGTTGCATCCTTAATTTCACCTGAGTACTTGAATGAGTGCACTATTTCAATTTACGTGGAACCAATTCCCAATCTATGATAGTTTAGTTTTGTAGGACTTTATCCCATACTGTATATCATGTACTGATTGGAACAACCTGGGACACCTTTTGAATTTAGTCCTTATTGAGAATTTCATAAATTATAAAGCAGGTGATACTACTCTGTATCATGCACAGTGGTATCTCTGGAGAAAATAAACGATATCTATCTGAATGACTGCCATACAATCCATATGTGTTGGAATTGACACAGTCGTGTTAGGGTAAAGGCACCCGTTACGGACGCTCCTGGCCCATTAATAGGTGACCATATTTAGATGATCGATTTGACCAATTAAAAAGATGCCATGTTTTATATAGTTACACCATTGGACACATAAGATATGTCAGGCTATATTTCCGAAGGGATTTCATTAAATTTCCTTTCTTAAGGACAAATAATACTGCCTCTAATGTGCTGATTTCAAAAGGTTGAATTGAACCTAAAGTCGGACACCTAATACCAGAAATGATCCTAGAGTCGGACACCATGTGCTGTCATTGGTAATTGGGTCAGGTTGGTTATAATATGAAGCATAATGTGAGAGGACATCCTAGGATATAAAGGCAAACTCAACATACTATTATTTCCTGCAAACAGTTAGTCAATAGAACAACTATCATTTGATTCGGAGTGATTCTGCTTGTTCACTGCCTGGTTCAGAAATCCCATTCTAATATACCTATTAGTATTGATATTTTGCAATATTTTCAGCTTTAGATCATTTGGCCAACACCCATGCATATTATAATGACTATAACTGATGAAAGTATTATGTATACCTCCATACTCTTGCTGTCAGATTGTGGATATATTTAGTGTCCGACTCTAGGAGCAATTTGATGCTTAGTATGGGTCTGCTCTCACAAAGTATTATGGGTAATTAAAAAAATATCTGTTGACCTGAACTATCACAAAAAATGCATATCTTGCTTGTATTTCCCCTAGGGATGTGGTACCTATAGAGGGAAAGCCAATATAGATTGAACAAGGAAACCAATTTACCCTTTTACCCTTGACTTTTATTTTTTAAATATGACAAAAACACCCCAAGTTCAGGCAGTTGTTGCACCATGAATAAAGTGGCCAATACTTTGTATATTGTATCTGTAAGAAGGAATAACACCTCGGTTTTCATCTTTAGTTGACACAAAAGGTGGCTTATTTATTTTGGTTGTGTAATTCCATATCAATGGTGTCCGACTCAAGGTGTCTGTCCGACTCAGGGTTCATCTACCCTAATATCGGATGTTTACAACCTATTATTTCACTACCCACTATCCTGCATCGCTCTCCTGCAATTCTTGCAGTCATATTGACATTCGAAAAATGCGTTTTATTAGAATTATTTTGGTCCGTATGGTGCATTACGGATCCATTAAATGTAATGCAGGAAGCAGGCTGAATTCTGAGCTATTCCAGTAAAGAGTCTTTCAGAGAGATGCCTGTAATAGACCCACTGACTGAAAACATGAAGTAATGATGGGAAAACAGTTCTGGGGAAGCCGATGTGTAGTAATGGCTTGAAAATAGGAATTCGTGCAGTAGTTGCAGGTTCAACATTAAACTATTACCAATCCCTCCACTCTCAGTTAGCGAATAGAAACCATGCAACATTCCAATTGCTTGGATAGCTCTGTTATGTCAAAACTTGGGAGAAGCAATAATTCAGCAACATGTGTGGTTGTCAAAATCGATCACAGAGCACAGTGGTTGTTATCATGATCCAAGTGGTAGTTCAAATTAAGATGAATCATTGGATTCTAAATATAGATAGAGGCAGTTAGAACATTCCTAAAAAAGGGTGGGGAAATTGTATTTGTTTCCTTACACACTAGAAAATTAATCCAAAGGTTTAGCAAATATCATTTTTCCTACAAAACACATGAGGACTATTGTGTCTCGCGTGGGCATGTTAGAAAACATAAAGGTTTTATTGAATATTGTCTTAGCTTGAATGCAGCGCTGTGCGGCTCTATTTTGGTTGAGAATTCAGCGGACCCTTCGGTGGTAGTCACTTTACACTTACAGTCAGTATTGATGCATAGCTTAACTCCTAACCCCATCCCCTGCTCCATTCCATACATGACCAGCCTAGGATGTTCCCTGCACTATGGCATGTAACACTGACTGATATTGGTTCTTTGGGGTCCATAGTCAGCTGGTAAAAGGCAGAGGGCAGTGATCCACACCTCTACCAGAGTGACCATTTACATCCTCAACTGGAGCCGTTGAGTCGTTGTCAACTGCAAAACGGGCATGGTACTATACCTGTATTGTGGCCAGAGTAGTGAGGAATTGTCTAAATCAACAATTCCCTTGATATAAGCTGTTTTTCTGAGCTAATTTGTTTTGCATTTACACAGGATGCTACTTTTGAAGGGTTAATTCCCACCTCAACCAGGCTACCGTTACATAGAGGCTGACAGTAATCTTCACTAGAAAAAATTAGATGTACCTTTTACAGATTTACTCTGTAATATTTAACGCTGATTCACCGTTATTTGGAATACAGTGAAGCATTGTAAATATCAGCCATATCACAGCGGATTCTTTGATTTTGATTTTGCAATGTGTATTTATTTCATAAATGATATTTCAAAATACAACAACAATCAAAAAGGTAACAGGTGAACTTCATGGAGTACATTATCCAAATTTGTCACACACATGGGACTTATGCCCAACTCATGATAGTTGAATTCATGATCGACACAAACAATCAGTGTCTTGGTTATCATAAAGAGTATTATTACAATATGAGTATAATGTAATATGATCCCAAACCCGGTTGCTGTATCCGACAGCCGTTATCTAATTAGGTGATATTATGTTTGCAGAAAACTTAAACTAGTTTCTATGGATCCTTGACACACGACCATGATAACAAGTCATTCATCCAGCATGGAGTAAACGACTGAGGTACACAGGGCGGCCTGTTTGGCACAGTTATAAGTGGGTGGCATGTAATCATCATTAATGCTGTGAAACTTCGGGTGTTAGTGTGAGACATTTGACTGCATAATTAATCGCTGTTTGTTAACCAGGTTTGGATTACAATGATTCACAGTAAATGCATCACACATTATATATTATATATATATATATTATATATATATATATATATATAAATATATATATATATATATATGTATATATATATATAATATATATATATATATTTATATTTATATATATATATATATATATATAAATATATATATATATATATATATATATATATATAATATATATATATATATATATATATATATATATATATATATATATATATATATATACACACATTTATAGTTGGTCCTGCCACATGTAGGTGACCTGGTTCGTAAGAAGATTTTCTGAAGAGTGTGAGCCCTTGAAGTGGAGTATACATGTTGAAATGATGTTGTTTTTTTCAATTAATCCATATGTTTCACAATTTAACAATTTAACAATCTTGTCATAGGTTTATGGAAATAACATGATCACTTGGTCTTTGATGTCACCGCCTACAAACAATAATGGTGGAGAGTTGGTGCTTACTGGCAAACCCAGACATTTCGCTGATAACAATCGAGTGTCTTACATGCCAGATGATACCAAACATAACATGTGTATAATATGGTATGTTCATAAACAAATAGATAATAAATCTATAAAGAAGATGCACATTTATTATCTGTGGGCTGAGAGCTACCTGGACAGCTTCAGCTGTTTGCTATTACCTTGTAAGTTCCCAGACCTTTTAGTAATGACAGTTTGAATGAGTGATCTCAAAATGTAATACTTTAAAACAATAGCCATATCATATAACATGTATATACTAAGTTGGTAATAGACAATCTAGGGGTCACTGACTATAGGGGGAACATTGTTAAAAACTTTGAAGGTAATCTAACTCTTTAATAAGAATGTCAGCTATGTCATGTTACAAAAGATGATAGACAAAGCAAGATATAAAGCAATACCCATATTGTATTACATATGCCTTACGTTGGCAATCAACATCCTTTCTGCCTTTGACATGAGGCCATTAACCCAGATACACCTAACCCTAGAGTTTTTAACCCAGAAGCTGAAACAATTTTTAGAAAAAGCTCTATGTATCCTAAAAAAATCCGATTTTAGTGATCATCAAAGTGGTGTATGTAAGCGTCCTTTAAAGAGGACGGTAGGAGTATATGGGTTGATATCTAAATAGAATTGGATGTTGGTATTCTAATCTCTCCCTTGAATATCCTACCTATGAAGGGGGTATTCATCTTTGCCTTTGATAATTACTTGCCTACCTCATCTTAAATAATTCACAACCAAGAATATTAGTATTGCTCTGTACTCTGGTGATTGAAGTCAATCCAATGCCGCACTATTTTTTCCACAATGCATTGTACTAAATATGTTTAGCAACAGAAGAGATAAACGATACGAGATACAGATGTTGTTTTAAATGAGATCCAACTGCTGACACTGTATTAAAAAGAGAGGCTGAACGGCATGGCGGGGCGCACTAGTTCTGTAGGTTAGTTTTTATTGCTTTTCCTGAAACCCGTCTGATGAAGCAACATCGCTTTGGCATTTTGTAGGTTTTGCATTTATTAAGTCACTACCTCAAAAACTTACCACAGCAATCATTCTGCTTCATGCTCAGCAGAAAGTTTGCTTGCCACTTCAAGAGATAATAAGATGTAAACGTGAAGTGTACCTTTCAGACGCATCATTCAGACAGTAACTATGATACGTTTCCTTATAAAAGGCCAAAAATAGTATCAAATTACTAAAAAATATTTTGGAGAAAACGGGATTAATTTCCGCCCACTCATTGTATTATTAATATCCAGCAATGAAATTACATAATCCACAGACAAAAATGGAAACGGATATGAACATCATGGCTTTTAATCATCTGCTGCCGAAAAAGATGTCATTTGCCTCACATTCAGCGACTTCATATGGTAATATGTCTTTGCAAATAAATTCAATTTTTCAATATTCTATATAAATTTTGTAAGATAGTTGATAACAGCATACAATTAGCGTTATTACCACCACGTCCTTCCTTTAAGCCACATTCCAAATGGAGAGATTTAGAATACCAGCATGGACTTCTATAAATCATTCCCGGACCCTGGTAAACCGTAATGAGTAGACTAAAGGATAACTGTGCCATCCGTAGGCTTCCGTCCATCTCAGAAATTTAAAAAAATACACCGACCCCAACCTACCATACATACAGTACTGTAGTTGGTCATCAGGTGGGCTGATTACAGTCTTCTCCTGTGACCTCTGCGTGTATTTACCCTCTATCACAGAACCATGACCTAATGGATCGCCAAGCACCCTGGTTCAGTGGTATAGATATAGATGATTTGTGAGAGCTGAGATAGCAATATTCCCCCTTAATAAATACCCTCAGGACTATCTCAAAGGCTGCAGATATATTCTTGGCTGTGCAAGTAATAGGCCCATCTATTACCCACCTGAGTCTGCCTAAGCAGCGGAGAAAAAAAGAAGCGGGATATGCTAGACTGGCCAAGCTACGCTAGACTGGGCAATCACATTTAGCTGATGGATCCTTTTCCTATAACTTTGCAAAGAGATGCTGGAGAGGAAGCCAGGTAATGTCCGACTCTCTTCAAAAGTGCAATGTACGTATCTCTTTTCATACCCAGTATCAAGCATTACCTGATTATTTTGATAAGGATTCAGGTACTGCAAAGATCTCTAAACATACTTACTTTGGTACGATTGCTACAGCTAATCTAATGAAATCAAATAACATAAATGGTGAAGTTGCTGTAAGTATGTAGGTATGTAGAATGGCTTTTTAATGCCAGCACTTCTCTCTGTCATCTTCCTAATATCACCATGATCACCCCTAAGTGCTGCTAATGTGGCCCCTAAGTGCTGGTAGATGTCCTCCGGACGCCTTCAATGCTAATGGCTGCTGGTAGTATGGTATCATCATTAGCTTTACTTGTAGGCAATCGAGTAGCACCTCACCTAATGCTCTTTGATGGATGTATAATATAGGAGTGATTCGATTTCATGATGTCCTGTAGGATACATAATATGCCTAATGCTAGGTGGAAGAGACTGGGGAGAAAGCTCGGAACAGGTCTGATGCTCTGAGGTGGATGTATCAGTGTATACCATAGAGGTGATTATTTCAGTGAAAGGAGTGAAAGGTGTAAAAATGAAAGATGGCAGATGGACGCATAGATTATTACATATTTCCCATAGTAAACTATAGAGTATGTTCAGAAACTGGTCACAGGTCAGCGTCCCTGCAATGCATTTCATGATGCCCAAACTGCACACCATCACCCTAGCCTGACCAATTTACTACCAATGTATGTACAACAACCAGCCTACCCCACAGGTCAAATCTCCAACCTATACCCAAACTTTGGTAAATCCAATTCAACCCCCTTGCCTGCTTAATATGTTGTCATATACAAATGTTCCTATTATTTTAATACAGAAGTCAACGATAGTACCCATGTATGCCTTATTAACTAATATATTTTTCACAAGGCTTAGGGATTGTGATGTATAGTTATATATCTCACATACTTCCTCCAATCAAAATCAAGCTGTTAAGGGGAGTGTCTATAAGTGAGAAGTGAGAATGATTGACCACCACTTATTAATCATCACTTAATGGATCCATACGTTCATCAATTTTTTCCCAAGGTATGTTTCTGGCAATCTCTCATCTGTCTCCTTCGGCTTATTCCAAATGACAATAAATGTTCCTTTGATATATCTTGGTGCGAAATCAGTCAACCTCGTGTTCATCAATGAGTGGCAACTTTTCCTATTGGCTATGTCTGTATGCTGCACCACCCAAGTCTTAATCCTAATAAAAGGCAAGCCTTCTCCTTACAATACGGCTGTAGCCTATTGCCATATATATTTCTCTCTTTATTTCGTCCTATAGTAACGGACTCTACATTAGTTGGAAGAGAACTTTTTCCATTCAAAAGTATATGTTAACCTAGAAATGGATAAATTGAAAATGATACAGTATTTCTCAGGAGCAATTTCAGGAATTTTATAACCTGCAGACGTTATAGAGCCGTCCGATATGGTAGGTGTGTTCAAGGGTCGCAAAATATCAGATATCATATAAATGTAGCACATTATGATGGGCGATGTATGTATATATGTATATGGACAGTACTGTGCCTTTTTATATCGGTACAGTCACAATCGAGAACAATATTCCCAAGAAGACTTATAAATAAGTGAAAACGTCAATATCATACATAACGCTTTTTAACATTTCAACCAATGTCTACAATGTACCACCAGTATCAAAATAAAGGCTATGAAACTTTGCTTGACTTTGTCTATAGTAGTCTGTGTTTATTAGCCCCCACACTATTCAGATATGTCTGTATAGTCACATAATATATAGACAAAGGTTCATGAGTTTTAGTCTGTTGACAGGGTTATTTCACGAGGGGGCCGTATTTCACGAGGCCGTAGGCCGAGTGAAATGCGGCCCCCCCTTCAACAAGTGAAATAACCCTACAACAGACTAAAACGAGTGTTCCTTTGTGTTTATTTTTTATCTTTTTCGATTCAAAATACCAAAATTATGGTAGGGGGGAGCCTAAAAAGGCTAAATTGGCTTCTTTCTACGCCATTCAAATGTAAACAAAGCGCCGTTTTGATGACGTCACAGGGCCGTGAAATACGGTCATGGGTTATTTCACGGGGGGGGGGGGGTGCAATACGGCATTCTTTGCTTAAGTCAATGGGACTGCTGTATTTCATAAAAAATAAGCTGTTATTCTCAATATCGACATGTCTCATGTTTCTACCCATATGTAAAAAAGTATCTGTTACCATATCTCGAGTGTTCTCTTTATCGGAACCTAGCTGGGATTTAGCCAAACTTTGGTGACATCAGAACTGTGTGTAATCGAAAGTTTATAGAAAGGAACTTGAGATACAACTTTCATAAATAAAACAATGTCATTCCCACAATCACTGCTGGATCAATGTTATATTGTTATTATGTAACTTGTCCTGAAAGAACCAGCATCTCTGGGGCTTCGGTGAACAGGAGGCATCAGAATGGCAAAATAGTGAAATAACTCTTTGGGTACTCTTTGAAACAAAATATGATAGACTTAGTAGTCTTCAGGGAGATCTTCCTTCTTGGATGTTTATAGTTAATATTTCCAATGGAAAGGGAACGCTTTTTCTATGGATGATTGACACATTTTGCGTAGAAATCATTTCCTTTGTTCTAAATAGAACACCAAGATACATTTCAATCGTTGTAAGGACATGACAGCTGATGGCCGAGTATGAATCGGAGCCAGTAACTGTACCTGATCCGTTTCAAACCACCAACATTATTTGATCCCTTTTATAATAATTAAAAACAAAACCTTAGCTTGTCAGCTCAGATTCCTCTCCATTAACTTAACCAAACAAGTAAAAAATTGAGAAAAACATGTTTATGTGAAATATTTATGGGAGTGGTTGAAAAGGCCGATGATATCCGCATGAGGAGCTCGTGCGTATAACGGCCGCTATACACAGGAGGAGCTCGCGCGTATAGGAGCCCTTATCCGCACGAGGAAACGGGAAGATAGGCGACAGCGAGAGAGGCGACCTGCACGAGGAACCGGCGTGAGAGGCGACCTGCAAGAGGAACCGGCTAGAGAGGCGACCTGCACAGTGATATTACTAGGCTCCCTTTACGACAAATCTCTCAGTCACTAGTACCTAACCTAGTTAGTCATTTTTTGGCTCCCAATACGACCAACCTAGGTAAGTAATTATTGTCAGGTTGGTCAGTACTGACCAACCCACCTTAGTCTTTTAATTTCCAGGGGGAGCCACTGAGTGGTCATCATAGTTACGACCCCTGCCACACGACCAAAGCAAAGGCTCCCTGCTCATGAGCCACTTAGCATACGTCCACAACCCTGTCATACGTCCACAACCCTGTCATACGTCCATTTCTTTGTCTCTAACAAATGATTCTGTCCACCTCGTCACCCTCATGTCCGCTTCCTCAACCTTACGTCCACTACCTCACCTTCATGTCCGAGGGGGTTGGATGTGAGGTAAGGGGGTTGGACGTGAGGAAAGGGGGTTGGACGTGAGGGAGGGGGGTTAGACATATGATTTGTAAGAGATAGTGTTGGGCGTGATGCATTTGAAAATAAGTGACAGCAGAGAAAAGGAGGGAAAACAAAGGAACTAAAGGTTGTCTCATTGTCACGTCGCCTCTCTCGTCGTCACGTCGCCTCTCTAGTCGTCACGTCGCCTCTCTCGTCGTCACGTCGCCTCTCTCGTCGTCATCTCGGTACGAATACCATAAAAAGACACCCTTCTTGAGTATTGAACCCTGGCCGCCAGCATGGGAGACAATCACACTAACCATTACACCTCTTTGGCACTTATTATAGCCGTAAGAAATGTGCATTATATAATCTTGTGTAAGTCGCCTGTCTCTCCATCTCCTCATGCATGTCGCCTCTCTCGCTGATTCCAGGTGTATAAAATTATAGTGTAGATATCCCATATCTCATTGGTTGTCTCTCTCGCCATTTCCTCGTGTGAATATCGGCCCTTATATGCACAAGCTCCTCGTATAGTTGACCTTGAACGATCAGTGTCAGTTCAAGCTGACTCCTCCTAAGCAAAGTCAAACGCCATTTGACACTCCATTTTTACCAGAGTCACATGGAAGGCACAGTTGACCCCTTTTTTGTCCACGTGTAGTGTCCTACATATTGCTAACCTATCATTAAGGCTAGCTGGGGAGGTATTAGACAAAACCAAAACAGGAACCAAATAATGGTTGTATGGATTAAGTCCTTTAAGTACACATCAAATTGATAAAAGAAGCAGACATCAGCAATGAATCAAAGACTCCAATCTGCAATGATGACCTCGAAAAGAACACACTGGCTGGATTCACTACTGCCGTAAAACCTCGCGTATAAGCCTAACTCGCGTATTAGCCGCACCCCTAACTTTGGGAAATCCTATAAGCCTAATAGAGAATCTGAAAATCATTATTTTAGTACTATACTATACTTCTCGTATAAGCCGCACCCCATATAGGCATGTTTGGTATCAAAATAAAGCTGGCCCTGACTCGCGTACAAGCCGCGGCTTCTACGTGAGGTTTTACGGTGGTAGCCATGATTAACTTCGGTTCTAATTCAACAGAATTGAACCTAATTGCTCCCTAATCAGGCATTTGTTCCTCGGCAGCTGACCAAACTGGAAAACTGCAATCAAGCAGTCAGTTAATCGGAACACACATAATACAATTATTCCCGTTCTTAAATTGAATACAGCAGGTATTTCTTACTACTTTATTTTACGTAAAATAAGTCAGGGACAGGCAAGCAGAGATGTGTTGGAAATGAATCTAAAGGAGAAAGGGTGAAACATGTAAAAGGTTCATATAGCAGAGACATTCCCTAGACGTCTATCTTTGCCACTCATCTACTGTAACGATACATCAGTAATTAGATAGTGTGTAAAGCATCATTGGCATGTAACATCAGCTTAATCGACTGCCATTTAATCAGAAGTTGTATTTCAAATAACTCAAGTTTGTCTCAAGTTTGTTTTAAAGCTCTAAATTAGATTATCACCACTGGCTGTAATAATGCAAATCAAATAGACTACACTGACATTGCACAGTTCAATTAGCAGGTTGCAGATAAGCCTGAATCACACATCGTAGTGAAGTTGGTAGCGCCACCAATTCACACTACGCAGCATAGTGTGAGTTGCTGGCGCTACCATTTATGGGGTCAACCTCAAGATATTTATTTAAACTGCAATTTTAACCTTTGAATTTTTTAATCCAACAGGCAGCAATTATGGACATCCCTTCAGCAGAGTTTGTTTTATACATATTCCCCAGTGATACCCTTGATTTAGTCCTTGTAAATTAGTAAAGAAGGATTTTCTACCCAAGATGAGATAAAATCCACACCAACTCAGATGCCATCTCATTTGCTAATTATATATCAGTTTTGCTTGAAGATCTAACTGGTACTATCAAATAAAGTATCCCCTCAGGTAGGTACCTGTGTATTTTCTAATGGATTGATTGTATGGATAATGGGAATATTGAAACTGCAACACATGTCCTCTAATCCCAAGCCTCCAGAGCCATAGTTTACAGTAGAGATGTTTTTAAAATAATTATCTTGAGGTTCACCACATAAATGGTAGCGCCACCAATTCACACTGTGCTGCGTAGTGTGAATTGGTGGCGCTACCAATTCTCACTACGATGTGTGATTCAGGCTTATCTGCAACCTGATTAGAGTGGCCTACTGGTAAAGCAGGACCAAGTGAATCAGCCAATAACTCTCAATATGTCAATATCTCTGAGACAAACTCTCCCTTGTTAAAAAGATAGTCTAACCTTTTTAAGGAAAATAATAATCATTTTCTTAAATTTAATTTCACAGTCGCTGAGGTGTTTGGTTGATTGCCTGGAGCATACACACTTTCCATTCACCCTCCCCTGAATATTTGTCTCATTAGTAACTAGGGAAAAGTTACAATGCAAGTAATTATGTTTTTTGCTTAGCCTTAAGGTACTTCCGCGCTCGCAGAGAAAATCTTCATAATATATGAATTCTGAAAATAGTACCTGTCCTTTTTTTTACACTTCAGCTTTAAAGGTTATCGACTGAAAATAGTTTGAAAATTAATTCAAAATGATACTAAAATAATTTGATATTTTAGAACTTGACTGACATAACTTGCTAACCAACATCTCAATGTCAATCCTACTCTATTATTACTGGTGAACAATACATACAAGTCATCCGGACAGGTCTCGGAAGAGCAATTTGACTCTCTATAATTACCAGAGACTCCTTTACTTCTCTCTATAAAGGAGAACCCGATATGGGAGGGTCAATGGAATGCAGAGGTTATGAGCTGGGAGAGTACAGAATATTTCCAAATCTACTTAAAATGCTCATCATTAATATTGAGCATAATGGCTAACCATGATATATATGTTCCTCTCACAGGTGAGTCTGTTTCTTCTGCTGATCAGTGCCTGTTTGGTAGGTAGAGTCAAACAAAAATTATGTAGAGCGTAAATCAATATTATTATTACAAAATAGCAAGGTGTGAGATATTACTGTAAACTTCACACACTCTGCGGTGTCCTTGACAACTAAAATGTGTATACCGCCAAAATGCTGTCAGTAGTCTGATGCTGTCAGCACTGTGTCAGTATACTGTCAGCACTGTGTCAGCATACTGTCAGCGGTGTGTCAACATACTGTCAGCAGTGTGTTAGCATACTGTCAACAGTGTGCCATCAGTGTGTCAGCATTGTGTAGGCAGTGTGTCAGCATACTGTCAGCAGTGTGTCAGCATTGTGTAGGCAGTGTGTCAGCATACTGTCAGCATACTGTCAGCAGTGTGTCAGCATACTGTCAGCATACTTCGTTTTCCATGTTATTTAGGCCAATATCTATATAATGTAAGACTTACATGGAATGGCTAAACACCTTCTAGGTATGCACTCATGTACATCAGTTTGAATGATGGCTTTGTGATAATTATGTGTCCTTCTGGAATAATACTATGAGCTACACCTGTTACATCTAAACACAGCAACTGCTAATCATCTTCGCAAACAATAGGTTCTATCCATCTCACAGACCATAGCCGGAGGGAGACATCAATGAGTGTAAAGCCCTGCAGCTCTTAAATATCTGCCTACTTAAAGTGAGCCCTATTCCATTCCATTGAGCCTCAGTCCATTTGCCTTCAAGGAGGGTTTCATATTTTACAGCAGCGGTAATGCATACCCTAGAAGCAGAGGGCTCCCGGTGTGTATCAAGTGTTGCCTGCGCCAACCCATTATATATGGTTGATGAGGCAGAAGTCCTCATAAGGCTCGGTGCTGATCCATACTCACTTAGACATGTGAATTACTACTCTTTGTTCTTACAAAGAACAATAACTGACTATGTATTTGTTAAAAATAGCATGGTACTGCCACACTGGACATGTGTACTGCAAGCCTAGGATCCAGGCTTGCATGGTTGTCAGCTTTCATTTATCAGATCAAACAGAACCTTCCTGCTGTACATGGGTAGTTACTATTAGTTTACAGTATGAAACAACATAATTATAGTTTCACTATTCATAGTACATACTGTTTGTAATTAACTCCCCCTAAAGGTTCAGGTCTTACATACATAGATTTATACTGTACCAGTTAAAATACATTTATCATCTTATGAATGAACCTATTGTTACTGTACTGTCATTGTCAATCTGTTTCATCCCAAGTACCGCCCTATTTATCGGCTACACCACTTGTCAGATATAATAAGCATAGCATAAAATACGGCTGGAGCAAGGTGTGGAGTAGGGCAGTAGTACTTATCAAGTATCCTGTCACTTGGAGTTCAGAAAGAACCAGTGTCAGATTAAGTAAAGAGTTTCATCTATATTTTAGGCTTAGGGTAATGGGAAATGATGATGGCAGTGTGTGTGTGTGTGAAGGGCAGGAGGAGTTGTTCATTATAAGGGCTTCTATGGTTAACGATACAGACTTAATTATCAATGCCACAATAATCACCAAAAGGCAATACCATAAAGCGCCTAATTCTGATGAAGGTCAACATCATGGGAGCTTGGAATGTTGTGAAAAGGCGAAGAGAACTAGATTGGGGCGATTGTCTGTAATTAGTGGCGGGCTGTTCCTGTTAATTAGTGTTATCATCTAACCATCAGCACATTATCTAATACCCTAACGAGATGTGAGGGCTACTGTAAGCACTAAGTGAATAATTAATTAGCATTGCGTATCAGTAATTGAGGTACATGAGAGAGGTAATCAGTAGCAGGCTACTGAAAGAGTAAAGAAATAAACAGATTTAGATCAAAGCAAGATTCTAGATATTTGTAAAAATTTACTTTGTTAGTGATGTTAGTCCTATACTTGGACAGGTGATGAGAGGCCAATTAATTGGGCCCCAGCAGTATCTACCATTTGCTGTCTTGCGAATGACCCTTTGATTCAGCTTGTGACAAAGTCCATCCCATAATAACTATCAATCTTTAGCGAAGGGCTGACATTTCCTAATTCCGTATTCACTTGAGTTTCTACCTACATGTTGGTAAATATGACGCTTACATCAAACAACAAGTTTGCATACAACTAGCTTTGAATTACCAGTGCTAATATTAATAATATACTTATGAAGTATTTGAGCTCTAATTCTTTCGGAAAGATAGGAACTATTTAGTGTAGGAGTCAAGGTTCTAACACCCTGCTTCTCATGTACATGTATATATATGTACATATAATAATACACCTATTTAGGAGTTAATGGGTGTTTGAGCTGCAGTGTGAAAAAGCTCGAGCTAAAGACCGTCTAAAGGTGTCAGACCTTCTTATGTTAATCTAATTTGGAAAGTAAATGGGGCACCACGGAGCGTTTGCATTTGGGTGAATTATAGCTAACCACTTAAGGAACAAGGTAGTCCTCCCCCCCCCCCCCCCACACCACCGTTTCCCCCCTTTTTTTCCTTCAATGATTCACTCAAAATGAGAGGTTTCTTTCCGCACTCTAAGAAGTGCCACGCTGATGTGTTGACTGTAAATTTCTAGACTAGACTTTAAAGTTGAATGCTAGTGGCAGTAAAACATTGAAGGGTGCGGAGGGTTTCAATTCGGAAGTCAACTGAAATGAGTTTAACTCTCTCATCCAGTGCTGCCTCCACTTTCAATCGACCCTGATTCTGTTAAACAATTGAATTTAATGTCTTGCGAGCCGAGACGTGACAATGTCTTAAGCTACCTTCGAGATCTATTTTGGAGTGTAGTACAGATAATTGTAGTAATTGTTGTGGCGCTAAATTTCCGGCAAATTGTGTGGGTTGGAATTCAATCAACCTTTGGAAAATAAATGGCTCTCAAATTTTCAGGATGTGGGGACCATGATTCTATGGATTTCTTGCACTTTATGGTAAACATTTAAGAGAGAAGAGGTGCTAACATGTCCCCAACATTTTGTAGGTACCTAAATGGGTTAGTTCCTCTGCATAAAATATACTTTATAATTGGAAGGAGGCAAGAACCATCATATTTTGTAAAGTAAGCTATAATTTTAAAAAAGTGCATTGTCTTGTGTGTTTGACTCTGTTATCTGTGTGAAACAATGGAACCGAGATAATCATGGTCAACTGGGTGAGAGGCGCGCCCTGCTTCCTTGCCCCACGTACACTTACATTTCTTATCTAGCATTGTTGGTACCTAGTAATAGCAAGTGGAGTGAGCAAGTGAGGTACACTGTGGTCTCATGCACTGGTATCTCCACCTTTTAATATAGAAATGAAGTTTTGTTGAATTTGGAAGCCGTTATTCGCATGAGCTCCTAAATGCAACGGTGTAATCGTTGTAAACTAGTCTAGATATGTGCAAGAAGCACAGGAACGAATCGTTGCATTACCAAGGAGCAGGGTTCAGTGGCAGTTGTTAGTAGCTGGTAGTGAAAAGTGAATGTTCTCCTAAAGCAGACTTTTTGCTACCTGTGACCATCTCAGTTGCTGTGGAGATGACAATGAATGCATAGGTCCATGTTTTACCACCTGGGTGGAGGAAATGTCTGAGACTGGTGTGCTAGACTGGATAATTATATTTGATGGATCCAATTCCTGTAGCGCTACTAGTACCGATCTGCTTAGGCCTATGTACTCAAATATGACAAAATGTGCTGCAAGCTAACTTTCCTCAGAAAGCTGATAAGTTTAATTTGCATACTTCAAATATAAAGTTGTTGACAGTCTAAGGTAGTATATGCCAAACGTTAGTGTCGAAGTTTTAAAAAGTATAACTTAGCATCAAATAGTGGTAGGATTGCAATACACCAAACGTGGGCTACTGTAAAATTAAAAATACGTTCATTTGTAGAGAAAGTGCCAGATACAATATAAAGTACAATTCTAAGTTAAAACACCTATACATACAATGCTATGATCCATTTTTACATCTATATATGCACAAGCCATCTGCCGTATACTTATGGTAATTGCAATTACCTTAGAAGGTATTGGCAATAGTACAACCTTGCTTGAAACCACCACACTCCCCCTCCTATGTTCATATTTTCAATGAAATTGGATAACATGAGCATTTATTATATGAATTGATCGAAATAAAGTTTTAACTTACATTACTAATGGGTGTGCATCAGCTAGGGGACTTGATGGCTAGGAGTATGTAAAATGCCCTGTAAGTCGAGGCACTTCCCCATGTCTCCTTCTCGGTATCACCACGATCATCCCTGAGTGGGGCCAGTGAGTGCTACTGGTGCTGGGGCCCTGCTCGGTTAGCCTACAATATATATACAGTTGCTGTATAACATCATAAGCTTTACTTACACATGGCCAATTGACTGCTCCTTAATGGATGTATAGTACAGGGGGGCGGTATGTAGGATGTGCGTGATAGGCTCCACTTAGGTGAGGAGACTGGCAGTGGAGTGTAAAGATGGAGTACTCCTGACTAAGTAGTATAGCACCATATGCTGCACCAATTCTGACATTTTGGTGATCAGGGACAATTTTATCTGATGCACTTTGATAGACATGTAGCAAAGTGGTGGACTATATGGTAGTGAGAGGAAGGGGAATGAGGACAGGATAATTGGATGGAAATACAGCCCTGGGAAGAAGCATAAATAAGGAGCAAGATGGAACACTGAGGTATATAATATTGTATCAAGCCTACACATATAGCATAATATTCACTATGAAAACTCTCGTCTTCTACCTCACTGGCCCATAAGGATGTCCATATGTTATTAAGGGCTCCACAGGTATGGATGGGAACCATATAGCCTATCCTGTAGCCAATGCATAGTTGTAGGGTCATTAGTTATAGTGGTGGAAATATTAATGGGGATTGATATTTTAGTTGACAAAACTACTAGGTCTCACTTATCAGGTTGGGAAAATCCTGCCTTTCATACCTTGAAGGGAGAAAATAGGGTGAGGGGGTTTCTTCCCTTGATTTTCGGTTGTTATACATTAATTTTCGGTACAATTAGAAAATCTAATTTGCTGATATCTTACCATAATTTGCTGAAAATGATTAACTTATCTATAGGTACACAATATAGTTAGCCAGTTGTATGTGAATGGGCTTGTATAACATTCTTGTATTTCTCGAGATATAATGATTTAAATGTCAAAATATAGCCTAAATAAGGTACATTTATATGTGGACCCCCCCTCCCCCCTCCCCCCTCCCTTACCACCACACCTGGATAAGATACTGCACTGGGAGATTCCCCCTTGGAGGGGGGGACCGGCGGCGGCCCTTATCTCTACCGGCGGCCCTTATCTCTACAGAGATAAGGGCAGGAGACCGACCTGAGGGCTGCACTGAGTAAGGGGAGATTTCCCCTTGGTGGAAGAAACCCCACTGTAGGCTAATATACCTATAATGGAAAATGTCCCGGATTGTCCAGGCCTGCTTATGGCTCAGTCTCATGACTTTGTAACAATTCAAACGTCTTTGACCGGGTGTAGTCTTTGACCGGGTGTAGTCTTTGACCGGTTGTATGCACAGTGAAGCTGTTTAAGCTCAAGGTTATATATGAAGTGACGTCTTTGACCGGGCAGAGGGAAATAATAATATTATGTTCTACTATGTATAGTATGCTCAGTATATGAATACAACAAAATTGACTTATGTTTGCTATAAACGTGTATAAATATATGGATGCACCATTTCCCCACTTTTCTTACTACATATGCCTTATTTCTGCCATTTTAATGCTGCCTGGTCAAAGACTACACCCGGTCAAAGACTACACCCGGTCAAAGACTACACCCGGTCAAAGACTACACCCGGTCAAAGACTACACCCGGTCAAAGACGTTTGAATTATTACAAACTCATGAGACTGAGCCTTATATGTTTGCTGCTGAACCTTTTACAGTTTGTGAAGGTAACATTCCCAAAATGGAACTGAACTCACAAGGTTAATGTTTAAGGATGCAGATCTTGGTGAGGAGTACTAGTAAGCATTATATTATAGTAGGTTTATTTTGTCCACGTATACATTTGTAGGCAAGTGTAAAAGAACATATTAGTTCTCATGCTGTGGGGAATACAGATTTCTATCCATTTAACTTCTTTTCTGGTGACAATGTTTTAAAGCAGACATGGATCACAGAGCAGTAAATCAGATAGCAGAGCCCAGCCTCATCAACTTTGTTATAGAGGGGCAGAAAAGTTTGAATTCCACTCTCCCTTCCTATTGTTGGTGGAGGTTTGTCACACCAAACCGTCAAGTTGTGTACGATTGAGTTATTCTTTGCTTATATTTACATCTATGTATTGGAGGGAAAATGTTAGAGTTGCAATGTTTCAGTCCAATATTAAACCTTCATTGGGCAATCCTCTGACTGTTTTATCTATCTGTTAATTAATCTAGATTAATTCAACCGTATCGATCCTTTACAACAGTCTTAAAATTCAACCCATTTAAAACAGGGGTGAGTTTGCAGAGCTGCAATGCCATGTATTTTCAACCCCTTCACATTAACACCTAACACAGATATGCATGTCTGTCAAATCTTTAGTTGTCAATTTGTGTAATGGAGGGAAATGTATTAGAGCTGATGAGGCACCAAATATTTTCATTTAATTATTACAAACGGGTTCGATTAATTCTGAGGCTTTTAATAGGATTAGGTAAAGTTACGGCTTCCCATTCAAACTGAGGCTACATGTTAGCTGTCATGGCAATTACTTGGCATTTATAATGATAACGGCACTTTATCAAAGGGTGGATGTGGTCATTCAATTAAACTTCACCCTGCATTTCCATTCGATAATTTTGCACAACCTGCAAATCTTGGTATCATACTATAAGAACAATATTTATGTGGTGAGTTTGAATATGGAAATGCGTTCGAGGTTTTGGCATTACTCACTCACAATTTATGTATCTGCATCATGAATATCATCTACTATAACCATCGGTTATCCAGTTCCCTTTGTAGATGTTAATTCATCCACATCAGCGCCATTTCAAACACAGTGTGCTGAATGTTTAATTGAATTAAACTGTCTTTGAGTCAGGGAACTTTCAACATCTCTGGATGGAATTTCGAAAAGATGCATCAGGCCAAAAAAAATAAAAGGTGTGTTTCAGGCAACCCGACCCAAGATTCCAAAAAGGGCCTACCCTAGCATTTTTTTCCCAATTTTGGGGATTTTTTTTTTTTTTTGTGATTTTTTCTCATTTTATACAAATTCTTTCAAGAATAACAAGCTCCCAGTGACCTCAGAGGCCTGAATAATTGGTTAACTTTAGATTATGGCTTTTTAAGAGGAATATCCAACAACTTCTTGATATTCCTAGACAATGGAGGAATTATTGAGTCATTCTGGTGAGTCACGAGTCGATTTGTCAATTTGCAACCTATTCCTGGTACTCTCTCTATGTAAAAAAAAATCAAAAAAAAAAAAAAAATCCGACCTACCTACCCTAGAAATTCTGACCATGTTGCCTGAAACACACCTTTTTTTTTTTTGGCCTTATTGAAATCCTGAAGACTGTCTTTTGAATACAGAATTTTGCAAAATAAAATACCATTAAATCATGAGCATGAGAGTAAAAAGCCAATGGATATCAATTAGAAGGCCGTAGCTTTACAGTGACGTAGGAAAATTGCCTCCACTGCCCCCCCCCCCCCCCCATGAAGATGTGCTTCCTACGCCTCTGACTTTAAGCTAATTATACGACACAGACAAATGGAAAAGGGAAAGTGTAGAGGAGTTTCCTCAATATTCTCTGCAGAACACAAGGCTACCCTAGAACAGCTCTTTCCGAAATTGCCATTTGAATACAGACAAAAGGCGAGGCTAGATTAATTAATTAAAAGGCAAATTTGGCAAGTTAATTTGCTTCAATTATTAACAAGAATTAGATCTGATTTGCAATCATTTGTCTAAATACATTATTGCTAGTGTGCTGCAACCGCAGTTCTTGCGGATCTACTAACATAATAATAAGGGCTTTAAATTTTAATCTGGCCTCATGTTGTCCTTCATTATGATACAAGCATGGTGCACCATGCAAACTGTTCAGCAGCACCAGACACTTCTCAGCAGAACTACATGTATAGCTGTCATTGAAGCACTTTGCAGTAGGTAGATGGTTGGTATACACCAGCACCATGTCCCATTCAGATTAATATAAGGAAAAGGCTGTAAACATCGTAAAAGTATGCATCATCTCATTATTTAAGACTCTGATGTTAACAATTTTGGAATCGAAAGAGAAACAAATACCTGTATACTTCATAATAATCTTTGAAAGATGGGTTTATGTACAGTATTATGTGCTATTGGGGATAATGTTGTATAGTGTATATAATTTTAGATTAGCTATCTCCTTCATTACTTTAGCTTTATTATTCCACGCTATTGACGCTTTAATGCAAACATCGTTATTTTCTTGGAAGTTTCATCAGTATTTAGTTCTGAACTATGATCTGTGAATTATTAATGCATCCTCTACCAAAGAATAGTTGTAAAGTCGCACAACTAATCAACTGTCTATAAACATTCTTTATACTGTTATATCCGAAGGGTCAAAAACGGAATAAAGCTCCCCATGATAGGGGCCGTGACCTCCATCTGTTAGTTCTATGGCCGCTGGATACCAAATCCACAGAGTGATCCTTATTCAGTTAGGTCTAGACATAGGCCCACCTATGTACTCAACAGGTTCAGAGGCATCCTGTGCCAATGGGATATTTGGCACACAACGCACCGCTTAAAATAGTATGTGCACATAAAATATTGAGACTTCAGCTTTACAGCTGTCAGAAGCAATGGGCTAATGTTCCTAGAATAAAGTTGATTTTTTTTTCAAGCAGGGATCATCATGCACAAAACTATTTCCCTGGAAAAACAATGTTCGAGATTCTGTCGCAAAGAAAATATATAATTATTACGGACTTCAACAGCCTTACTGAGGCTTGATGCATATATAGAGGATGACAACAGGGAACCCAATAATTGAGGGATAGAGCATAGCAGTAAAGATTGATTACAATATTCTCCTGTAATAGACCTTATTTGCACCCAGTGACCAGCACACCCGCTGTGGATATGACACTGACGCTGTAACTAATAGGTCCATCTATTTCGCACCTGAGTCTCGCTAACATGTCACGGAGGAAACCTCAGGAGTTGCTTAACTGGGAAGGGTATTCTAGACTGTATACTCACATTTATTTTATAGATTGTTTTCCCATACATATCGTTGCATACCAGTATTTTTCTGTTTGATATTTAAAAGAAGGATATTTATACACATAACTCTTAAATATAAGCATAACGATAATAATTCTTTGCCAACACGGCAGACAACGTAGTTTATTAATAATTGCATAAATTATGCAAAACTGAAGATATCCGCTTAATTTCAGTGGCAGAATACCAAGTGATAAAATACACAATTCACTGCAGGGAAATACATATATTATATGCAAGTATGCATAGATATTCTCTCAAGTCTTAGGAATTAGTTATAGGTACGGGACCATGGCAGACAAGATGTCCCCTACTGCGTATAAATAAGTCATTTATGTCATTTCCCGAATGATTTTTGTCAAAGGATACAGTGATGTTTCCCTTTCGAAAACCTCTTCATCAATTAAAATGATTTCCCTAACTAATTATTTTTCTATTATTTAAATGTTATCGCTCTGCATGGCGAATCATACACACTTAGAAATTGAGGCCCAGGTCTTCAACCATGCACCTTCCTCTCTGGTCAGAGGGGCTGGTAAGCCACACCTTGGTAGCCATAAATCACAGAGCAACCAATCAGATAGCACAGCCCAGACTGATCTACTATATCATGGAGATGCTGTGGAGGAGTAGATTAGATACGTGAGGCATATGTGACACCCCTGATGGTCACGTGAAAATAAATGGCGCCATCGAGCGAGTCTTACGGTATTGTGGTCTGCATTAACTGGCACATGAATTAGGTATAGGTTGCCTGATGCTGATTTAATAACTAGGCAACAATTTCCCTTTTCTACGTTGATGTAAAATTTAATGTTACTTTGAATTCGTTTTGCCATGGCTAGTCACCAGTTGCACAACTGATTGAAAGTGCACGATAAAAGACCAGCTGGGCAAGTATGCTAAGAAGCCAGCTACACTGATAATCTTTATGTCTAAAGCCTTAGTCAGTAGTGCATAACTTAGCTTTTGGGTCCCCAACTGAGTTAGTTATCACGGCTAACTTTGTTAGTCAACATGACTAGGCCTGTTTTGTTTGGAAGCAAGGATGTACTAGAATAATCTACAGTTGAAATATTTAACCACACAGAGCAGTCTCTGTAGAGCACATCAAATGGTTCACATCCCATACTCTTTGCAGCCCATGACGGAAGTCAGTATGGGACAGATTAAGAGAAAGGTCATCTTAAGTAAAATGTAATGTTTCAAATTCATAAGACTTCCAACTAAATATGAAAGGTGCAAATAGTTCTGCTAGTTCTGCTAGAGTAATGTTATTTCTGAATAATATTTTTGACTAATGCATGGATCCTTTACAACATAAATGCCCTTGTGACCAATCTGGGTTCTACTGACTATCATCGCAAACCTACATAACAGCATTGTTAAGAATTGGCACTCTTATAACAGAGCATTTCAAAAGAGTAAATGAAGCATGCTTTGGCAATGAATCTTCCAGATAAATAACCTTTTCTCAGCAGACAATTATCTTTTACGTTCAATGTCCCAGCCTTCCCAATAGCTTAATAAGCTAGTGCTTTACGTAAACATCCAAATAATAGTATCATGCGAGAGGAATATGACTAAAATTTTAATGCTAAAATATTTAAGCTATGGACAAGCAATATAACTTGCCAGTTTGGTTAAAACGTAGGAATTATTTTGCATTTTACACAAGAAACATTTCTATAAATGCAGCGTGAAAATGATCTACTCTAGTTGAGCATCTTGAATTACCAAGTACCCAGATGGATGATAACACATGCACGTCAATGCCATTAAACACAGTGGACTGAATATTCAATCAAGCTGGCCTTGAGTTTGAATGGCTGTATGGAGTCCCATGGTGAAAGATGATTCAAGGATCACCTGCTCATTCTAAAGCCTGCAATATTGTTTGCATAAGCTTCCCTATGGATAATGTTACAGACCTTGAAATTCATAATGCAGAGCGGTTTTCAGATTTAATAAAAGTAAAATACGGCTTACAGTTACAAACAATTAGCAGGTTGAGTGTATTCTTCATGAGTGCCTGCATTTGTCAAACACGAAAATACAGTTAAATAATATAGCAAAAAGGGATATAGTTTAATCACAATAACATTCAAATTATGTCAGTTACAGAATACTGTTGGCTCCTTATGCTACAAGCCATGTTCTGTAAGGCTACACTGTCTTCAACAAACAGCACTATAGCAGCATCATAGACTATACTTAGTGTTAAGTATGATGTGCAGCCCGCCATCTATCGATGTAGAAGCCTAATGGGCATTAAAAATGCATAGCATAGGGTTGGCTATAACTATGTTTAGGGTATGCAATAATGGACATATAGTATGAAGGAGAACAACAAGAAATGAGAGAGCGAGTGGAGATCTTAGCTTAGTAAAGGGTCTGTGGAGCACACAATGTTCACACAACTACACAAAATATTTAATGTAGGTTTTGTTCTTGGAGGAATTTCCAAATACTGTTTTCATATTTGAACTACTGCTGGAATTTCCAAAATACTAGCACTACATTGCGCCCACAAAGGCAACCAGAAAGTGCAATATGTTTGTCAGACGAGGCGTATTACGCTTTTGGATGCGACCACGCTTATGAAATCAAGTTTTTCAATCACCACCACCACCAACCAGAAGACCAAGCAAGTCATTTTTCTATGCTCAGTGTCAGCATGCCTTGTACATGTCAGCCTTGTTCTGTCCTGTTTGTCATCTAACACCAAGTCCTTGTCCTGAGTGCCTTCTTCATTCATTAACTATTTTATTATGGAGTCCCGAGAAAAAGCCACATCTTAGCTATCAACATTTACATTAAAATGTGTGTCCCATCATGTATACGCATCCTCTCAATTTGGTTAGTGACTCTCATCTAATACCTTACCATAATTGCCTTCACCTGATAAAAAATATCATTTCATTTATGAAAGCTTGTAACAGAATACTGAACGAGATATTCTTTAATTCACCAGTTTTTACAACAGCAAATATGAATATACCACAGAAAATAATACCTCATCAAAACAACCAGAATACCTTGAATACTCTATCTGTGGTAGGTAGCTCCTGGATTGAGTTAACTACAATTTCCCCAGATAGTGAGCTGCAACTGACATGGAAAGCTATTTATGTTTTTGGGAAGGTGCTGGTAGTTAGTCCATGAATATACATGCCTTCATTGTGCTTGATCTGTGTAGAACTTCTCATGAAGAGCTCTGTACGGGTTGATCAGAGATATTTATTTGCATTATTTCTAGCTCAACATCTACTTGAAACATCGAATAAAGATCTTCTTTTTAGATAAGACTGTGGGTTCCATTCTCTGTATTACATAACCACACATATGTGTATAGCCCATATCAACCATACAGTAAACTCCTAGGTTTGTAAATTTTTGTCTTTCACCTAAAAAGGCTACTAGAAAAAAAATATTTCTAGTAGCCTTTTTAGGTGAAAGACAAAAATTTACAAAAGAAATTGCAATATGTGCCAGTTACCCATAGAAATCGTTTCATTTACATTCCAAATTATCACACACATTGTTGGCACCAAAGATGGAATAAATTTTAATTTGATTTATTTCTACATTGCGCTTCGCACAATATTCATTCTCGGTTCAAGAGGAAAGGAACACTCACCGTTGTCTCACGTCTCTGTCCTCTTAGATTGGTTATTTGACCTTTAGTCTGGCCTTGGTCGTTGTTAGCTCACCATGGGTTAACACCATCAATCCTTGATGTCCTTAGAGTCAAGCTGAACACTTTATATCCGCCGCATGTCAGTCATTAGAGGAGGCTTTTCTATCATTCTCTTTCAACAGTATTTTTCTATGTAATATCCTACCCTCTTTTTAGTATTCAAATGTTCTATACACTTTAAAATACTTTTGATTGCATAGATATAGGATTACATTAAAAAGCATGTGTATCCTGAAGATCTCTCCTTGCAATCTCAGCAGAAAACAAGAATACCGTGAAAACAGATTTTTCAAATATTGCAACTCAAATATAGTTAAAACGCAAAGTCAAATTAAGTAACAGTGAGACAAATTGCAAATTCATATCCTTCAATTATCCTGAATTATGTCTGATTACATCATTTATTCAATTACAATGTTCCTGTCATGATATAACTATAGAGCCTATAATTTTATCCACAGAGTCTTTGCCGATCCATCAAGAGCCTAAGGTGTCGACAGGGACAACAATACAGTCTCTGTTTATGAACTACTCGCACCCCCCCCTTTCCTGCTTAGTGCCTATGATAGTGAACATTTCTTGTGGCAGACTCTCTCCCCGAATCCTCCAAATGATATATGTGACATGTGCTGGGAAAGGGACCTTAGTGTTCCCTGCACTAAGGTTCCTTTTCGCAAATCATGTCTCATATATCTTAATTTTAGTTCCCCACAAAATAATGAAAGAAAAAATTGATAATTGGTATTTACATCATAAATATCTTTGAACCAGCAATGCGCTCAGGTATAGTAGGTGTACTATGGAAGCCTATCAATCTTTATTGGTACATGAAAATAAACCATTTTCTGTCTATGACATTATGAATTTTTTTTTTTAAGTGTTGTATTGGGTTGAATAATCACAAATACATAATAAAATGAAATGAAATTAACCTAGCACATGCGCATTGCATTACTAACGCTAGGACCCCTTGACTGTTCAGTATATGAGTAGCGTTAAAGAACACGGTATGGCGGACTACAGTGTTAATTATGTTCCTAATCATCATAAAGGAAAACATAGTTTCACTAAATAATTATTGCAGTTATTTTGATGAGATGAGATGAGTAATGAATAGAAAAGATGTACCTATATCAATGGTGGCGAACAATGCCAACAATATATATGTCTAAATAAAGAGATGCTGGTTTACATGAAACACGTGTTGTAATTTTTCTTAATAGCAATTTTAAAAGCACTCAGACCTTCTATCTCTTTATAGGCAGGTTTCAGTTGGTTCCATCTACATATTGCTCTATAGTAGGCACTGCGTAATACAATAGGTTTTAATGACCTTGGTACAACCATCCTTCGCCCAACGTTTCTTCTAGTGGGGATATTTCTATTATCTATATTATTTTCATCTAAAGAAAGGCTAAACGCATAAAACAATAGATGCATATCTCTTCTTATACCCAGGTCTTGACATTTGCCCTTTTCAAGTAGCTCATCAGTGGTGAATTTAGGTTTTTTTTCCAATTTAACATTAAAGATTACACGCAAAGCCTTATTTTGAATTAATTGTAATTCTCTATTCTCCCCTTGATTATCCCTATCCCATATGTAATCGACGTAGTCAAAGGTTGGCAGTACCATACTCTTATATATATCAAGTGCAACCTCCTCTTCTACATAGCCTCTAACACGAATATGTTGGTACAACCTCGTTCGTATACTACCCACAGTATCCTTTCTGTGCTCCACAAACTTAAGCTCAGGATCCAGGACTAGACCAAGATAGGGGAATGTATTGACTTGCTCGAGTACCTTATTATTTAGTGTAAACACAGGGGGGGGTGTAAATTATTAAAGGTACAATTAAAAGCAATCCATTTAGTTTTTGTCTCATTGACTGTTAAACTATTACTAATACACCACGTTGACAACAACGGTAACAGATTATGCAATCCTTCAGGTGAGGTACAAGACATAACTGCATCGTCAGCTTATAGCGTTATGTCCACATCCTGGGCAATTTTTGGCAAACTATTTATATATATTGAAAAGAGAACAGGACCCAAGACAGACCCCTGGGGAACACCATAGGTAATATCTAAATTAGAAGAGGTAATATCATTGGCAATTGTGCATTGTTTTCTTTGGTTAAGGTAGCTATCGAAAAAATCGAAAAAAAGTTTTTTTGCTAAGTCCAAAAGCGTCTAATTTTTTTACCATAATTTTGTGTGATATCGTATCAAAAGCCTTTTTATAATCGAGATATAATGAGTAGGTGGGTTTATGATTAATAGAATTCTTTATAATTGTATAAAGGTGTTCCCCAATAGCCGACTGTGTAGAGCGCCCTTTCCGATAACCATGTTGCGAGGGGCATAGCAGATGTTGGCTCGTCATATATTCCTGCAGTCTAACACATACAATTTTTTCTAGAATTTTCCCAGGCAGGGGTAACAGACTAATAGGACGTAAGTCATTAACATTATGTGAATTGTTTTTCTTATGTAATGGAACTACAGTGGCATATTTCCATTTATCTGGGAAAGTGCTCGTGGCAAGACATGTGTTATACAGCACGACAAATACATCTGGAATTGCCATAAAGGCATCTTTTAAAATATTAGATTTCATGTTCTTGATAGCAGAGGGCTTCTTAACATTGACATTTTTAACCAGTTTTATGAAGCTAACATGTGACAGTGGGAATAATAAGTCTGTATCAGGCACCGGGGTACCGTATGGTGCAGTCTCAACATCATTCATTACAGGTTGAGAAGGCAAGGCATCTGCTAGCTTTTTGCCAATATTGGCGAAAAAAGAATTAATATATTCTGCACAATCACTAGGAGGTATAATGAGATTATTTGTGTTATTTCTTAATTTTATTAACGTAGAGGATGTCTTGTTTGGTAATAATTTCCTGATGCCAAGCCAAAATTTATATGGATCGTCTTTCCTAAAAACTAACAATTTGCTAATCTCAACTTTTCTGCTATTAAACTGCATGGTTTCCACCCTGCACCTATGATAATCAGCAATCCTCCAGTCGTCCCTGCTCTGAGTGCGTCTCGCCCTTCTATACAAGTCATCTCTTATTCGCATAGCAGCAATGATAGTAGGGGTCAACCATTCAGGGGTATATACCGGTAGCGTCAACTTCCTCACAGGACACATTTTATCTAAAGCTTCGCATAACACAGATGATATCAGATCCCACATTTCATTAGGGTTTTGAATATTTAGTATATCATGCCAGTCTTTATCATTTAATGTGTTTTTGTAGTTTAAAAAATCATAATACTCAAATAGGAGAAAATTATAAACTCTCACAGGGTCGAATGTTCCTATTTCATCTAATTATATCAGTACTGTGCCTTAGAGGAAATAAAAAAAGGTGTCACGGTGACCACCTTTCATTTATTTTGAGAGCTAGGTACCGCACCCATAGTGTGGCTCTAATTGAGTTAGGTCCATACATAGGCCAGTCTATCAAAGGCCTCCGGTGCCGTTGGGATAGTTGGCATTTAGAGAACACTACTCAAGCATTATGTCCACATAAAGAATTCAGAGGGTCGCTGGGTTTACAGCTCACCCTCGCAATGAGCTATTTATGTTCTTTGAACATGAAAATGTTCTTCATGACTTATCACTTTTTTTTTGAAAAATACTGCCTGAAGACATTTGAGTTTATAACGTATTTTATTGCATAGGATGATTTTACAAAATACGATACATTTTCAAAGTAGGACATCAAGTCCAATATGGTAGGGTTTGACATGATAAGTAGTTGTTTGGACACATAGTAGATAATGTACAGTATGTATGTTGACTCAGAGAGTTTCCTCGCTACAAGAGAAAAATAAACTGAGATACAGCGAGTAGCATTAACACCATGGCCTGTTTGTAGGCTTTATCGTTCTATGAGATGCTGATTTTTCGACAGAAAAATGGCTATAACTTTAGGCTTAGCCAGGGCTTTAAAAGCGTCTCTGTTTTCTGTCAGCCGGCATTCTTTGCTTAGGCTGTTCCATAGTTCGATTGACCTGTATAAGGGACTACGTCTGTAGCCAGCTTTTATAGAGTCAGGATATCTTAATAGACCCGTGTTTGAGGATCTAGTTGGTCGGCCAGAGACGACAAAATGCAGGCCCAGTTCGGCAGGATCATGGCCTGTTCCATACACGTATTTATGTACCAATAATAGGAGTTGCATATCATAACGCACAGCGAGATAGTCTACTCCAGCGTTTGTATGTAGATCCATAACATGATATCTCACTCTTACTCTTAGACACGTGCGCAGGCCTCGTTTCTGGACCATCTGCAGTCGCTTATGCTGGGCTTTTACAACTCCATTAAATAAATACCCACAATACTCTAGTACAGGTTGTATGGTTTGCTTGTAAATTAATATTGCAGTGGGCTTGGTTACCTTTTCTCTAAAGCGATTAAACATGTAGCATCTATTAGAGGAAGTACTGACAGTTTTACTAATGGTTTTCACAAGATTAATGTGGCTATCCAGGATGATGCCTAGATACTCATAACTCTCACATGTTTTTAAGGCGATGTCGCCCATTTTTATACATGGTATGATAGACGACCCATTAGGTGGGTTAAAGAGCTGAACCTGAGTCTTATCTTTATTTATGCATAGCCCGCTTGAACAGAACCATTCGTACACCGCGCTAGCATCAGTTTGTAGTGTTGACTCGGCTAGTTTATAGTTACTGGACGACGTGTAAAAAACGACGTCGTCCGCATACATTATTATTTTACTATATTTCAGCACATTGGGGAGGTTATTAACAAAACAGATAAATAACAGGGGACCAAGGATGGACCCCTGGGGGACGCCATACCGGACTGGGAGGGAGTTAGAAACAGTGCCATTGCACATTACTCGCTGGGATCTTTTTCCCAAGTATGCAAATAACCAGTCGGTATAGATAGTAGGAAGGGACATATTCCTCATCCGTTTAATCAACTCCAAGTGATGGACACTATCAAAAGCCTTCCGCACGTCCAGGTAACACGCCAGCAGGTGCTCTCCCTTATCTTTGGCAAGGAAGATGTCATTTACATACTTATACACCGCGTCATTGGTTCCCCTGGACGTGCGGAAGCCGTACTGTCGGTTGCTCAAAAGGCACTGTCGCTCCAGCTCACCATATATGTTTTCATAGACAATACGCTCCATGATTTTACTGGGGGTTGGGAGCAGAGAAATGGGCCGCCAATTTCCAATTTCTCTCAAATTTCCAGATTTAGGGAGGGGTATCACATTAGCCGAGGACCAGGACTCCGGGAAGGTGATGGTATGGAGACATTGATTAATGATAGAGGTGAGCTGAGGCGCTAGTATTAACAGCGCGTCCTTGAGAACTGCTGTTCGCAAATCGCTTACTCCACTAGATTTGTAAACATTAATGTTCTTCACCAATCTTAGTACAGTGTCATATGGGACCTCGGTATTGGGGGTTACATTATAATTTGTACAAGTAGGTTTTCCGCAGGCCGGTACATTTGGCGCCGAGCCTAGGGAAGTAAACAATTTATGACCTATGTTCGTGAAGAACTCATTGATGTATGGGGGGACATCGGAGCCCCTGAGCTCTTCACCAGTGGCCTCATTATCGAGGACAATCTCAGGTTGATTGACCCCAATTTTACCAAGTAGCAAAGCAAGCTCGCGCCAAAACTTCGTCGGATTTCCAGATAATTCATGAAGTTTATTTTTGAAGTAATTTTCTTCAGAAAGACCAGTTTTCAGTTTTCACATGAGGATAGTTTATTTCAGAGATTATGAACAGCACAGGCTTTACCAAAGTTCAATGCTAACCATAGATATTTTACTATCTTAGATAGACAGATATATGCCTCCTATAGCTTAGCTTTATCTTTATGAGCAGAAAGCTGGGCGGCAAAACCACTGGTAGACAACATTTAATCCTAAGGCAAAATCAACCAATTATGTTAATGGTATGATCTATAAACTTTAAAAAAATTACAAGCATTAGATATTCTCTCACTGAAATTCCTCTCTGCATTCTCTTCATGCTGTGGTGGTAAGTAAGAGCTAAGCTTTGAATGTTGAGCTGAATGCCTGATGGTGGTAGCATATCAAAGGGTGCGGAAGGCTGCAACTTTAAAGTCAATGGTAATGGTTTTCACTCTCCTGCAGTGTCTGCACCATCAAGTTAACGTTACTTGTATTAGATTATCTCACATTGAAGTTCCTCTTTGCCATCATGTTCTGTCTGGTTCTTTTTCCCTTTCTTTTAAACATCACCAGGTTCTTCGATTTCAATCATGTTGTCCCACGGTTGGTAGATTTTTCTGAATAACCAGATAACGGAGACATGAACGCACATCTTGATCACCTCTTGAAATAATGTTTGCAGGGAAGTACAGTTCACGGTTGTAAGTGCCAGGTATACTGAATAACATGCATAAGTACAATATACAGAAAATTTCCAATGAAATGAATATATTTCCTATTTGGTGATTTACTGGCTGACTTTCATTGCCAAATATGCAATAGGTCTAATAGTCTGCAGTTGGGCTGATATACATTCATTTGTACCAAATAGATGTTACCACTGTTTACTCTTGTGGTAGTGGGTGGATACTTTTTAATCCATACACAATTTATAAAGGTCGAACCAGGCCCTATCTCGTTAAACTGCCATATTACTTTCATGATATAATCCCTTTTTTCTCGGAAAGTGTTTGACCCAATGGTGTATGCGTGTTATTTATTATACGCACATGTACCACCCTGTACCAGTATATAACAGTAGGTTGCCTCCCACATGACTAAGGGTCAGAGTGCAGGTGACAAATTATGGCATTATACACCACCACACCACACTATGCCTTCTCAGGGATCCGTCCTCTGCCCTTTGACTTAACCTTTGGCCTCAGCACTTCATCTTGTCATGGTTTACTATCTCGTAGATTAGGATCAGGTGCATGGCTTCAGGTGCCCTATCTGTACTCTGTATGACTAAATTTATCTTTTATCGCCCATTGAATAACAATGAGAAAAATGCTGGGTAATATAGCTAGAGATGGATATTCTGGAGAAGCTGCAATGACTCTAGGGGTGTGATATATGCAGCATATTATATTTGGTCATTTGGTCAGCTGCAAGAAAGCCTCCACTGCATTAATGTTTGCATTTAAGAAAAGTGAATAGGCTCAAAGGACAATTTTAAGCATATTCTATTCAAGTAAATGCCATTGAAATTCACTTTAAAAATGCTGTTATGACCTTCCTGGGGCATTCACATGGCATTACTGAACTTGAAGCCATTTAAAGTGCTCCTCTAAGGCATCTTGAATTTACTTGAATGCAAACATTCATGCAGTGTTGGTCCACTGCCAACAAGATAACCTCAGCTAATGTTGGATAGCATTGTGTAGAGATAGAGCATCCTATTTAGTTTTCCTCTCCCAAGGGGAAAATTCCTTTTAGTTTTAACAGTAGTTTTCTCTTTCTTAAGTCAAACTTTACTGAAACGCGTAGGATCATGAAATTTGACAGCATCCTTACAGAAAACATAATTATTCTCTCTGTAATGTCAATGTCATTGCAATAAAATCGCTTTCCTGAAGCACATGGACATTACAATTCCCTAATCATTTGCATACTCATTTGATTGCACACAGTAACGGTACACATACATTGTTTGACTAGTTGAACAGATGAGGAGTTAAAAGCTGTAACGTGTGCACTCTTGATCCAGCGCAAACTGTATTTTTTCGTTATCTAGGATCATATATTCTTCACTTCATAAAAGAGTAATGCCCAGCCCCTATCAATATGGCAATAAGTATTATGCACTGTCCTCCCAAATCCATCCCAGAAGACTTGTAGATGCAAGGGTTCCGATGACCTGCAGGAGGTTTATGGACATACATTTCATCATATATCACCTGCCACACTGGCAACTAGTCCCTAAACACAGACCATACCAAGAAAACCATCTTTACTAATTAAACAATGAGGAGAAACCATTATGGTCAGGCTGAAATGGAGACTACACCGTCAGCCAACCTGAGATGCATTATTGCAGTGTTACTCACTAAACCTGTACTCTGTCATTGATTAGAGCCCACAGGTCTGGTGTGGTCACAGAATATATATATATATATATATATATATATATATATATATATATATATATATATATATATATATATATATATATATATATATATATTCAACCAATAACGTATGGCTGACAGGGTCACGAGAGGGTGTATCGTAGGATATCGGGCAAGAGGCGCGTAGCGCCGAGTGCCCGATATCCATACGATACACCCCGAGTGAGCTGTTAGCCATACATTATTAGCTTTATTATACGATATTTCCATTCAAATGTCTTTAATTACCTTAAATTCGTCCTAATTTCGCCATTTTGAAGGATTATTGACTGAATATCACTCGAACACCAGTAGCGCCATGTTGTTTTTAGCTCCTACCAACCCTGCTTGCTGATTGGTTGAGCCTGGTGACGTCATGCCCTCAATCTCCAACACTGAGTCCAACATAGAATTTGTAAGGGGGCCAGCTTGGGGCGATGTTATAACCTAACCAGCGTTTCCCTCCACAGTACCCGGATCGAGCCTGGGTGGAAACGAACCATTTATAAAGGGCCTATATGTATGTGTAAAAAAGCCCCTAGAATTATTTTAACGAATGAGTAAGTAAAGTCCAACTTCTAACTTTATAGTAAAAAAGAAATTAGAAAAAAATATTGATTTTCAAAGAAACTATACCAAAAAATGTCTTTTCTTCTGTAACTCGGTAAATAATGGTCCTACAGGGCTGGAAATCCGCCTGTAGACTCCTTGTTTCGCCACCTCCCTCTACCAGCGCCTCCACGGCGTGGTGGTTAGCACGTCAGACTCCAAGTCTTGATGTAGCCTGTTCGAGTCTCCATGGAACCTCTGATTTTATGGGTGAATAAACTTCGGAATCGCTCAGGACCACCGGAAATGGCATGATATCCACCGGAAGGGTGCCGATATCACTAGATATCAGCACGGGGATATCACCTAAAAAGCACGATGAGTCGTTCAATCGTATAATAAATATATATATATATAATACTCTTTTTATATTGATCCTGTTATGGACCTAAACAACTTAATAACTAAAATGACGAGGAAAGTTTACAGACAGAGTAATAGTTCAAGGTATCTCATATAGAGATAGGTGGATAGTATAAAGTCGAGTCTTTGTCCACGTAATTGATCACTAGACTAAAGGCAATGCAGGTGCAGCAGCCATAGTAACTTGTACATTATAGACACAGATCGATATAGAGATATCAGGTATACCAGTTGTATTTTAAAAGGTGAGTCACATCAACATGTTAACAAAGGCTGTTTTATACGTACAATGTCTCATAGGAGAGCATTAAATACCTAGTTTCCAGATGCGTGCGTGTTCAACTCTTTTCCATGAATGGGAGCCTACTTAAAGCTCCTTAGAATATATTAATGAACCTCAAGATTGAATATACTAATTATCATCACTAAGGATTGTGACGAGGTGTCTGTGGTAAAAGATGAAGTTCCATCATGAACTCATGTGAATTTCCTTTGAGAAATTCAAGGTAAAATTAAAAAAAAAAAGAATACTTGTAAATGATTTGACAGAGATATTGTTAATCTAATGGGATTTATGTGATCTATATAAATTCGTACATCAGTCTGGAGCAGCATAGTGCTTAGATATGCTGTGGCCTATTTTGCAATGATCCATGAATGCAGGCCTGGCAAAATGCAGCCCTTAAATGGTTAGCAGAAGTTATCTCTACTGACAGCAGCTGGGCAGGGTAATACTCTATCAGTTGGTTGGTCCCAGCACTCAGATCCAGCCTGCTACTGACTAACACTTCAGCAGGCCTTCTGCATGGCTACATTTAGTCCTGCACGACTGACCATCAACTGGGGGGCTCAGATACTGTCCAGCCTAAATACTGTGTTTACTACCATCCTCCATGCTGCCTACATGTAGTGTTTAGTTTACTCTTAGATCCTCCATCCAGCCTACAGGAGACATGCATGCATGCAACATTTTATTTAGTTTACCATCACCTCCCTGATGCATCCTTTTTAGAACATGTGCTATACTACCACCATTCTACAAGCCTTTAAGCTGCATTCAGTTCACTATCAGCTTCCCCGATATGTCTTATTTTCCACCTGTAACTTATCCTGGTAGGAACTCAGTGTGAGCCTGTTTTAGTTTGTTAGTAAAGTGCACTGTGTGTGTGACAGGGGGGAGGGGGTCATTCTATGTAACAGCTTGGCACAGATGGTGGAGAGGTGTCTACCACCCGTTATCTACAGTCATCAATCTATCCCTGGCAATTGTGGCTTTTTTGTTTGCTGGTTCATATGATTCTATGAGGTTATCAATTCAAACTCGATCTATACGTACACTCAACGAAACAGAACAGTATACTGACACTAAAATTCTATTATAATTATTACTATTACCTTATATATGTCAAAATTAATCGAATATGATAAATTGGTTTACACTGTACATATATCTAACTCAGGACTGGCTGAAGGTGATAACAAATAATGATTAATAAAAATGTCAAACTTCTATTTAGAATATCCATCCAAACGTCCCTTTTTACTTTTTATTAAGACTATGTCTAATCCAAAAGATGATGTCTGATAGATACATTGCAGCATGGGGGCACATCAACTCTAGTTTGCGACCCGCATTGTCCATTGTAAATAAGATGAGTTATTGGACTACAGTCTTTAAACTAGGAAAGAAACACTCCGGGTTGAAGGTAAAAATCATTATGAGCAGACATAATATCTGAGGTGTAACAGGCAATGTATATCGGAGGGACTCATTAAAATAATTATAGACAATGTCTAATGCATTACTTTGTGGGGTTTTGATAGACTTAGATATGATTTCTGACATGCACTGTCCTATAATAGGATGGCATAGTCTGCGTAGACAGTCTTTATACTAGGAAAAACACAATTTCCCAGCAAAGAAAGCTACATCCCGAAAAGTTCTTCTATTTTCTTATGGATATTCATATCTCAAATTAATACAAACTTACACTTTGGAAGAGGCATGGTTAATCTCATGGGTGTATCTTGTCTTCTTGAGATCACATTTCTAAGCTTACTAGCCCCCCGCCCTCCTCACTCAACCTACATGCAGTATTTAGTTTGATACTAGCCCTCTCAGATATGTCTACTCGGCTTATAACCATTCCAACAATTTAGTGAGCCTGTGTCAGTGTGGGACAGTGTGTCAGTACCATTAGGAGGCCTATCTTACACCCTCACACGGACACCAGAGTGGGCACACAACTTTTTTTTTGTTTCAGTGAGCTCTAAACGAACTCTTTTATTACAAAGTATTACATGACATGGTCGAATAATGTTTTCATTAGTAACTGAAGCAAAAGCTGGTAGTGTTCCTATGAGATCATGGTTTGACTTAGTCTTACATGTTTAGAACAAGTACATGTGCTTACTAGTTATTAGCGTGTCGGGCATTCAGTTCAGAAAGTGACAATATGTATAACCTAGTAAGATACATCATTATGGAGGTAGTAAATAGTGTCTTTGCCTCAACTGTGGAGGTTTTGGTATCTGCTTAGTTGTCGGAAAGTTCTACTATTGTCGACCATATAGTTCCTTGTTTGAACAACTAATTTGCAGAGAATGATTTCCAACATTTGTTAGTAGTATATGATATATGCAGGGTGTTAGTTAATAGTCAGTACTCAATGCGCATTCGGTTGTGGTAAAAGATGTAAAGATGTGAACATTGTTTCTACAATGTAAACTGGTTGTCAATATACCAAACAGTACATCACTACTCATCTAATTTGCAGGGATCTGTCGCCTCCTGACGCATTCTGGTATGAGGTGTTTACCACACACTTCCCACCATTCATCCCACACTATTCCAGTAATTATAATTTCATTTTGTTTGTTAAAATGTTTTTAAAACAATATAAAAATGAAAGTAGATCTACTTTTACAAACAGAAATATGTACACAATGGTCGATCTATAGTTATGACCAAAAGCTAGAACAATCATGTGTATGATACAGCAACACTCATACACTCACAGAGTATAAAAAGAAACCAAAATCACAAAGGGAGTCCATGGTATTAGAAAAGGTGTCAGGCCTCCCCCTATTGCCCTTTACACACTGTATGGCTCCCTTATGATGGTACTGACTCCTTTTCAATTATACCAAACAGAGTCCAGGTGAACTGAAGTCTTAGGCAGTCAGTGGATATGATATGAAATCAGAGTCATGGTCCTTTACTCCATTCCAATCTCATGAATACAATGCTAGTTGGGAGCGTCACATGTGGCCAGAACTACCCTGGGAAGGGAGTCAGTGAATGCACGAGGGAGTCAAACAGTTGGTTAGAATTTGTCCTGCTATGTGGTAGCGCTATACTTAAAGTTGTATTATGCTACATGCTAAAATCTCTATCCCTACGTCATTTGCAGCATTGATAATCATACTAATACATTGAGATCATTGTAGCATCAATATCAAATCCGAGGACAAAATACCATGAAATAATTACTGTTAGTTTAAAATCTAAGGATACATCATATTAGTAAAATATATTACTGCGATGGACACTCTATTTGTATAAACATGAAAAGGTTAAATCTGCAAGCTTGTCAGATCTTCTTTCATATTGCTACTATTCATAATAATATTATAGATGCACCGATATAGAAAGATGAGCAAGAGTAACAGCTATCTAAATAGTTATACAGAGGGAAATGGGAGAGCCATTACCAAATTCATATTGTATGTACAATTTGAATACTGTAAATCAGCTACTAACTCAGTCATACAACAAACAGGAACTTGCGTTCTCCTCATAAGATTGCACCGTAGATGCTTGCCGTGATGTTAGCAGATGTCAGAATAGCGACTTGGTCTGCATTAAATAGCAGTACAGCCTCCAGCAGTGATGCATTCTGTTACTCATTACAGTCTAGTGACTGGGGCTCTTGGCTTCAAGGCCTTTCTCTGATCGCCTATTTCTGGCACATTTTATTATCTCTGAGATGAGAGATGCGAAAATGGGCCTTGCCTTAATCAAAGCTCCTACATTACGGGTGCTAAGCTTTGTTTCAGAGCTCTGTGGGGCTGCTCTTTATCTTCAAAAGCTAGCAAGAGAGTGAATGATCACACAGGTAAAGGCAACTCTAACGTTAACACATTTAATGGTGACTGTCAGCATTTTAAACTTAATTCCTCTGAAGCTCTGATTTAATAGAAAAGGAAGGATGCATGGTTACTTTTCTTTATGGTAATGTTGGGTCACTAAAAGATAATAAAGTCTCAAGTGGATCTTAAAATTCAATTTCAACAACAAAATGCTTAGCACTTCAAATAGCTCCATTGAAGAATTAGTTCAACTAAAAAAGCTCCGATTGTTAACTTATAAATTCAATCTAATATACAAGAAAATGTGTCCCACATATTCGCAAAGCATTATGATATTGCGTAGTGACCACATGTCTGGCTTATAAATTCATTCGTCTTTAATGATGATTCCTCATAAACGACCTCAGTTTGCTTTGAATAATGACCGACTGATATTTTTCCTCATATAAATTATTGATATCCAACATTAATTCTGCAGAAAATATATCTGTCAATTGAAAAAACATTTTATTCTCAATGTAGGTGCACTTACCGTAGTAACAGTACTCACCAGATTAGGGATACTGTTTGTGATAATAGTTATTGTTATCCTTGTTATTGCAAACTAAAACAGTAACCATAGTAGCCCTGATTCTAAAAACTATCTATACTGCTGTTCTAGACAATTCCATCCTAATAGTTAGTGACCCACATGATAACGTATCATATAAGCTGCAACTATATAGCTATACATAGGACCCTTGGAAGGCAACAACACACTATATGTAGCTATACAATATCCAAAATGCTATAAATACATGTACATTGTAATCATCAATTCCAATTTACTATGAGGGTTCCCTATGGAGGTAAGTGTTGTTACCATAGTAGGTGCCCCTACCGTGCTTCTGTTATACTAAAATAATTTGATGTCACATTGTCTCAGTCCAAGCTTTGCTTGAATCAATTAACCCTTTGGGCCCGAGTATCGACTACAGTCAATATAACTATATGGGGATCAGCAAAGGCTCGGCCCAGGGAAAGTTCCTGTGAAAATGTCTCGCCCCCATCACCAGCAAAGACTTTTTTGTTAACTAAGTTTACAATTAACTATGGTAGGATTTGCCTGGCAAAACAACTTGACATGCCATTTACTCCTGCAGCTTCTATCATGGGGGCCATTCCAGGGATTATTTTTTTCATCACTGTTTTAGATTAAAAAAAAGTAGAATGATAATACAAGTCATTTACCTAACACACACAATGCAAATTATGTACTTTTAATCGCTCCCTCATCCCTACAGGCGTATAATGTGCTACATTTGTCTAGACAGCCCTCAATTTGTCTTTTAGGATTTGAAGGGAAGCCCTTTTTTGTTGCACACATTAAGGTGAGATGAACTACATATGTTGTCACCTAAACAGTAAAGAACTGTCTGATTTACAGTGTGGAAAGCAATAAAAAGTGCCAGTGTGAAAAGAAAAGTCGCTCTGGTTTAATGAATTCGTTGAACTCAGAAAAGTCAGCGTCATTGTCGCTAAAACCACTCTCACCTGACTGCCTGACTTTCATGTGAGAGTGGTTTTAGCGACAATGACGCTGACTTTTTTGAGTGTGTCTGGTTAAAGGTGTTGTGAATTCTATTACGCATATGGCCATATCAAAGTCGGTGGCTCTGCAATGAATGACGCCTTTTTTAATTACCTTGTTTTTGTCATTTTGTACCAAGTCAAGTATTCTCTCCACCTGACTGGGACGCTTTAATGTTTTAGACATGCTCTTTGAACTGCCATTGAATGAACAATTGTATGGCGCAAAAAGGTGAGATGATTGAAATAAAATTGATGACATTTCAGAAATGAGACAATTATTAATCAATTCATATTGAACAGCAGAGTGCTCTACATACTTTTATTTCACCACATAAATGATTCTGTTGCTCATTAACTCGGGAAGAGGGTGCTTATGGCAGTTACTTGTGTTTTCCTTTTATTATTTAGCTGTAATCTGGGCTTATATACCGCTAGGACCAACTGTCTAGCATTTTAAGCTGGGTACTCTGTCACAGCCGCCGTGTGTAGCATACCTATAATAATCTGTGCCAGATAGCTGTTGTTGGTGCCTAGATCACATTTTTTTCTTAACAGACCGCATCCAATTTTTATTGACAGATGTCACAAAGCAGCTTTCCCCATCCATCATATATTGTCATATACTTATTTTACCAGAAGAAAAATATATAATACATGTGTAATAAACAATACTTTGTCCTTTATAATATTGTTATAACAACCAAAGTCGACCCAGTTCGGATCAAGTGTTACAGGTTTCGAATCAAAGGTTTGATTATTCAGTAACCTAGACAGGCAAAGCTATAGCGGTGCAAACTCCCTATAGAGTTCGGAACGGGTCAGTAGGCTTGCAGCCGATACGATCATGGGGCCTCTGTCCTAGTGTGGATCCAGAGTGAACGACGAGTCCTATCTGATGCTGGGTATATATAGGCAGCCAGCCTGCGCGCGCACACGCAGACCGGAAGCCTATAGCGACCTCTGTCCATACCCCAAGCCCGGAGCAGATGCTGCCACCTGCAGCTGCCGTCGGGCTGAAGGGTTCGGACAGAGTTCGCAACACAGCATCCAACAGAACCCGTCATATAAACCCTGTATAACCCTAGCCCCTACACATGTATTAAGGAAAGAAAAAAACGCACCAAAAAAGATAAAGAACATGGCTAAAGAGTGGGGTAAAAAGAGTTCCACAACATATTTCAATACTGGCGTCTATCTTGGCGTCTGCTTATGTTGTTGATTGTGCATAATTTTTGATCAGATAGAAGACTTGGACTTCTCTGGTATCGAGCCATAAAGCACCCACCCATGACTATTCCGTTTCCAATCCATTTATCTGATTTATTCCCCATTAATTTGAAACCTAGGTTTAACCAATGAATCCTACTCTTACTTGAACCGTTGTGGGGCGGAAATATAACATTATATCAGTTCAATTTACGATTGACTGCCACTGATTAATTATGAGTGTAGAGCTTAATCACCAGGACTAGTATACATTTTAACATAAAGCTACAAACCCTGAGTACTACTTATAATGGTAGAAAGAGACCTATTTATCTAAATGAAATGGACAGAATAGCATAGTAAATCCATCAAAACCTCAAAAAGGGGCATATTATACTACAGCAGGTGACGTGGATAAGAAGAGACTCTCTGGCAATATTGTAGATACATTACTGGGCACGCCTACTAAGCTATCAGCTAATGTATGTTGAGGGACAATGGAGACATGTATGGTGTAAAATAGTAATATTTTAATTACCGGTAGATGTAACATTGAAGGTACATGCGTATTAAGAGACATAATATTAAAACATTTTATGAATGAGAACATAAATATTAACGAGTGATTGTGTAACAATAGATTACAAGAACGATGATAATATTTATAAGTGCCCGCTTAGGGGGTAAGTAATTGACGCAGTAATGATGCGTAATATGAATATTGAAAATGGAATATTGAAGATGGTAAGTATAAGGTGTGGGTGGGTGGGAAACACGACCTGCATAGGTGAGCGGCGACTGAGGACTGACGCCGGTTCGGGGAGCAGGGGTGCCGAGGTGGGTAAACAGCAGGGCTAGCTGACCAATGGGTGGACAGGTGGGCACCAGGTGGGTGTGTGGGAGTGAAGGTATGTGGTGGGTGTAGCTGAGCGCAGTGTGCGGCCAGCAATGCACCCCAATGCTGTACCAGCATAGGAACACCATTACTGGACACGCCCACTAAGCTATCAGCTAATGTATGTTGAGGGACAATGGAGACATGTATGGTGTAAAATAGTAATATTTTAATTACCGGTAGATGCAACATTGAAGGTACATGCGTATTAAGAGACATAATATTAAAACATTTTATGAATGAGAACATAAATATTAACGAGTGATTGTGTAACAATAGATTACAAGAACGATGATAATATTTATAAGTGCCAAAACCGCCAAAATGAATAAAATTATGGGTGGGAGGGCGGAAATTGGAGAATGTGTGATAGGGTATGTGTGTATTATACCCATAGATTAAGACAGCGTATGGCTGTAATTGTTATTAAAATTGAGGTAGTACCGGTATTTTGAGTTATATCACAGAGTTAGCAAGGACCTTGTTGACTTTGTCTGAGTCCTTGGTGTTTATATACACCTTGTATGCCTTGGAGGACCAGCCCCCGAACCTCTGGATCTCCAGTTCTGAGCAGCCCTTGGTGAAGGCCACCGTCGAGGCTGCTTTCCTGATGGAGTGTAGGCTGAAGGATTTGGGATCCACCCCCACCCTTTGGAGTGCTAGCTGCCACTCTGCACGAATGTGGGTGACTGGGATGGGGGTTTTCGTGCCCGGGAAGAAGAACATTGGCTGTAGGCTGTCCTGCGTTGGACAGGCCTTCAACATGTCCTTGATGTTCGCCACCGGGCAGAGGGATTTGTTGAGTGATGGGTGTAGCGTAATGTACCTCTTCTGATCGTAGCGCTGTAGATTCTTGGCGTGTTTGATCACAATGTTCACCACCTTGGACACCTTGACGTCGCACCTGCACAAGTGTATCTGTGGGTCGAATCTGTTGACCGAGGGTGGCGCCACCTCCGACTGGCGCAGGCCCGCGTGGTATATGGTTAAGAGAGCTGTCTTTACAGTGTGGCCCTCCTGATCCACCGGGATGGCCTGTAATGCTGAGATGAGTACCGGTAGGAGTATAGCCGGCTTGGCCTTTGACACATATTTTGACTCCCTCTCTACCGCGTCTACTGCCCTTTTTACGCGGAAGTGGGTGACTCCAGCGAGTGACCCGCCTGTCAGCATTAAATATACCCTGATATGGGCCAGTTTGTTCTTCAGGGTGGCCGGGCTGATCTCCCCCATCATGTAAAACTCTATGAGGATGCATATGTCGTAATGGTTGGGAGCCAGCGCATCCACTCCAAATTGGAGGCAGAATCGCAGGTACTGGGTGACATCCCCTTTGTGGTTTTTCTCCGTCCCCTGTGCACTTGCCTTGAACTGCCGACGCTCCGCCATCTCCGCCAGCAGATTCTTCATTGGATCTGGAAGCCAGGAGAGGGAAGCAGTTGTTAAAGAAATACATACATGTGTCAACTTCGTTGAGGTCATTGCATGTGATAATGTTGTCAGCCAGAGCACGGTGTTTATCAGACAAATGAGACCGGCTGAGGGCGTCGGCAACAAAGTTATCGTCTGTTTTAATGTACACATATGAGAGGTGAACCTGCAGGGTGGCCTGTAGTGCCCATACTGCCCTGGAGCACTGATTGAGTGTGTAGTTCTTGGCTCGGCCCCATTTCAGTGCTTCCACAGTGGCCTGATTGTCACAATGTATAAGAATGTGTGTGCCCCTGTCATCATCACTGAGGAGGGTGTGTAGGCCTATAACCACATTGACAGCCTCCACCTCAGTAATGATGTGTTCTTGTTCCGGGGGGGTAGGGATTTCACGCCTGTATGCGTGTACACCGTCAGTACCACCCACCCCGGTGAGACATGCGTCCACCCATATCTGTTTTGCTGGGACTGGGGGGGGGGGGGATGATGCCGACCCCGTTCCAGCCCTCACACATTTCACAGAAGGTGACCATGTCAGATCTCATGCTGCTGTTGACATGACACCACCAGCCCTTGAGGTCCCTTAATGCCTTGAGGAGACTAGACATAAAGGGGCGAGCTGGAGGTATGCATTTACATATATACAGGAGTTTGCCAAGGAGGGATTCAAGGACCTTTTTGTTTAGGCTCTTCTTAGTGGCTGCCATGGCGACCTCCCTCTTGACATCGTCGAGTTTATCCTGTGGGATTGAAAGAAACATGTTATTTGCATCCAGTATGATGCCCAGCCACCTGATCACCCGTGCTGGCGGCTGTGCCTTGTTGGTAGCTTCCGGTAGGCCGAGCTCACTGAAAAGATGTTTGACCCTGGAGTATTGGGTCTGGGCAGTGTGAAGGTCATCTGCGACGACCACAAGGTCGTCCAGATACATGATGGCCTTTTTGTTGTCTCTGGCGAGGATCTCGACGAGTGCGTCCGCCACCCGCTGCATGTGGGCCGAGCTAGCCCGTGCCCCGAATGGTACTGAAATTTCTAAGTAATGTTTGTTATTCCAGGTCATGCCCAGGAGGGGGAAGTCCAATGGACATGTGCGGAAATTCTTGTAAGCATTTTGCAGGTCTAAAGAGAACATATGTGCTTTGGGCCCAGCGTTGATGAGATAGTTCACAAGGTGGTCGACAGATGGCAAACAATGTTCACGGACTTCCCCCATGGCGGTGTTCTTAAACACGTATGCATTTATCGACTTGTCCCGGGGGAAGGTGAGGTCAGTGATTATTCTCCTATCTTCTTTTGTTTGCTTGGGGCGAGTCATGATTGGTGCCACATGCAGCCAGTCATCAAAGGGGGCATCACAGAAGGGGCCTAGGACAGCGCCCATGGCGACTTCCTTCTGGATATACGCGTCAACCTGTTGGGGATAGTCAATACCACTGGGGTGGTTGTTTACCCCTCTGTTGTCCGTGATAGGACCCATATAACCTATAGGAAAACCAAAATGCAAGTAATCTAGCAACCTGTCATGTTTTCCTCCAGGTGCCAGGTAGTTTGTCCATGCCTGCAAGTTGAGGTTACTGGGGATTACTATGCGTGCCCCCAGGCAATTGGGTAGGCCCGTCTCCCTGACAGCAGAGTAAATATGAGCAATGTGTTCGGCTTTGTCACCTAGCGCAGACCATGCACCAGTGGTGTTTGGCCAGTGTGTTGCCCTGTGTGTGGCAAAGGCACTGGGGGAGATGTCGACACCCTGTACCAGAAAATCTTTCTCACACATGTGGCGGATGGTAACAAAATCAATGTCCGCGGAATCTGAAGTAGAATGAACATCATTATTAGTGCAGGGGGGAGGGGTGACGATGTGAGAGGGGGCAGGGTCCCTGTTGAGGCCCTCGTCCGTCATCCCCTCCGTTGTGGGAGGCCGTGGCAGCGCCGTGTTGTCGGTGCGCCGGGCCGGGTTGCCGCGCACGTGGCATTGTTTACCTTCCAGCGGGCAGGGCGCGGACGTCGCACCCAAGGGGGCGGGGCTCCGCGCCACGTGGCGTTGTTGTGGCACGTGCGCGCCGGGAGCGTGCCTTGGGGCCGTGTGGGCGGGGCCTATTGGCGCTCCGCCAGCCGCGTCCGCGTCCGCGCCTGCTGCTGTCTGTGTGTGTGTACATGTATCGGTATGTGTGACATGGGGGTTACAACCGATAGTTAACATTACACCTAAAATACAGTCATTATATCCGCCACTAACCTGTTCATGTGCTAAATAGCCGCCCATCCCTCTAGCAGGAGACGGGGGGCTCACTGTCCGTTTTTTGCCGGAGCGAACATGGGTGCCTGGGGCCTCAAGCCCTGTGGTGGAGGTGGCGGGTATTGTCCCGGGTTTGGGGCTGTGTAACCACTTTGGTGTGTGTGGTTGTTAGCACTGTTCTGCTGCTGGGCCCCGGGTTTCTGTCTACAGGAGAAGAAAGGGTGGCCGAACTTCTTCCACCCACCTGCTGCGCTGTAGCAGAAGGAGCAGTAGTGGAGAAGTTTCCCTGCGGGGCCGTCATGGGGTTTTTGATGGGAGCAACCCTTCCCATTATAGTCAGGGCATACCGTCTCATGTCCCGTACCCATGTCTCTAGGTTCCCGGGATTCCAGGGCTCTGTCTGTGCGGTCCCTATGTATGGCCCCCAGATAGTCCTCCCACTTCCACTTCCCTGTTTCCAGATTGTCAAACATGGCCTGGCTCCATGCCCTAGTGACGGGCCAGTTGGCTTTGTACCTATGTAGGTCAATCAGGTGTTTAAGGTGGTGGTCAATGTGGGGCATCTGGTTGGCCCTAGGGTCATCAAGCATGCGGAGGTATGACTCAATATACTCAGAGTGAAGCATGGTCTGGCGTACATCCAACTTCTTCTGAAGTGTATTGACCCCCGGCCTATCCAAGTACATGTAAGGCTTGACTGTAGGTTCCTTAATAAACATGTCAGAGAGTAGGCTCTTACCATTGTTCCTCGGTATGTCCAGCTGCTCCAGTAGCAGCTGCCTGGCGACAAAGGAGTCTTGTGGTCTCCGGTCGGCCGATGGCCGTGAAGGGGTGTAATGTGTGCCGACGCCCTGCCCTCCGGCGTCCTGAGTGGGATGTGTCAGCCGGGGGGATCGGTGTGGGCCGGTGAGTGCGGGGCGCTGGGGGGTCGGAGGCCGGCCTCCCGGTGCGTGCCCTGCTGGAGCGGTCACGTGGTGCGGATTGGCGGGGAATGCCGCCATTTTTTACGAGGGACATTAATTGACCCATTTGGTCGGCAATTTGACCCACCGCCGATTCCAGTGAGCCCAGGCGTTCCTTGGAGGACTGTGTGGAGCTGGATGACGCCCTGGACGCCCTGGAGGCTCTGGAGACACCAGACGCCCTGGAGGCCCTGGAGACAGAGGTCACATGGCTGGCGTCGGACAGGTGCCGGTGTCTGCTGAAATTCACCTCCCCGTCGTTGTACGACGCAGAGTGAGCACTAATGTCAGACATGACGGAGTTGTAGTCCAGTAAATCTCCCTGTAGCGACATATCTCGGTAATAACACAGTAAAAGTTACAAGTAAATCCGGTGTCACGGGGTGGACGAAATGTGGCAGACCACAGAACACAAACACGACCTGCATAGGTGAGCGGCGACTGAGGACTGACGCCGGTTCGGGGAGCAGGGGTGCCGAGGTGGGTAAACAGCAGGGCTAGCTGACCAATGGGTGGACAGGTGGGCACCAGGTGGGTGTGTGGGAGTGAAGGTATGTGGTGGGTGTAGCTGAGCGCAGTGTGCGGCCAGCAATGCACCCCAATGCTGTACCAGCATAGGAACACCATCCACTGAAACATCCCCAACCAAATCAAATACCAAGTCTCACTGTAATACCCAGTAGTCTCAGAACTAGGCCTGCTCTGCAGGCGATAAGGAACAAGCCGGGCATATATGAAGTCATTCAGCGAGAAAATAATCAAATTGAAAAATCATAGCTCAATAAAGATCACAACGGCTCAGCATACTGACAGCTTACATTTCCAAAGCACGATAGTTGCTGATAAACTTTCATGTCCAATTATTATGTCCCGCCTTTCGTGGTTAACACTTCTGTAATCTTAGAATGATACAAGGTGCTGTTATGATGGGCATGGCTCTCCATAGTTCTAGGTTATTTTCATAGTTGTCACATGGGCATCACATCACGCTATAGTTGTCCTCAGGCCTCTATAGTGACCAGCATGGTACTTCATAGTTAAGCATATCCTTGGGGTGAGGCTGTGTGTGACAGATCTCGTTTACAGACCTCACATAACTCTGCTCCCAAACGGACAGGGCAGTAGGATATTATGGACTGCTACAAATTCATTTCCACCTCACCCGCCAAATATTATACTCCCAATTTCCTGACAAATGTTACATGACATTTAACCTCCCAGAGCGAGAGACTTCAAGACGGGACATTCATTAGAATAGACCAAGTTCATAACCACAATTATTTGAATATCAGGTTGAATCGACTTAAAGAACAAACGATAAAATAGAGGATTTTCAAGGAAACAAAGCGAGTCAAGCATAAACAATGAAATGGCAATAAAGTGGAATATGCCATCTCGTTAATTGTTAGAAGCAGGAATCAACATAGCATTTAATTATGATGCCTCTGGTCGCATCTGGTCGCATCTCATGAGCACCAAAGGGTGTTCACTCGTGAACACTTTATGCCCAATAAGGTTTTCAGTGTATCTTCCATCAGGGCCTTTATCAACAGATGGAGAACAATTCCACCTAGGCAAAGGAGTTGACTTTCCTAAAGTAGACCTACCCTTCAACATAGATAATGTGTGGGCATCTAACTGACACACCTTGTTTATCGTTGCATTGCAGGCTGAGGTTGTCCGGTTGGCAAAACAAGAACAGCAGAAGGCGTTATTATTGGCACACCACCAGTGTCTGCTGTCACAATCCTACCACAATGTGCCGGAGGTGAACCAAGAACACAGTCTGAGTGAGTAGAAAAGTATTGGTACACTTTCTTACTTTATCAACATACTTATACTGTAAGGGTTGCGATGGATATCTTGATGTTGGTCAACTAAATCCTACCAGCAAAACTATTTTCCAACCATGTTTTCGGCAAATTTATATATATATATATATATATATATATATATATATATATATATATATATATATATATATATATATATATATATATATAGATGTATACAGTTGATGAAAGCCACGAGAAAGTTCATCATACTTTTCAGATTTTTACAAAGGATAAGAATTGTTACTGCTGATATTGTGATTTCGAATTAAATACCCAAAAGTGGCCTGTGCACATATTATAGGGTATATGGGAATTCAGGAAATGCAATTGTGAACCCATTACTGTCCAGAAGGACAACCATATCTGATGAAGTATAACGAGCCATGGAAGAGATTGTACCCAATTAACTGAATTGTTAAATAGTTATTATAATATCATAACAGAATGCAATCAAATAGCCTGAGGAATTTATGCAATTAGGTAGAAGACTAATTCCCATTCATTCAGCTCATGATTGTGTCAGTGACCCACAAATGGTATGAAGCTAGAGTTATAAAATACATCTTATTAAAATCGGAATGTATTTCTACTGGAGTCAATCCATCCTCATTACCATCTCAAGGGCACTGATTTGGAATGGGAAATAACTCAATTAACTGACAACCCCAAATCAGTACATTTATCTCTAAGTGTTGTTAATTGGAAGAAGTCATAGAGCAAAGAAAAAAGTAGATGATCTATGGTGTTATTCAATTTACCACGTCTCTCAAATGAAGCTGATGAGGTGTCCTCGGATTTAATGAAGGGAAGAGAGAAATGACAGCGTACTACACGATGGATTGTCAGACAGGGGTGTATGTCAATGGATTAGAGCAAAAACTGCATGGAGGCAAGGACGAATGGCAATTATAAAGATACATGATTGATATCAATAACATAATTTTGAATAATCATGATGTAGCGACTGTCTGACTTAACAATAACACGTTTTTTAAATTGAAGCTTTACACTTTATACAAAGTTTTAACCTTGCTACGGTAGAAAAATTACATTTATTTAAAACGGCTCTTTAGGTGAGGAACCAATAAAATGATTACAGTGACATTCATTAAGCCGTAATCTTTAGTTTGCTTCTAGGTATGCAGTCTGCGAACGTATTTTGAGCTGTTATTGTCTCTGAACTGTTTAATTACTTTCATTTCATGAAGCGTTCCTGTTCATTTGTAGAGATGGCTGAATACATTTTGTAAAAAACTACTGTAATGGAGCTGTTCTCGACTAATCCTGTATGATATGTGATAGAGGTTTCTAAACGTTGAAATTTTATAATGAGGTTGATTGTTGTTCCAGAGGCAGATATTCGACTTTCATCAAATACATGACAGGCACACATTTTATATTTGATCCAAATTCTGCGTTATGATAAACTAAATTAGGCGAGAACAAAATAGTTGGTACCTGATGCAACTTAAATGCCTAAAAAAAAGTGTATACATACATCTCAAAAAGTGACACAAGACCTGTTCGTCCTTACCATTTAGCCCCTTCCACATGGTAAGCCAGTATATTGCACAAAATTGAGTTACAGGAAATCCAGTGCTGAAGGGTTAACGTTAGGGGCTGCATGGTGCTTATTGCATTACTCCCTTTGTCTTTATGATATTTAAAACACGGCTGCAAGGAGCGACCCACCAGTGCTGCCAGTGCTCCATGAATGCATCATGACAAAAAACAAGCCACACTAAAGCATTGAGTGGAGGAAAGTAGTTTAGGTAGTTATTTGCCTTCATTACCCATATAACAGCCGCATATTTCACCCATAGGCCCGTTCTGTAACCGGACATGGGACGGCATTGGCTGTTGGAGCGAGGCTATGCCGGGTACAGTGGCCACAATACCATGTCCTTCCTACATAGATGGTTTTGACACACAAGGTAAGTCTTTTACATGAGCAGTGTCAGAGCTAGCCTTATAGCACTGCATGGATATTTTTCATTTAACCAGATCCAATATTGCCATGTAAATGTCACAGAAAGGTGATAATCACATTTAAGGGGCTTTATATGGCATTTACTCAAAGTAAATGTCCTTAAAGTGATTCTTTAAGCATAATTGACTTGACCTAAATCCAGATATTCATGCTGTGAAGGCGCCTTAAGGTGTAAAGGCACATGTCTCTCTGCTTACTAAAATATTGCTAAAACTCTTCAATGAGGTTTCAAAACTGCCGATGTATTTTTCTCCTTATAGTCTCATCTTGAATAATATCTTGATGTATTCTGTAGTAAATGGTTAAAACAAATATTACCAATTTAAAAAAACATTTTATTAGAATGCACTTTTATGAGCATTAAACATTTTTCAGAGGTGGCTACGCGGACGTGTTTGTCTGACGGTATGTGGTATGTGAACCCAACTTACAACAGAACATGGACAAATTACTCCCTGTGTGTCTCACCACGGAGACAGGAGGGCCTCACACTACTAGAGGTAGGTTTATAATCTATAGTGTCTATGTAAGAAAGTACTAGATGTAAATAACCTAGAGTGTCTATGTAAGATAGTACTAGAGGTAGGTTTATAACCTACAGTGTCTATGTAGGATAGCACTAGAGGTCGGTTAAAAACCTAATGTGTCTTTGTCGCTTTGTAGGATAGTACTAGAGCTAGGTTTATAACCCACAGTAACCTAGATGTAGGATAGTACTAGGTGTAGGTTCATAATAAACAGTATATGTAGATAGTACGAAATATATCATTCAAAGGGTGAATCCACTGAGGCAAACCTGTCAGATCGGATGAACGTTCACAATCTTAAGCCTTTGGACAATTCTTGTCCGATCCAACGGATTCACGTCATTGGATTCAGCCCTTTCTATAGGTGAATAGATAAATATGATTACATAATATTCATGGCCAACGTTTAACTAAAAGGGTTTGGTTAATGGTTGACCATTGTTAAATGGGTTTCTCTCCCTGTTCAAGGCTTTTCGGTACCAACATTATTTCCGGTGTTAGCTTGCCGCAGGTCTCCTATATCACTGTAGGATAGTGATGAGTGGTGGCCATATGTCTGCACCTACAACACATGATGTATGTGCTGGTGGATGTTGATGTATTGAGTTGATGCTCTGTACCTCGTAGCAAGAGAGCAATATATCTCAGTCAGCCGCCAACCTATGTATACCGCCCACAAAACAGGCAGCAGGTACCCAAACTCATTGTATTACAGCAGCTCACAATGTCATGTTGATTCATGGCTGCTGTATCCTACACTCTTTTGCATGTGCATAAGTTGCCAGAGGTGGCATATTGTACCATTAGCCTTTATATATGTTTTATAGCCATTATTTATCAAGCAAGGGCGCTTCATGAGGAGAATAACAATAATATCATATATGTCTAGTCACCATTAAGAGCACTGTGAAGATGACTAGACACACAAACCATGCTGCGTGCAGTGCTCAACTGCTCATGCTGTCTTTGGTCCCTTGTCAATAAATAGAAAAACATAAATCTGTCCCACCATATAGTTATACCTTTCTATATGTCTCTACACTCCTCACATCAGCAGTCACAGGGAGATCTCCATAATCAAACCTACATTAGCCAAGCTGTGAAGTTCCAACTGCATACTATTAGCCAGGCTGATATAGTGCACCGTGTTGTAAATTGCTCTCTTTTGTATGCCTGTCATTTTCTCATAGGTTATTCATACATCAAACCCTCTCTATGAGGTAACAGCACTAGTATTCTAGATCTTTACATTCCTAGAAAGTACTGTTGCTGTTCTTTTGATAGCTGCACTCCATCCCAGTTAATCCAAAAAATAGTTATGTGAGACATGTCTAAACCATGAATACAGACTGAAATTGTATTTCCTCATGCAATCATTGATGTAAGGAGGAAAGACAGCTCCTATTATCTACCAAGGCTGATACTTACAAAAAGTGTTAGAAAACCACTCTTGCCACAGCTTCACTACATAGCCCCTGGGCTATTCATTCCATTCCTTGCATAGATTTAATCATCCTTATGTAGGGTATGATTGTCTTCTATGGTGGAACGTTATTGTGTTAAAACAGCTTAAAATTGAAAGATTCTGCTGGTAACAAATCGTTTGAGTCCTTTACATATTTTATCAAATCTAGATCTTGAGGTAGGGTTATAAAACATCGGGACATTTCATAGAAGTTGCAAGGTATCTTTATGTTGCCCTTTGGACATACATCCACATATAGAATAGGGGTGCATATTGTGAGAACATCGTGGTAAATAATGAGAAGATTAATGCATTTCTTGTGACACTGTGCTAGTATGATCCATGCTCAAAGTATCCTAGGTTACATAAAGTTATGGATCATGTCTAGATTTGTTCTGTCAATGGAATTCCAACCAACTATTTATGAAAGTGTGGTGACTGACATTATCACTAGCCTACCTGAATCAGAATTTATTTTACATTAGCTCAAAGACGAGACGCCTGGAAAATGTTGATCCCTTAGAGCGGTGCAGGGTCCTCACAAATGTGAGCTTGGCTGTATGAAAATCTGTCAATGGCTTCCCGTTGTTAATTGTGTGAACAATGAGACAAGCTCTGCGGCTGTTCAGCTAATTTTGATGTAAAATAGCAATTACTTTTTCAGAAACACGTTTGGAGGATTAAGATACTCTACAACATTGGGTATGGCACATCACTGGGGTCACTTTTCTTTGCTGTCGTCATCATGGTTTACTTTAGGTAAGTCACATATGAGTACCAGGTTCCGATGTATCATGTAACTTGCACTGAGAATAGTTAACCAAAGTATGCCGTCCCTTATACTGTAAATGTACAGTAGATCCAACTGCGTACCCTATTACCATTGTATATATAATATATATACTGTATTATTTACAGTTTTACGAACCTTTAAAACCTGGTATTTTGAATCTACCAATGGAAGAGCAGGGTTTGCAAGTGTCTATATCCCATAGGCCATCGGTAATTAAAAGGTAATAAAAGAGCAATTAAATACCAGGTTCTAAGTCGGATAGACCCCATTAACTCGGGGACTATGTCATTAACACTGCTTCTTAACATATTTATAATGTGGTATTAGAGGAATCATTCCTTGTAACTAGCCGTCAATGTTATGTGGAAAGTCACTTCTATGAAATAATTATTGTAACTTGACTATTACTGTAACTTGTGCCTATGAACCTTACCTGACATAGGCATTAAGTTCTGGGTCTTTTTCACAGCCCCTAAAAGACCAATTTCAGCACTGAAAGGCCTTCACACGGCCTTTCAACATCAAACCTAAGTTTCTAAACCCACCAAACATAAATACTGCACCAAATAGGTAAGAAGCTTACAATAGGGCACGTAAATCTGCAAGAGAAAATCCGGCCACAAATAGGCTCCTTTTAGCCACAGCGCTGTATATAATAAGTATGAGGGATTGGGAGCACCTGCAGAACATCTGTCCCACTTTATAGTACTACAGGGAAAATGGCTGACACACAATAGTGTGAACCGATTCCCAGAGATCTATCTTTACTGAGGAATGATATCATTCTTCCATACCCCCACATTGGGACATGACTTCCTGTCCTTAATCGAGGCAATTTGTAATCATACATTCCCGTTGCAACGGATTAAGATATGCACCCTTGTGGCCAGCCAAAGGCTGAGCAGCTCTCAATCTGCTCATGCTTATCCTACTTTCTTAATGGTGATGATGTGGGCATGGACTAGTTTAGCTAGTTTAAACTGCATTCACAACCGGTACCCTAGTTGTGGCAGAAGGGTTGGTCTCTCATCAGTCAGGCAAAGTGCAGGGGGAATGACCATTCAGCATTTTGCTTTATATTGTGATAAGATCACAAGAAATAACAACCATTTGGGACTTTACTTAAGACGTCTAAACAAAAGTGAAGAAAGCGTATTTTCTGCTTGTTTTGGTTTCAAATAATATATCTATATAGTTTTAATTTGATTGTTGCAAAACTTGATACCTTTATGTATATTTTGTTATCTTATGGTGAAGTGCTACTTCATAGGTTTACATACAGGGCTGAGTCACATGGAATATGCGGGGTGGTGTCCATTCAGCTTGACAACTGCTTTACAGAATGTCCCCTTTTCAAGATTCACCTCACGCCTCATTCCGCTCGCATCCAGGACTCATAAAACAGCTCATGTCCAGAGTCTCCTGACAGGGGATCCGGTTACTGTGGGGGGTTTCAAAACATCTGTCATGGTAGAGTGGCAATGAGAAAAAACTGACAGTTGAGATATTTGACGCCAACGGGTATTCGTAAGGACATTGACCACAAGGTGTAGACTCTTCACAGAAAATATTCACCTTGTAGTAATAGTCGCAATAGTATACTATTCTATATGTGTGACTTGTTTTCAAGTACATATATATTATGTAGATTATATATGATTATATATAATCTTATGTGAGGAAAGAAAGAGAACAATCAAAACAATGCCACCAATACTGTACGTCAGAAAAGAAGATTATGGAGCGTATCCATGGAAATTTACCTAGTTACCCGCCCATTGATTGCCTCAGTCCCCTCTGTGTTGCTTTTAATAGCCAATGTAATGTAAGTCATTTAACGTAAACACGCTTTATAAAGACAATAATAGGAAGCTTGTTCTTCATGTCTTGAAAGCTAGACACTGTCGTGCATTATTGGCCAACAGACACTCTCGACGTGAAGAACATGGTTTTCTATGCTCTAAAGGGAAGTGGAGGTTGAAACATCGATACGCGCAGCTAGCAACATTAAAGTTGAATCATCAAAATGTACCTTGTGCATAGCTGACATCCTCTGTAGTAAAATAGTTATCACTTTCTCCAATATCTTTACAGAAAACTTCATTGTCCGCGGAACACCCTTCATGTGCACTTGTTCATATCATTCATCCTCCGTGCCTCCATTTCCTTCATCAAGGAGAATGTGCTCGTACAGGGTCTGGGTCTTCCTAAGGACCTTACCTTTGATGCAGATGGTCATGTCCATTTTATCGAAGAGGGTACGGTAAGTGCATTGTGCTTTAGAAGTCATTACTAAAGCCCTGACATACTGGATGCAATAACTAATTATGGCAAAGTCTGTCATTCAATACTTGATATAACATTCATTTCTACAACCTTAAGGTGAGAATTTATATTTGAAATGTGCATTAATATGACTGGTTCTTTTCCCAGAAAACCAGAAAACAACAGTATTCTAATTGAGTGAAATTTGACAGTTGAACAACCTTAAATTGCCTAATGGAAAAGTAGCACAGAACAAAACATTATTTCCTTTTTGATATAGAGGAAATATCTCAAACAAACAAAAACACTTAGATGATCTTTGGTTGCTGGAATTAAGCATTTATAAGCATAAATATTCTCCGAACTGTCAAGTTTGTATATCCTAGCGTATAACAGGCATTGCCAGACAGTCTGCAAAAGGCTCCTGATGTTAAAAAAAGAGCTGCAGATGATTGCGTCGGGGAACAAGGGAGGGTTTTACATCAGGGAGTGAATAATGTAAGAAAGTCCATATACAACAGGTGCCAACTAACTGATTGCCTGGCAGACTTGTGTGGGAAGCTCTCGAGACCTGCTTTAATATTGATATGTTTTTATCATGTGAGATACCTCCTCGGGTTTTCTAATGGAAAAGTAGTGTTTCTGTCTCAAGAAGAGAAACCTGAGTGAATTGAAACTTACTGTTTTGTTTGTACTTTGCAGCATTGGGAGTGTAAGTTGCTGATCAGTGTCTTCATGTACGCTATCGGAGCCAACTACATGTGGATATTTGTAGAGGCGCTGTATCTACATATGATTATTTTTGTATCCGTCTTCTCAGACAGAAAAAGCGTCCTACCATACATCTTTGTTGGCTGGGGTAGGTATAACGATTTTCACTTACAGATTATATTTCATATGTTGTTTCAACATGGAAGCCTTTTTGAATGTATAATGCAGCAGTTCCCCACTATGTGACATTGATTAGTGAAAACACAGCACTATTAGCCAAAACAATAATTAAAGATTCCATCAAAGAGCCGTGTCAAGTTTATTAAACAAATAATAACTGCTGCTGAAAATGTGAGCTAAGTTCACTTTAGATTTTAACTTCAACGTGAGATGCCATAATGTTAAAGGTAGAAAACAACAGAAAATTATACTTTACCATAAGTGTGAGTTATAACTTGAGCATCCAATAAAAAACGTCCCCTCAGAAAAGAAAACGTAATGTAAGAGGTGTGGCATGTGTTACTGATACCTTTACTTAATGTTATTGTTCCTGAACCTTTCAGCATTGCCGCTTGCCTTTGTTGGACCTTGGATTGCGGTGCGGGTGATGATGGAGGACGTTTTGTAAGTATTCAGAATGCAGATTGCAGAACAATGCTTATAACTAAATTTATATTCGCTACTCTGACAGGACAGACATTAAGGATCGACATGGTCAGCATCCACCCAAATAATAAACAGTCTGAAGACCTCCTACCTTCCTGAGAAACAAACGAATAAGGAACATTTAGTTAAATACCAGAAAAGTAAAAGGTTTTACCTTTTTGAGAATGATAACCTGGGGCATAGTAAGCAGATAACTTTGCTATATATCACTGACCAGTATAAGCTGGGTGTATGTTTATCAGTGCCAATAGTGTAGTCTTCTCAGAACCCAAAATAAGAAAACCTCAACCTCAGTGGCTCTACTGATATTGGTCTCTACTCAAGCTAGGGTAGATTCACCTAAAGTCAGACACATACCTTGAGACGAACACTTGATTTTATGGTTATTGGAGCTTTTTAAGCTTTTTATTTGTGAACAAGGGTAAAGTTTAATAGTGTTTTTTTCTTTAAAAAACCAAACATTCGAAGTGGTATTGTACATAAATAACCTTAAATATCGGTGTTCGTCTCAGGGTATGTGCCCGACTCATGGTGAATCTACCCTATCAGCCTACACATCTACCATGCCACATCAACTGGTCATTCGTGCATCTGACAGCTTCCTGTAAAGCTGTCAGGCTGTGGGCGGTAATCCTAGAGGGAGATGGGGATCATTATGGGTGTGATAACGGCTGGCCAAGGACATCAGCAGGCATCTGGGAAGGGCTGCTTCTGGGCCCAATGCTGTATGTGCTTAATCTAAAGCTAGTATTAGCATAGCGACAGCTAATAGCATGTGGGGATAGTAGGTCTCGATGGTTATTTGTTCCTATTAGGTGGTATCCATACTACTTGCAGTAACCCTTTAGAGCGGCCAATATGTTATATGCTAACTTTGTGGGACTTTCACGGGGGGCGAGACTTTCTAAATCCCATAGAGTTATGTTAACTATAGACAATGCTTGGTAAGCCATGGTATTAAGTATAGTTGATGCTCACCCATAAAGCCTCAAAGAGGACAGTAGGCATCAACTGTACCTGTCACATAGCAATTCATTCATGCAACCTATTGGAATGTGTGTATAGTTTTCACATTAAACTTGTATTAAATAGAAAGATTCTAGTTTCTTGGCATGGCTAGCACTGACAGCTCACAAATAGAGGCCCTGTTCACAGTGTGTGAAGGGGCATGGGATGTTTGTTATTATAAGTGGCATGATGTGAACCCAAAAGTACTACCTATAGGGTAACTGCAGTTCATCACATTGTGGGAAAACAGATGAGAAAACAACACCTACTCCTCTTGTGATATGTATGTCAGTAGTTCATATATCCACATGTATACCTCACATAGATCTGCATGTAGGATCACATTTCTGATGGTGAACCTAGCTCCTACAACCAAAGAGTAGAGCTATTTGTTTCAACAAGTTTACTCTACCGTTGCAGATGCTGGAACACCCACCCTACAAGGTCATATTCATGGATAATAAGAGGTCCTATAGTGGCTACAGTAGTGGTGAGTATGTTGACTAAATATACAATATAAATTATGTCTCTACCCTGCACCTAATGAGATGTTAATTTAACTATTTGTTTTCCAATTTACTTATAAGGAGTCTATGCCCAGTGGGAGTAGACTAAAGAAACATAATTATCGAAATACATAATTGGCAGGGTCAGCCCTACATTTTCTAGAATAGTATGCAATACGGATTACCATTTACTGTAAAAGGAAATGTAGGTACAAAGTACAATCTACTATAGTTTTACAGCATCGACTGAAGCTTGACAGTAGACTCTCTCTATGTGCTTACATTGAACTGTGCACCATCAGACAATTATTCTGTATAAGTATATAAAGGAGGCAACCAAGTATTTACATGTTCCCCTCATAACTGACGCTTGAAAACATATATAATCACAATGATAGTTTGGCACAGTCAATTTAGTAGGGATAGTCGAAGGCTGATCTAACTCCTTCATCCTAACAACTATCAACTCTGATGTATGTGAACAGCCTCTATATAAAAAAGGCAATCATGTGAAGTTGAATGAGTCTAGTCTGTAATTGGAAACCATTTTTCACCCATCAGTAATTGATAAGAAACTTAGTTCAGCACTGTATGCATCCCATGAAGTAGGGTAATGGACTAGACCACCCAGTCATTTGGTTGGTTGTCTAGCCCTTATTTTACATTATAATGCGTATACAATGGGATAAATAGACAGAGGTCCACGATAATCTGTCTGAACGACAGGTTCCTTCACGAGTGGTGCATTGGATCGTATCACACGAGGAGGAGACGGGGGTGTGGAGAACGGTGATCTTAGTACTTAAGCATAGTAACTTTGTTTCTCCACATGAAATAAAAAGGAGAGCTTTGAGAAATACGGTCATAATATCTTCAGAGTCGCCCCGAATCTGGATACCGAGTATGATATAGAAGAGACAACCTGTGATGTATTAACAAATGTGAAGAAGCGAAATGTCTATGTATAATATCTAGCTTGGACTGGGTAGACTAGATATAGTAAAAACTGCGAGAAGCAGTAATAATTGAAACTTTAAATAAGAGGCAAGCTCTGTTATAGATATTCTCAAGTTTTACATGAAGTTATTTACAGGGTCTCCGCGAATAGACATAATCATTGCATTTTGTCTATTTGCTCTCTGCAAAGCTGTTTCATGTTGAGTATTGCTTTGTCCAGTACAGCTTACTGTGCACATTGCATTCTTTATACCTTAATCACAGGGTATGCATATTTCTGGTTGCAGGTGAACTTCTTATTCTTCATAAACATCGTCAGATTCCTGTTCATAAAATTACAAGCTACAAACTCTCCAGAGACTAAAAAGTACAGGTTTGTTCATAAAAGCAGTTTTAATTCCCTACAAAGGATGGATCCTGGATGTACAGAAGTTATATACATAGGCAACACATTTTGTTCATTTTCCATGAACGCACATCGTGATAGTGAATAATAGTACTGAATAAAACCATAGAATGTCCATGATAAAACTTACCAGCTTTGATGGTTAGATAAACACAAATCTTTTTCTGACCTTTGAAAGGTGTGGTACTTATTTTTTTCTTTACTGCTGAATCTTGAAAGGGCCATTTAGTGGCTATGACTTTTCTTTGGAATTTATCATGATGTCTTCTCCCTTTTACAGAAAGTTGGCCAAATCAACACTGGTGCTAATTCCTCTGTTTGGTGTACACTATATAGTTTTTATTGGTTTGCCGGATAATGTAAATCCAATGGCTGAACTAGTTAAACTATATTTTGAGATGCTTTTCAACTCATTCCAGGTAAATGTACTAACGTCTATCTTCCTTTATCACAAGTGCATGCTGTACTACATGTTGACATTTAAAGAATGGGTACTTTAGTACGGAAGCTGACATGGGTCACCCCACCAAATATATACATTTTTACATTTCTGTATTATTTCTGCAATTTCCCAAAAACACTTTTTTCTTTTCTTTTGCTGTCAGCATCGAAAATCCGTCAATTGTCAACTTTGTCAAAGACATACCTATCAATAGCAACAGTTGACACCGACAGCACGGATTTTCGATGCTGATAGGAAAAAATATATTGATAAAACTTTTTTTTTTAATGCAGTTGATGCTAACAGCACCAATTTTAGATGAATTTGACGCTGAGAGCAAAAAAGAATTATTTCGAGAAATTTGACTCACCATATTATCAGCTGCTCTATTTATGCAGTCATATTTGGACTACCTGAAGCATATTGATTTCAACCTCAAACCTCTCTAATACTAAAGTTGTTGTATTATGATTTAGGCATTCTCGCTCAATTCCATTCAATCCGAAACCTCTGAATATAATTATTCAGGTTTTAAGTACACAATACTGAACTCTGGTTTGCTTGACATTCAATGATATTTTTACTCTTTATATATTTTGTTGTACCTTGCAATAACAAATTAGTCAAACATGATATAATGTATTTCTGACCTGAAATCGCTTTGTTGTTTTCAGGGATTCTTTGTTGCTCTGCTGTTCTGCTTCTTCAATGGTGAGGTCCAGAGTGAGCTGCGGAAAACCTATTATCGTCACAAGTTGAGACGAAGACCAATGGGATTCCACAGCCACCGTAATAATACATCTACGTATGTGACGTGGGCCCGAAGCTCTGCTTATGGAGCACCCACCACCATGATAGACAGGGCAGGCAGCATCACCAACCAAGACCTCAGTCTGGAGGAGATCAAACTTAAAGAACATGTCTAAAGGGAATATTCCACTGACAGAATTGACTCCATCGGTAGACTCGTCCATAAGTTTAACATTGTGAACTTTTATCGGATGACAGAATCATGGCCGATGTTGGTGAAATAAACCCTTCAGCTAATATACCAAAAAACAGACTTTCCACCAGTCATGTTAGTTGAGGAAAATATATTCCATATTCATGGGAAATATAAAACATTGTTGGCTTGAGATATTGAAAATTGGGCTGGATGCAATATGCATGTTCAAATTGCAGGAAAGAGAGAAGGACCAACTCATGAATTGAGTGATACTTCTTAGGCTTATGTGACCGGTGATTTTAAAACAATGACAAATTATTTCAAATTAAGGGGATAGGAATGATGATGGTACTGCATATCCTTTCTTCTCATATTTAGCTACAACTGCAATGTTTTTCACAATAAGGTTAAACGAGGGTACATGTAAAAGGAACACATGTATACAGTGGTGCATGGTATAAACATTATAGAGAATCAGCACTGAGTGAACTGCTGCTCTTGTTTAACTTTGTTTGCTCTACTCTTTCTTAAGGATTCGCACAAAATAGTCAATTATACACGCTTTGACTTCTCCTTTTGCTCTACATTTGGCCACCTCTATAGATCATTGGACATTATCTAAAATCTAGTCTCAGGGAGTGGTAATTCTTCTAACAACAGGGAGGGGGGGTTCCGTGGATTTTACAGCGAGCGGGTCCAAATTCTTTTGGTGGCCCCCCCCATGGAAGATATCCAAATTATTCGATTACCCCCCACCCCCAAGGCAGGTTGAAATGGACTGCGGCCAACCCCTTTGAGCTATAGTGATATGGGGGCACCCTGTTTTAAAAAAATGACCACTCCCTAATTGCAATGATGAGTCAATAAATGCTTATCGGACAGAAATTATGGTTTAAATACAGGATGGAAAATAAACCTCATTTGGATGTTATAAAATCTGTAAGAGCTTTAATCTAAAATAAGGTATAATCACAAAACTGCTCACTAAAAAATGGAAGGCCAGCTATATTACACTGCTCAAAATCAAACCAGAGGGGAAAATGAGGGGTAAGCTCCTACAAGGGCCAAATGCATTTTACATCACATTATTACACTCACACTCATGGTTACAATTGGCTCATTGACTAAGGTAGAGTTAGTAGACCAACCAATGTTGTAAATGCTCATGTAAATAGAGTATTAGAACATGATATAGAGTAGAGCTTGTAGAAAGTAGATAGTAGTTGGTTACCTAATGTAATTCATTTAGTTTTCACTCCTTGATTTCACTGGAAAGTTACATTTGTAAATGATGTTTTCAGATCAAATCAAAATTGTCTACATAGCCCATTTCACGTTTTTGATAATCTCTTCCAGAATTTTTGAATAAAAAGATTTTTTGAAAACCGAATGCTTCCTCCGATAATCTGATGGTTAAAACGCATCATGTTGATAAATGATATAAAATTTACAAATGTAACTACAACAGCTTATTCTTCCTTTGGATTATTTGCATGCCTAACCTCTGCTTAGCTTGGATGTCTTTAGGTAAGAAAGGCATGTTTCCTGGCTGCCACGGTTAAAGTTTATATCTTTCAAGATGTTCTTTCACTTTAAGCTAATAAATATCACAGAAAAATGATGTGACCATTTATTTAAAGAAACCTTCATAATATCAGAGGTTAGGTGCAGAGGATATCAGTTTTGGTGTACGACCATCTTGAAAGATATAGTCTTGCAATGTTGATATGTTAGTACCTCCCTTCCCTATCAATAACAAAAGAAAGATATTCTGTGTTGAGATTTGAAGAAAAATATATTTGTAAGCCTTTCCCTGAATGAACAATGACTAACCTGTACTAAAGCCTATGGCTAGCTGCCTGCCAAAGGAGGATTTAGTCTTTGAGGAATGACTAGCTTGTGATATTGTGGTCAAATAGTATACGTATATCCCTACCAATGGACCGAGCCTTCATATTTGGGTTACATTAGAATAGCGTCCTTGAATAACAGTCACAGACATGTATATTTTGTCAGTTGTATGAAGTTTGGTTCTAATTATTCTCCTTTTTATGTGCTGCATCGGTGTAGTTGTGGTCAATTATACATAATAACAGCTGAAGATGACTAGATTCATCACCTCATCAATGAAGCGAACCGGCTATGTGAAATATATTAGTAAGATAACTACTTAACTTAACCATGCAGTGTAGTGGCAGCCAAACTTAGTACATTAACTAATATTTCTAGTATTTTATTACTGCTAGGTGTTCAAAGTGATGATATTTACATTATATCTTTTGTAATAGTCATGTCAATATAGATTTTTGAAAAAATATGTTGTCATGCTATTTCAATCTTTGATCATGATAATGTAATTCCTGTATGTGATTAATAATCATTTTGGTACTAAATGTCAGACAATAATTTTGATGTATCATTTAGGGCCTTAATTCATGAAATAATCTTGAGAGAATTATTCTTTCTACCCTAAAAAAGGAAATAGGTCCTTGATAGGTCCACTGGAAGAGGCTAGCTGGCTGGCCCTATGCACAATGTCATGATCCTGTTACATGTGTAGTTTGTTTATAACATTGAAAAAAATATATTTATGATCATTAATTTCCTAATAGATATCCATTGTTCAGGAGGTTATCAATGTGCGTAGCATTTACCCGTGGAGTTTTTCCCTAGGATAATTCATTTTTCTTAAAGGATTATGGTAATTCTTGTGGTTATATGGGTATAATGTGATTCAATGTGGTGCCAGGTAAAATAAATAGGTTCATCCTGCGTTTATGCTGTACTGAAAGCAGAGAACTTCACAGAAAGATTTCTCTCCTAGAGATCACAGACCTCTATGGCGAATGGTTATGGACGGAAACATTAGGGTTGGAAACTGCAGGGATTTGCAAAATGGATAGTTACTATGCCACCTAGATAGGATCCGCCATGGGTTCTGGAGCCTGCAAGACCCCTGGGTAACACCATAACTAAAATAGGAGTAAAGAAGGACAATGTTATTGATCACCTCTGTGCTTGAGCTGTGTGTGCTTGATTTAGGTGGTAAATTATGGTGGTAAGTCATGGGTATTCAATAGTTATCTATATTGATTAAAAGTTCTATACAACTTTAAAAAAACATGGAAACTGAATTGACACTCTCTTGACAATGCTCTATCCTCCAAAACCTGTTTGTCTACCCTAGATATGTAAATAGTAAATATTAATATTAAAGTGCAGATATTTTCATTGCCTAAGAGGTATAAGAATGTACAATAATGATATTGCAATGTGGTGCGGTTGGTACTGAATAGAATATATTGTTCTGGGTGTATGTTGACTGGCAATATGTTATGAATGCTGCACCCTGGGGCTGATTCTCCCTACATAATGTATATAATATATGTGTAAAAATTAGTTTCTTCTGATTTCAGAGGAGGTATGTTGAGACTTTTTTGTAAGTGTTTTCAAGTTGGAATTAAAGAAATATATTTACAGTTTGAATGCAGTCTTCTTGTTTTTATCTTATTCTAATCAGTCAAATTTAAAAGTGATACTAATGGGTTGTAGGTCTTCTGGAAATTCACGTGTTGCGACACGACCAAGTTAATCATGGATGAAGAAACACTGATGTAACACTATATAAAGCCGAGATCATCAATTAAACTAGACCTCCAACAACGGTATATCATTTCATTGCTGGCGTGTATAAAAGCCAGCCATCATTCCAACTATGCAATAGCCCTCGAAGATATTTTTATGATTTATAAACTAAATCATGAAAAATACAGCTCAGGAATGAAGCTCATGGCCAGTTTTCAAATTGAATACAAGCATACCCTCTTCCCAGACCTGGCTATGTTGTAGACACACATACATGCATGTCTACGCGTATACTCTGCTCAGGTGACGACGCTATTGTCCTCATTGTATGTTTATTTTCATACTCCACCTCTCCCATGCTGAGGGAAGATTTTGGGACTGCTATCCGGAGACTATGTGAGTACTGTCTTACTGTCCGGAGGTTTTGTAAGTGCTGTCCAGAGGTTTTGTAAGTACTGTTCGGAGGTTTTGTAGGTGCTGTCCGGAGGGAAAACCTAAACATCATCTTAGAAATCTGCCCGGGCCCCCCTGGCCCCTCTCTTTCTGAGCCACTGCTTCCTGAAACCAAGACACTCAATATGGTGGATCATCATGCTCCAAGGCTTCCTCTCATTCACTACTATGCGTGATCTACGCTGACCCAACCTACCATCCATACGTTACTGTAGCTGGCAATCAACTGGCCTGATTACAGTCTTCTCCTGTGACCTCTGCTCCGTGATAGATAGACTTATACAACCCTCACCAGAAAGGGCTCCACCAGTACATGCTTCCCTGTATGAAATCAAATAGTTCTGCTTATCATGAAAAGAAAATCATTGAATAATGTTTCTCTTTTTACCGAAGCTATAATGAGATAGTCTCCACATAAACATGTTTTTTATCCTGCTTATCTTATGAGTGTCATTGTCTATATTTTGTGAACTGCAGCAAGGTCATCAATTATACACGTATTTATTATATGCAACTGAGCAACCCTGGTATGAGAAATAGCGTGGTCCCCTATGCTCTGTATGGTTATCCCACCCGGGTCACCAAGGCTGATAAGAGAAATATAGACGGCAGGGGCAACGTATGCACATGTGGTTTTTAGTTCAGTTATGCCATGTGAATGTCCCAGAAAGGGCATATTAGCATTTAAGTGGATTTAAGTGCATTTAAGTGGCATCTACTGCGATGAAATATGGCTTTTAAAATTGAACCTTTAAGCAAATAACATTTTGATTTACTTTAATATGCAAATACTCATGCTAAGACATCTTCTGCCGAGCTGGTGCCAGGTATTTGATCACATACTGCACGAATATTTGGCCCTTTTACAATTTAATGTAAAGCTGAAAATATATTGCAAGTCAATATTACCGATCATATCTGTCAGTTGGTGGGTTGGTCTATTGGACTTGGCCCAACCTTGTATTGAGCCATAAAGCACTTACCCATGACCGCCTCATTTTCAGTCCATTTATCAGCGTAATTGCCTATTGATTTGAACATATATCTTACCACAGAATCAGAATATACTCCTACCAGTGATTTCCAATGAGTAGGTATCAGATCAACTCCCGCAATATGTTGCACCAATTGAAAATGATGGTTACCAAGTTGGTTCTAGCCCAGAACCAATTTGAGAACCATCATCACTATTCTAAAAAACATATTGAATGCATGTTTCTGGTGCAAACATATATCCAAGCAAGGAATGGTGTTGGAATTCAAAATGTACAAGAAACAATTCGAAGTAAATTCAGTATGAAATACTAAATAGCTTTTTTTCCCTGGCGTCTTGAACATCAATTTATATGAAAACGTTTAACCGACGAGAATTAGCACGAAATTGGATGTTCTTGTATTATAAAACAATATGCACAGCGTAGGTAATTTGTAAGCTTTAAACTATGTGCTTAACATAATGACCTACTCGGAAAGTAAGACCTTTAGAAGAAGGTATGCATGCCATCACTGGTGGTATTACAGTTGAAGAGTAATCAATGTTTTTAAATATAACCTTGAAATGGAGAGAAATACGTCGCCAGCGCCTGATATAAAATGTAACCGACCATGCACACTGGCATCACCCTGTACTTGTCATCAAATTGCTTAGCTAGCTGATAAACAGGACAGAACTATCGGCATTTCTGCTGTAGTTGAATATATCATAAGAGTTAAAAGTAATAGTGCTCACGGTATCTGCTAGATGTGAATTATATTGTATTCCCTCTTTTTTGGAACGGGCTTATCCAAGGGAATTTCTCTTTTGTCCTTAAAGCTTGCCTCAGGTCTACTTGTGAAGGCGGTGATATGTAGCACTGTATTTATAATAGCCACTTAAGATGCGAGTTATATGCCACTGGCAGCTGATGTATTGAGTTAATGCTCTATACCTCGTGGCAAAACAGCAATATATCGCAGCCAGCCATCCTCTATACATGTGTAGCTGCCACATGAGAGGGAGCAGATGGGGTCCAGACCCGAACCATACATGTACACTGAAAAAGTAAACTTATCTCCAGACTCGTGGAAGTGACTATCATAGAATAAACAAGTCAAAAGTTGTCTAACCTATCAGGTTACCATCCCACAAATAGAATCTGGAGCTGGCAAATGTCGGGTTTTGGGCCCTCTATCTCCAGCTAGAAGACCTGTCATGCTTCCCTGTCACTTAGATGAGTTTTTGACTTGTTTATTTTATGATCGTCACTTGGAAGAGTCTGGAGACAAGTTTACTTTTTGAGTGTATGTATTCACTACAAGGTGGCAAATAGTACTGTTGCTTCTTGGCCCATAATCTCAGGTATGTAAGTGGATAGCCAAAAGTGACAAGCTGTTTCTTCTTGTTCTTACCGAATGGTAGACAGGGGCTTATCAATGGAAATAACATACCTGAATAACATATCAAAGTTTTAAAGTGAGGGCTACATGCTATGAATCAATGAGCAAATGGAAATAGAAATTGAGACCGCTGACTGTCCGGATGCTGAATGAAGGGTCTTGAATGAGAGGCTACTTTCGGGGTAGACTAGCTTAACCGGGTGCATACAGTGTTTCCCAATTGTAAATAATTCATATTATCATTAGTTTAGAAAAAAACGCACATTCCAAAATATAAAAACACAGGAGGGTGTGATTTCTGTATATTAATCTATAGCAGAGCGGGAGTTGTACTGAGAGCCAGTGTAGCTGCCGCCTGCCATGCGTTGGCCCTGGTTGTAGGACACCATAGGCGGGCGGTGCAGCAGCAGAGGACCACATACTCTCGTTCCCAAATCCTTCCGAAGGAAGGCTCTGGTAACAGCCAAATGACCTTGAACTTGGGAATTTGCGGGGTCTGAGCAACACCTGCTGGTAGCTTGGAACCAGCGGACAGGAACAGGAAATGGAACCAGAAAGTCTGATGGTAAAATACAGCAAAACTACCATCATACATTCTGGTTCCTGTCCACTGGTTCCAGGCTACCAGCAGGGGTTGCCCAGACTCAGCAAATTCCCAAGTTCAAGGTCATTTGGCTGTTAACAGAGCCTTTCTTCGGAAGGATTTGGGAACACGAGTAAGGACCCCAGTGTAGCAGTGGAGGTCCTTATTAGGGCAGCAGGGCCAAGTTGACCCGAGTTGCCGCTGAGATACCAAGGGAACGGGAGAAGCTCACCCACCCACCATCCCTCAAGATCAAATCAAGAAACTATTCATTACAGCCTAATAGCAGATTTTTGTTTTAACCACATACGATACAATTATGAGCTCAATACAATATACTATTACTATACCCACAGGCCATGAGCCCATCAATCTGTTCATGTTGTTTTTGGTTCCCTGTCAATAACTGGCAAAATGGCAATGTGTCTCAACAGATATACCTTTCTGTCTATGCCTACAACCCTACATTAGAGGCCGCGGGAGATCCCCACAATCAAGTCTACATTAGTGCAGCTGTGAAGTCACAAGTACATACTATTAGCCAGGCTGATATAGTGCACCGTGTTGTAAATTGCCACTTTTTGTGGGCCAGGCACTCTCTCATAAGTTATTTATAATGTTATATCAAAGCTCCTCTCTGATCTGACAGCACTATAACTTTATCATTATATCTATGTAGATGTAGGAAAATACTTTATATCCGTTCTTTGATGGCTAAGCTCCATTTAGATATTCCCAAAAATAGTGTGACCCCGAGACTGATAAGCTATTGGGGTAAAAAGGTTATCAGTTATAGGTTCTCAAACTGCCTATACCAAAATTAACGACCCCGGGTCATTCATCATTGATGTTCGAAACGTCTAGGTTGTCGTCATTAGAACAGCATTGGGCTATTACATACGATGTTATTATTTTGAGCAGCTTTTTAAAATGTCTAAATCAGGAGTAAAAGAAAGTAGCAATGGGATTTTAAAAGTCAATCCAATATTCTTTTCTTAATGCAATTTCAAGAGCATTTTCTCCCTCTCATCAGCATTGTTCTCTCATGCTGAGTACCAGTATTCCAATCCTCAGGAGAGTCACACTATTACATTGCTTTTTTTTGCTGTCTTCATCATGGTGTAATTTAGGTACCGGTAAGTCAAAGATCATCTTTTGTAGGTAAATTAGAAACAGCAATTTTTAATATTTGATGCTACGTACGTTAAAATGTAGCTAGTAGTCCACACCAACATGTTTACCGTAACCTCAATAAAGGGATGACTTATACGCACATAAAGACTTCAGCTCCCATAGGAGTTGCTTGATTCTCGGTTCTCAGTCTTCTTCATATGTCCTTCAAGGCCATCATCCAGGGTAAGCTCTCAAAACCCATCACGCACCCTGTCAACAGCAGCCCTAAAGGTACCCTCACCCACCACACATACATGTTTGTGCACTCAACAGCCAATCAGGGAGCTGCTCACAATCTGTTCATGCTCGAGCAACTCTCCTTATTGGGAAGATGTTGGGATGGACTAGATTAGCCGACTGCCAAATGATACAAACATTATGACCTCGTAGTGAAATGTGGTTATGATTGCCAATTCTACATTCATCCAATTTTGCAACTGTTACCTTAGTGACCATTAGCTGTATTCTACAGGCTGTGCTGAGGAGCTTCCATCAGTTCGAAAGCATTACGTTATGTTAAAAAAATAGAACCAGCATACTTTCATCATTCATTGATCATATTTCTTTTAATCATGATGACTACCCCATACCTTTGTGAATATAAATATCAAAATTTAGCCATTTATAGCCATAATTATAGACAGGATTATATTAATGTCGAGATATCCATTGTGGCTGAAACCACTACTGTGTGTAACAGGGACATTTTCATTAATAAAAGATGATAAGTGCATAGGTACATTTTGTATATCATGTACAGGGGGTACATTTCACACCACCAGTCTATCAGACTCGTGAGACTCTACACTTTGGCAAACCTTTCAGCGTATACTAAAGCAATCACTTATTCATGTGAGGCAGTTTCCTTGAGTCCTCCTTTATAGTCAGTTTCTCTTGGAGCATCTGAATGGCCAGTTGTATTGTGCTCCAAGGATAAGATAACTGAATGGAAGTTAACTTGAGGAACGTTCATTTTATTCTCTCCGAGTCACCATCAGAAAGACTTTTTTAATGTTTAACCATGTTATCTGGATCTACTTCAATCAATAGAAATGGACTTCAATGAGTCAAGTATTCTGAATCTATACAAATGTACGTATCAATAACAGGAAAATGTACCAACATGATTGTGGGTATTTCTATTCATTTGCTAGGCTTTGTATGAAGGTAAAATGAAAGAAAAAAGTCTGAAATTTTAGGTTTGACAACTCATGAAGGTTATCCATGTATTGCATGACCTTTCCCCGCCTGACATGGACAGAATCAGTCAATTCCTAATGAGGAGGTTGCATGTTCATGGATACAACAGTTGGAAAGTGCCAAAAGCTGATACCGTAGGTGTGGCTGGGAACAAAAAGGTTGGTCTCTCATCAGTCAGGCACTTTCTCCAGGGTGCAGGAGAAAAGCCCATTCAGCATTTTTCCTTTCTTTTGTAGAAGGATCACAAGAGGCCACTAGGGGCGAATAATAGGAACTATTTGTAAAACCTTGTAACGTTTTCTGGACACCATTGTCAGAGAATCTAAAGTAGTGGAAGCAATGCAACTTCTATACATTCAATTATCTGCTGACATAGTGTTAGCCTACTTGGTATATATGTTGAACTGAGTCACATTAAATATGCTGGTTAAAGTCCATTCAGCTTGAGAACTGCTTCACAGAATGGCCCCCATTCAGGGTTCACCTCACACCTCATTCAGCTAACTCCAAATCCTCAGAGGGTAGAGTCAGCACTTTCGGACGTCCATTTGCAATGTATTTATCACATTTTAATGAAATTATTCTATTTTGTATGACAATGCACATCCTTACATAAGCACACTGGAAAAACACCTGTAAATATACATTACATATCTACTGTTATCTATTTTCTCATGGGAAACACTATGTATTTTCATTTGAACTGTTTCTGCCTGGTTTAATACATTCATTTAAAAAAATTAATCATGAATTCTCCAATCAAAGGTGTCTGACCTAATGTGTGCATCCATTATATGGTGAATCTACCCTACAACTGCTCGTGTCCAGGGTGTCCCGCCACAAAGGTTAGGTTACGGCACGTGTTTTCAGAAAAAGCCTGACATGGGAGAGTGGCAACGGTAAAAGGTGAGTGTCAAGCTTCTTGACACCATAATGTATAAAGGTACTGCCCACATGGAGAGTTGACCATCAAATCCTAACTTCCCTCCCAAATGTTTATAATATATTATCAATATAGTTTTTCATGTTTAAGTTATAGTCACTGTAGTATGCTCATCTATAGCTGTGCATGTAAAGATGACTTTTATACATGTTCATGGTATTGTAACAGGCAGCGGAAAATGTCAAGTCCCAAGGGGAGTTGAACCCCGGTCCTTCCGCTCCATAGTTGAGAATGCTACCGTTGCACCACAGGGCCAGCTGCTTCTCCACTGCTCTGCTACGGTACTTGAACTAACCTAGGCGGGTGCCAACCAGTCGACCTAGCAGAAGCTGACTAGCACAAATACCCAACCCAGGTTCGGATCATCCTGGTCAAACTGGCACCAGTGTAACAGGCAGCGGAAAACGTCATGCCCCGCAGGGATTCGAACCCCGACCCCTCCGCTCCAGAGTTGAGAATGCTACCGCTACACCGTAGGGCTAGCTGCTTCTCCACTGCTCTGCTACGGTACTTGAATTAACCTAGGTGGGACAATGCGCTCTCCACGCACGCTCGGGTAGCCCCGAGCGATATGTGCCCGCTACAGTATCAAGTGATTAAGCATACAATTCAATATTGAGGCCCCTCTTCCTTTGGGTGCTCTACACTTATCCCAATAGCAAGTGCATATGCATAACAGTGCTAAAATTACATCCAGTGAAATTTGTGTTTTTCTGCACTCAATCGGGAACCTAATTGTGCATACCCTACCTACTAGTCAACTATCACAAAGCCCTGTAGTGTCTGGTCATGATATTATTGCCCCTATGCCTTTATAGTAGGGTTGGTTGTGGACAGAGGCGGGAAATTTCTGAAAGAGTTTAGCCACCAATCAGGTATCTTTAGGGACATGGTGGACATCAAGAAAAGCTTTGGTGGCAGTCTGGGAATGGAGGCAGGCAGCCGTGGTGGCCATCTTTGTCCTCAATATAAGTGAATTAGAGAAAATATATTGAATGGTCCATTATAAATACTAAAAAACATCCGAGTTGGGTGCAATCAACAGGGATTGCAGACAATTATCATATGATTGCAAGGCACATCATGATTCATGGGTCAAGGATTCATATCAAGGTCATTTGAAGGTCAGAACTAAAAAAATTAAGTCCTTTATCAATCAATTTCATTATTCTGTGCCCAGAAATATATGAAGGATACGCCATTCTGGTATCTTATTTGCTATAGAAAGTTTCCTTATATGCTTGACATCATATTCCATGTGATAGGATAAGATCTGAATGTGATGTTGCCATTAGAACACCTACAGCTACCTACATATCATTTGAAATTAGTGGGGGACTTAATTTCAATTCTATCATCTATATAAATAATGAGATTTGTTGACCTTGACCTATTTATTGGACAAACATACATATATAGTTTGTACCACACCTGTGTTATCAGGAGGAGTTCTTTTAATAGGCAAAAGATCAGAGAGTACCCACAATGTTATGTACATATAAAACAGGTGGTAAAACCTTTGTGGGATCATAATGAAGGTTATAGTTCAAGGTCCTATAGAATGCATCAATGTGAAACCCTCAAATGTAAATTTAAGCAACCCAAAATTGAAATGTATTTTGTCATATTTTGTTTTTATTATTTCTGGAGTATGAAAATATCTGCTTAGTTTCTTCATAGGTCTGTTAGTTCTTCTAGCACCGTCTTGAAGGTCAAGGCCCCTACTTATTGCTTTGATACATAATAGGACAAATCACTGATGACATGTGTATCAAAATGTTTTGCTTTAATAAGCAAGCCTCTTCGGAACATGACATCTTCTTCAATTATGAAAAAATCACTAGGAAGTGTGTCTGATACTAGGAGAAACAGCCCCCAGAAGAGGTTATGATACATATTTGCATCTGAATAAATATTTAACCATCTCACTATCAGCATACTTGATATTGTAGTATTATTCATACAACTTCATACAAACCATTTACTTCCCAATTCACCCCCTTCGGACTGGGTTGGGTATCTGTTACACCCTTAGTATACCTACTTCTGGTATGGTTCAGGCCGCCTTGATGGCTGATGCCACCAACCACCCTACATTGGTCCAGGCGTCCTTGACCTTACCCCCAACGATCAGGTATTGCATTAGCTGTCACCTGAGGATCATGTTCTGCTAGCGGTTGTTTGGAGTTTACCTGTACCCTCCATTCTGTATGGGGATCTAGGTAGCCTTTTCCTACTTACTCTTGGTACAGGGGTGCTTCCCAAGGGTCAGCACTGGTCGCGCTACCCTACTATATAAGGCGGACCACTTCACCTGATCAGGGTCCTGTCTTTGGTCCAAGCCCGGCTTGGACATCGAGGCTTCGCGTTCCCCTTACCCCTCATCGCTACCTGGGTTATGCCCCACCATTGCCCTACGTTGTGGCCTCTGACTAACTTATCCAGCCGAGTCCCTGCCCCTACCCTCATCCTTTGTGAGGTTTGCTCCACTAGTCTCGAACCACTTCCTTTCCTGAGTACCCGTCTCCCTGAGAGAGGATGGTGAAAAAAGTTTGGTCATTTCACAGAATTTCATCTGATCTTCAATAGATATGATGTGCCATTGCCTAAAGACAGACACAGGTCTTCAAATACAGGGAAATGACCCGATAATCTGTTACCATGTAATAGATTCTACAAAGATTGGAGAGGTGCCGCTCAAAAGAATAATGGGACAACCAGATACAAAGGAATAACTCACATTGTACCTTACACAAAAGATGTTGGCCAAGGGAAAAGAAGAAGACATCAATGTGTTTGTTGCATGGAGCAATAAATGTGAGGCTAGCCATGCTGATGAAAACCACTTAGCTACTTCTCTGTGCTGTCAATGCCTCAAACTCTGGTGCCACAAGGGTTGAGATTCACTCACCAGACACAGATGTTCTGTCCTGTCATTGCGAAGGCACCACAGTCTGTGTGAGAATACCTCATTTGCGTGTTCCGTAGGCCAACACCGAAGAACCATACCGCTTGCGCCTATAGTGCAAACATTTCATTACCCTGTGATGACTGCAGCTCTACCAGAATTCCATTCTTTGACTGGAGAAGATATAACTGGCTGCTTTGCAAGAAAGGGAAAAAAGAAATGCTGGCAAGCCTTTATGGAAGCCAGCTGTACTGAGTTTGAATCTCTGTCAAAGCTTGGTCTGTCAGAGCATATCTATCGAAGATCATATGAAATTCCGAACTTTTTCACCATTCTCTCTCAGGGGACTGGGTACTCGGGAAAGGAAATGGTTCGGGACAGGTTCGAGACTAGTGGTGCAAACCTCACAAAGGATGAGGGTAGGGGCAGGGACTCCACAGGATAGGTTGGTCAGAGGCCACAATGTAGGGCAATAGTGGGGCATAATCCAGGTAGGGATAAGGGGTAAGGGGATCGCGAAGCCTCGAAGAAGATAAAAAACACATGTCATGTTCCCAAGAGGCTTGCTTATTAAAGCAAAACATTTTGATACAAATGTCATCAGTGTTTTGTCCTATATGTACTAAAGCAATAAGTAGTGATGGTGTATAAAGAACTAACAGGCCTATGAAGAAACTAAGCAGATATTTTCATACTCCATGACAGAAATAATAGAAACAAAATCTGACAAAAGACACTTAAATTTTAGGTCGCTTAAATTTACTTTTAAGGGTTTCCCACTGATGCATTCTATATGACCTTGAACTATAACCTCCATTATGATCCCACAAAGGTTTTACCAGGTCTGTTTTATAGGTAAATAACATTGTGGAAACGCTATGATATTTTACCAACTCCTCCTGATAATACAGGTGTGGTACATACTAGATGTGTATGTTTGTCCAATAAATAGGTCAAGGCCAACAAATCTCATTATATATAGATGATAGAATTGACATTAATTTCCACACTAATTTGAAATAATTTGCAGATAGCTGTAATGCAATACGAGCCTTTGGAAAAAATCTAAAGATTTTAGGGAATATTGGTAGAAAGTAGGAATGATGCCACTCCTATGGGAGTGATTCTTTGATCGATTGTGTCCTGATGTGACTAATGCTTTATTTAAGAGACACATACTTACACTTCATGAATATTGCCATTTAAGCAAGATTGGACTGCTCAAAGTCACACTTTAAGCATATCTTATGTTCATAAATGCCACTCAAAGCCGCTTAAATACCTTTCCCATATATAAAATAGTCTTTGGTGAAGTTAAAACAGCTTAAAGTATGACTTTAAGCAATGGAAAGTATGCTTAAATGCCAACATTCATGCAGTGTTAGCACGCGTTTACATTTTATTGAGGAGGGTGTTGTTAGTAAGTGCATCGTGTATTAAAGGCCCTCAGTATTCTAATAGCCCGATGCAGTACATGGCATCATTAAACACTCATTTGTAGGGTTATACGTAAATACTTCGTACCTAAATAAATGTCTCCTTAGACCAAGTAATGAACTAGTCATTCTGGTTTTGTGAAATAAACCGGTGAAAATCATTTAAATAGTGGTATAGATATAGAGTCAATTCTTTAAAAAGAAAACTTTCTTACTTGTCAAGTATCTGCATATCAAGACAAGACAGTGTATTGTTAGACAGTCCAATTGAATATTGAAAAGGCTACTGCCAATTTTTGCACAGTGCATATTGTACCTTTTGATGTTAGGACGAGGGCTGTAGATAATTGCATCTGGGACCAAGGGAGGGTTTTACACAGGGAAGTGAATAATGTAAGACCACCGAAACACAACAAGTGCCAACTATTGAATTACCTGGCAGATGTTTGAAGATGGCGCTAGAGACCCATGGTGGTATCAATATGTTGTTATCATATGAGACACCTCTCACCTTGTCCTATAAAAAAAATATGTTTCTGTTCAGGAAAGAATACAGGGAGTGAAATAAAACTGACTGTTTTTTCCCATTTATCATTGCAGTAAGGCGAGTGTAGCTAGCTACATGTCAATATTTATATGGGTGCATAATAATTGGTACTCTAATACATCTTTGTTGGCTGGTGCAGGTACTTTGATCTATTGATAATTGCATGAACTGTTTTATAATGCTAACCTTTTCAGTCATTTCTGACGAGTTTGGTATTTAGTAGTTAAATTATAATACTGTTAGCCGAAAGAAAAAGGACAACTACATTCTGATGACGACTGCCGGATGAAATGACTATGAATTAACTTCAAAGAGCACTGCCAATTGTCTTTGATTGACTGATGATTGTGGTTCGGCTCTTGACAGAGGATATTTTGTAAGTATTCAGAATACAAAATCTGAGAACAATGTGTAGAAATAGTCAGGCTTACGCCATTCTAGGGTGGATGGACATGGGCCCATTAAGATTCTTTAGAGTGAAACTCTTCCCCAGTAGATCATAATAGAATGTCTGTACCAGGTCCGGGAAATGGAGGAAAACCTTCCCCAGAGCCGTTATTCACACCAGTGTTAGTTTTCACAACGCAGGTAGGTGTGAACACACTGCAGGGCTTACTGCCTACCGGGTGAAGTGGAGGAGCACAGAGGGAAAGTCTATAGAAAAGGTTTATTTATATGTGATTTCATGGAAATCCCATGTATGATTCACTATTCCCCATGTACGTTTTAAGAGCATACACAAAGCTATCTTATGGGATGTATACATTCAACAGCAAATGAGTTATAAGAAAACCGTTGCTAATTTTAGCCCTGTAGTGTTTATGCTACAAGCAAAACCATTGCTAATTCTAGCCCTGCAGTGTTTCCACACCTACATGCGTTGTGAAATCAACACTGGTGTAGATAATGGCTCTGGGGAGGGTTTCCCTTCATTTCCTGGACCTGTGTACAGGCACTCTCATTTTAGGAAAAAGATTTCTAAATACCATTACATAGGTATGAATGATCTCAGAAAAAAAGATGCTGTAACTGTATGGAAACAATTAAACTGTAACACATAGGCACATAAATATTTGTACTAAACCAATACTATAGCCTTCTCAGGATACATGGTAAGAAAATCTCTATGATAGTACCTGACTGATATTTCTCTATTCATAGTAACAGCCTTGACACCAACTATGCCACATCAACCGACCATGAGTATCTTATTGCACCTGACAGCTGCTGGTAAAGCTGTCAGCATGTGGGTGGCAATACCACAAGGCAAGGAGCTGGGGATAATTATGGGTGTGGTAACCGCTGGCCAAGGACAATGACGGGAAGTGGAGTAGGGCTGGTTCTAGGCATAATGGTGTGTGAGTTGAAAGATGGCATTGGCATAGACAAATAATAGCATGTAGCAAGCTTTAGTATCAATGGTATATTGTTTCTAGGATACTGAAATTAACTCTGGGGAACCTTAAAGAGTTAGAATAAGGAGTACTCCTCTCAGACATAAACTCACTCATGTCAAACTATCATGACATGTGTTTATAGTGTCTACACTAAACTTAATTAAAACATAGTAAATGCTAATGAATGGAACGTTTTCTGTGGAAAATTGGCACATAATTATGCCACTTCCTCGTTGCCATGGAAACCATTCCATTGACCTAAATGGGACATTTTGGTCCTCATCTTGTGGGAGTTACATCAGTTACTCAAAACTGAAAACAGACTTTGAAAATTCATCTTAGAACCAAATCTACATTAAAAAGTCACAGTTTTTTAGGTTATATTTCAAGAAATCTGATTTTCAATCTATTTCAGTATGGGATACGGTGCATTTAAAGCTTATTAATTTTATCATTTTCAGTTTTACTTTAATTATCAATTTCCCCCTAGATACCCCTTTTCACTGGCCTGGTCACATTTAATCTGTATTAGAGAATACAGGTTTCAGTTTCCTACTGCATCAAATACAGTAGAGATCTATTGTCTCCGTATGACGCTCACCGGTCCCCAACCCTCACTGGAAAACCCCTACCTTACACCCCTGGGGTTCCCTACTTTATTGGACTCCCCCTACTACCTCACACCCCTCCTACATTGGTATCACCCATTCAACCTACTCCTCGGCCACCGGCCGCTCTCCACCACACAGCTTGCTACCACTGCCCAGGTTCACGCTTTAGTCAACGAGCCAGCAGGCCAATCACCACACACTGTGATTGATTTTCTTCACTGCCGCAATGGCAAAGAAGAAGCGCCCAAGACCCCTCGCAGGTCCACCCGGCGCAACTCACAGCCCCCGGTCACACCGGCCCAACACTGCAGCCTCTGCCACAACAGCTGCCTCAACCTGTCATGCCTCAACAACAACAGGCACCACTGCTTCAGCCTACCAACCGCGATGTCTCTGCACAAGGTGGTCAGGCCGACGAGGACGGCCTGGCCGCCGGAGGTGAGTTGACAAATTCTGCTACTACTACTCAGACAAAATCAAAGGCCAAAACTGTTAAAGAATTGGCAGTAGAAGTTCAGCAAAATGCAGCTACCCTTGCTAGTAACTCACAGACATTGGCGTCAATTCTTGAAATTGTTAGTGGCATGAATACTACCCACCATGTCTCACCGATGCCTCACCATCCACAGATCCAAGATGGCGCCCAAGGCCCTGCACCGGCACGCCAGCGGACCCCGGCCGCCATGACACCTCCTCCACCGCCTCAGGCAATGGCGGCTGCCGCCATGGACGACGTCGCCCAGTACCGGCTCCCCCCTCCTACATGGGGTGGCCGCCAACCACCGCCACCCGCCATGCCTCATCCGCCTCCGCTTCTACACCAACCTCCACCTGCTCACACCATGCCTTACTTCAACCAGGCATACCACCAGGCACCTCCACCGCAACAGGACATCCCCTCACCGGCGCAACTAGTGGCTGCCCCGCACATACAACCGCATGTCCAGGCCACCATGGGCGCTGCTGCGCTGCCGCCACCACCTCCAGAACACGGTAAGCCCTCTATACCTATCAAACCCTGCATGTTCCTCCAGAGGGAGGGCCTGATTCATGACAAAGACAAAATCGAGGCACAGACTTCCATGTCATTCGCGGAGTTTGTGTCCTCGTTCATGAACATGCTCGACTTTGGGGCTATCCCAGTGCATGACCGGCCCTTCCTGGAGGCACATTTGAGGGAGGTAGTTGCTGATAACATTGATCGTGATTGGGCACATGTCCGCAGATGGTCCAACCTGGTTTTCAGCAAAATAGAGGCACGTTTTTATCACTGGTCCCACCAAGCTGCTATTCAAAGAGACAGATATAAACTATCTCAGGCTGACACCGTGCCCTGCCCGGCCTTCAACCGTGGTTCCTGCCCTCACAAAGATGCACACACTGAGGGTAGAATCACACTGGCCCACATCTGCAAATATTGCCACGCTGTAGGTGACCAGTCATACCCTCACTCCTATACTTCATGTTTCCGCCGCCAGAAAGCCCAATCTGGCACCCAAGGTCAAGGTCAAGGTCATGGCCAAAACCAGAACCAAGGTCAAGGCCGCGGCGGTCGTGGCGGAGGAGGAGGACGAGGCCACGGCACCGGCCAGGCCCAAGGCCGCGCTGCCCCTGGTAACCATGGTAACCAGGACACAACCCCTGGCGCCCCCAAGCAGAACACCCAGGGAAACTAGAAAGTGCTATCATCGGCCTGGGTGATTACGATAATCAATGTGCATTTGTTGACACAGGTGAATTTGACTTTGACTGTGATTACACACCTGTTCAATGTTCACATGATTACACATTTGACGCTCGTACTCACCCTCCTACAGGTTCCTGTGATGACCCCCACCTGCTGGAAGCAGGTGATAGCACCCTTAACCACCCATTTATTTCTCTTCCTGCCACTCAGGTACAGAGCCAACAACAAGGTTTAGATGATGTGTATAGGGATGACGATGTACATTTGGACGACATCCACATCCCTCCCTCTCACCCATTGGCCCCTTTACACCCTACAGATCTCATGCAGGACCGGAAGGCATCATGGCCCTCCCCTGCTGATGAACTCACGGCACTAGAGGCAGGCACGATATACAAACAGGTTAAGGCGACAGGTCTCCCCAATGCCCTCCAGGCAAAGGTTCCAATTAGCACTGACTTAAATATCCCAGCTTGGGAGATGTACCTCTCAGACATGGGGGAACTTGAGATTCTCGATTTTCTCAAGTTTGGATTTCCCTCATCATACCAGGGCCCAGCTTGTGATCAAACTAATGTTAAGAACCACAAATCTGCACTTGATTACCCTGACCAGGTTGACAAATACTTCAAAGACGGCATCAAGAACGGCCACATCATGGGTCCCTTTCAAAAACCCCCATTTAAAGAGTGGAATCATATCTCCCCACTCATGACGGCACAGAAATCTGAACCCTCTGCCCGCCGCATCATATCTGACTTATCCTATGGCCGATCAATAAACGTCCACATCGTGAAGGGCAATGTCTTGGGTCAAATCCGACCCCATTTCCTCCCTACAGTGGATGACGTCACGGCCATCATTTCAGAGAAAGACACCCCCCTGGTCATGGCCTCGGTGGACATAAAATCTGCGTACAAAAACCTCCCTTGTTGCCCACTAGACTATCCACTGAATGTTCTAAAATGGAGGGACAACTTCTATGTAGAACACAGGGTCCCTTTTGGTGAGCGCATATCTTCACTCTACATGCAGCGTGTATCTAACATTATTGTTGCAATTCTAGAGCAGAAAGGTCACATGGCAAAAGTATATCTCGATGACATACTGGTCATGGGCGACTCACTGGAGGCCGCCACTGCGGCATATGATGCTACTATTGCCCTCCTGACAGAACTGGGCCTACCTATAGCCACATCCAAACTCCAACCCCCCGCCTACTCCATCACATGGCTGGGGATCATAATTGATGCTGAGCACAAAGAGATCCGCATCCCCCAAGATAAGATCTCCCTCACCCTCTCTACCATAAAAGGCTTGCTACACCAGCGCGCCATCACAAGAAAGCAGCTCCGCTCTATCTTAGGCCGACTTCACCATGTGGCCAAGGCGGTCATCCCCGCCCGCCTGTTTGTCTCTAGGTTACTCGAGGCCTTACGAGCAATGGGCCCACACAGGGACATTACTACCATCAGTGAATCAATGCGCCTTGACTTCTTGTGGTTTGTCAAATTTCTAGAAAGGTACAACGGCAGATCAGTCATCCCACCAGTCGGCCCCCCGGATATGACCATCGAGGCAGACGCATGTGAAATTGGCATTGGCGCATTCTCTGACACTAATTATTATGCTTCATTTGTTCCATCACAGTTTGTAAATAACCCCATATGCGACATCGAGGCATCCAATGTCGCCCTGGCCGTAAAAACTTTTGTCAACCCTTCACATGCAGGCAAAACAATTCTACTCAAGTCAGATAACGCCACTACAGTCGCCGTACTACAGTCGGGCAGGGGTAGGGACCAGGTAATCCTCCAGGCGGCGCGCGACATCTGGTGGCACCAGGCTCGCTGCCAGGTCCGCATAATACCTGTCCACGCCCCCGGCGCCACCCTGGTGTTGGCGGATGCCCTCTCCAGGCGTATAATATCTGACTCTTTCATTTCACTATCTGACAGCATGGTCGCCGAGAAAGGCCTCACGAGGACATACGTCGACCCCTACAACATGCTCACCCATTCAGACATTTAAACCCACATACTTATCATTGCAGGGTACCTTTACGCCTATATGTGCCACCAGGCTGCCTCTCGCCACGAACGCCTAAACAACAAGTCTGAGGCCAACTATAACCGGGCGGTAGTGGTGTTCCTATCATTCATGGCACATGCAGCCATCCCTATTGACATGCTCCCGGTACAAGCAATCCTCGCCTACTTGGAATACCTGGACGCATTTTATGCCCCAGCCACGGTTCCCGTATACCTGAACCATGCCAAAGTGTTCTTAGAATCAACCTACAGAGACATCACTTCTTTCTCTCATAGAGCTATAAAGAAGTCCCTCAGGTCGGTCGCCAACGACGAATCATATAACTCTCGAGCCACTGAACCTCTTAGTATTAATCAGTTCAACCGGGTATTATCCTGCATACCTACCACTGTCAACCAGCCCATGTACATTTCAGCCTTCACCTTAATGCTGGTTTGTGCGTGGCGCCCCTCTAACGTGGCTCCCCCATCCATCTCGGCGTTCGACCCCACTCGCCACCCAACACGTGACGACTTTTATATCCAAGATGATACGCTCATCATACGCCAGAAGTGGGCGAAAAACCTCCAAAAGGCAGGTCATCATAGAGACATCGCCATACACCCTGTTCTCAAGAACCCCCTGTGTGTGGTAAAATTATTCAAAGGACTTTTAGCGTACTCACCTACCACACACAGGCTCCAACCACTCCTGGTCTTCAAAGACACACACACCCCGGTCTCCTCTGGACACCTCTCCTCAGTGTGGCATGATGCTCTCCAGTTGGCGGGTGTTGATACCTTCCGCCACACCCTCCAGTGCATCAGAAAAACGGCGGCTACTCTAGCAGCCCGTCTCGGCGCCACTGAGCGGGAGATAATGGACTTTGGCATGTGGAGGTCACAAGCATACCTCCGCTACGTCCATACCAATTCATCGGCCTCCCTCCAGCATAAGATTGCATCTCATATCACACAACTATAATTATACATTGGACTTTATTTGTGTGTTACTCATTACAAATCTTACCTCTATCTAGGTGTCATACATTTTACCACCTACCATGTATAAAACATACATATTTTATACATCTATCTTACATAAAATTGTTATTATCAAAAATGATAATAAAATTTCATTTATCTCCAAACTACATGTTCCTTCCTTTGTGGGCGGGCCCGGGATGTAGTGTCATACGGTATTATGATGAAACATGAAATCATAGTCTCCGTATGACGCTCACCGGTCCCCAACCCTCACTGGAAAACCCCTACCTTACACCCCTGGGGTTCCCTACTTTATTGGACTCCCCCTACTACCTCACACCCCTCCTACATTGGTATCACCCATTCAACCTACTCCTCGGCCACCGGCCGCTCTCCACCACACAGCTTGCTACCACTGCCCAGGTTCACGCTGCCCACCACCTTCCCCTTTTCTCCACCCTTACACGTTGTGTTTCATGTTTGTTTATTACTAACCTTCGTTCAACTTTATTTGTGTGTTACTCATTACAAATCTTACCTCTATCTAGGTGTCATACATTTTACCACCTACCATGTATAAAACATACATATTTTATACATCTATCTTACATAAAATTGTTATTATCAAAAATAATAATAAAATTTCATTTATCTCCAAACTACATGTTCCTTCCTTTGTGGGCGGGCCCGGGATGTAGTGTCATACGGTATTATGATGAAACATGAAATCATATTGGTGATATGACTTGGAAGCAGCTTCTGTGATATCGGGAAAGTGTTTATACATAGTCTCACATATATGCCCAAATCATATGAGTAATGGAAATAATAACTTCAATGAGATAGTCCTGTTTAATAGAAGCATGGGCAACCTGTGCGATCAAGGCTTTGGCAAGTCTCGGCCCACACACTAAGACACAGCAGTACTGATGGATAGTTTAACCCCTAACCCTATTTCCTGCTCCATCTTAGACACTGACAGCAACGGATGTTACCTGCACCATCATCCATAAAACATGGATTTCGGGGTCCATAATAAGGAGATGGGTCAGTCTGAGTGATATTGGAGACTGTGTCAGTAACCAGCACCTTTACACCTGCATGCCACTCGGCCAATAACAATCAATTTGACATGGGTGCTTCATTGTGTATCATGCAAATCCCTTCAGAGTCTAGCAAGTGACTTCATTGTTCAGTACACTTTCACTAAGAGTGTACATGCCCTCCAGAAAGGTGAACAGCATAAATGATAGGTGTTCTCACAATTAGACTTTTAATGTGTTTACTTAAACTTTCTTCAACAGCATGCAGGGGGGGGGGGGTGAAGGTGATCGGCTCTATTGCCTGCCTTCATTGTTTTACTGTTGTAGCATACAAGAAGAAGTCAATGGCGAAATTCTTTACCAGATTTCAAATTCCCATAAAGATGTTCTAAATACTGCAAAGTTATATCCTTAATGGGTTGGATGACATTCAAATGGTATTCATGAACAGTAATAGCTCAGAGAATGGGTGCCATGGGGCCCAACCATGGCATTTTGCAATGTGTTTTCAATGGGAAGATTTTACTACAAAAAAAACATGTATTGGCCAATATAATCTAATTTGAGCAAAATGGCAGGGAATACGGGGGAATGGAATAGATGAGAAAGGAAGTTTGTTATTTTTAGGAGGCCAATCACTTTAAGCAACTTTAAGTTCCAAGCAAACTGGTCATAATTATCATGTTCCATCACATATGTGACACAAGGTGGATAGTGATTCTGTGTAGTGTGAATTGTGTCTATATACATGACCATTGACAATTTTGATGGTAATTATTGTGTGCTGTAGTAAAAACATTTTGCGAAAATACTATGTAAAACCACTATATACTTATATGAAAATGACCATAGATCTCTTTTAGAATTATTTAGAATAGATAAGTACAGATATCTGTGTGCCCAGCTATGCTGTGAGCATTTTCATGGAAAAGGTACAATGAAATCCAATAGATGTCTAACATCCCAGGGCCCTTCCATTTCCTCCTGATAATGTGATAACATCAACCATTCTAGATCAGCCATTATCAGTTTAAGTGCATAATTATATTCCCTCATGCAATAGATGTAATCATACCTAGAGATAGATATTAGTGTGTGACCATGAGGTTCTGTATAGATATAATTATGATGTGTCTTGCATATTTATGTGCTATATACCCCACTGCTGTAATATACACTGCTACCTTCTTCTGCAAACACCTTCTCAGTCAGGGGTCAGCTAGTAGTGGCCCTCTTTTAACCCACATCTACCATCCTTCTGCTTTGTCATTGGTGTACCTTAAGGGAATGTTTATTCCTGTACCCCATGTGTAAGACCACTCCTCTCCTCCTCCATCTTCTACTGTGACCAACCATATTGCTCCTGTCCACTCCTAGCCTGGCATCCTTTACACTCACCCTAACTATGGTCTGGTTTTCGTAGTGGAAATAACATGATGATGATGCCGATCATCAATCCCAATCCCAACGCCATAGATGTATAGAGAGAGGCTTCTTTTGTGCATTGCCTTCCCTAGGCTAGTACCCCTTCATGTAACATACATTTCTAAATGGAATAAATATACAATAATGATGGGCATTTGGTTATCAGTCATAAGTTGTATCCGAGAGTTGAATTAAATTAACATACATTGATAAAGGAGCTGCAATGATGAGATGAATGAGATAAATAAACATATCATGGGTTCATAAAATATGTAAAGTCAGTGGTTAAAATGAAACTTTCTTACATAAAACAGGTTTTAAATGAGTTTAAATTGCCAAATAAATTGTACTGTGGCTTTAATCTATTGCATAGGGAGATAGCTCTATACCTCTATGGCACTTCTTTGTTCAATGGGTTTTAAGCATTTAAGCTGGTTGGTATATTCTTTTTATCTATATGACAATCAGATTTGGACAATAGCTTTTATTATTTAAAAGCATAGACTAGTAGATGGGTAGCCCTTCTATGAGATAACAGTTTGCATTTCGACATGTCATGCATTATATTCGTTGTGTATAGTGGTGTTTTTTTTCAACTTAACCTTATATACTACTCTGATAAGTTTATTTTGTATATAATGGAGTTCTTGGCTCTGACCCTTGTTATCACGGTCCCAGATATAGTCCACATAGTCTAAAGCCTTGAGACAATGAACACTGGGGAATCACGAAATGATGGTAATGGATCTATAGGCATGGTTTCTCATATAGAAGCCAGATAAGATGGACCAAAGGGAACATTAAGACTACATTATATTGGTTTCATCAGATAATTGGTATGTACATGTATGATCAGCTAAACACGGAGCAAGTATATTTCAGAATCAGATTGATCAGTGTCCAGACCAGATCACTTATCAACTGCTTATGACAAGTTCTAAAGTAGAGCTGGCAATCCTACGATGGTACTGAGATGGGGGTCATCATAATCATGGGTTGAGTAATGGGTACAGACCGGGGTAAGACAGTGTTTGAAATGGAGTAGGGCTAATTGCAGGCTTAATAGTGTGTGGGCTTAAGTATTCATGGGAAGCTACTAGAGCGTGGGTTGTGTAGGTATTTTTTGTCTTATGAGGGTATCTTCCATGCTGCTGATGACAGAAACCATAAACCTTGCTTGTTTGTGACCTACTGTAACATTGGTGTTCACCAAAACTGGTTTCTTAGTTAAAGAGGTAAAACTCAGGTGCAGGGTGACACAGTGTCCTGCAGTTAGTATCAATTATACAGAGAAGTACATTTCCACTGTGTGATGTGCGTGCCAATTACCATTGCTATTTACACTATGAGTTTCAGTATTTTCTTCATTTATCTATTCAATTCTCCAGCCTACCGTACTGTCGCGATTTAGCGCCGGGGCGCTCTTCAATTTGGAGGGGGCCATTACACACAAGATAGGCGCTTATTTGAGATCCTATTTCAGTGCTTAAGGAATATTTCAACACCCCTGTACCCCAGGCGCTTATACAAGACCGGCGCTCTTTCGAAACCGGCGCTTAATCGCGACGGTACAGTATTTGTACAAACTATGGTATTTTCTTGAAAAAGGTGAAGCCAATTGTAATACTGTGAAAGTACTTATATTCACGGGTGTAAATTTTCGCTGAGGTGGCAAAAAAGACTAATTCGCGGGTATTTATTCCATACTGTAGTATATAAGAATTTCGCGGATTTTCCATTTCCGTGAATATAGCGAAAATATATACCCAGCGAAATAAAGTACGACCACAGTACTCTCTTGTAAATCAGGATTGAGGTTTTCAGGGTCCCTATCAGTCCTTTTTGCTGCACTCTTATTAGTGGTATCCATCACGTATTGCTTACAGAACAGCAATGAAAGAGAGTCAAAGGTGAGACATAGATATGGCAATGCATGTAAAAAAGACTGGTTAGGATTTTGACAGTCAGGTCATGGTGGGTTATTGGTAAATTAAACATAATTAGGTTATATCCTAGGGGATTGCTGATGAGACATTGGTTGCTAAGTATGTGACCAATGTGTGTGCCAGTTTAAATATTGATTACATATTTAATTAATAGTCTTGGTGGCTTTCTGGTTATTAAATTTCATACACATTTTTTACATGTATGTCTATATAAAGTCGTACCCTTTATTCCAACCAGTGAATCTAGCAATATTAATGATATCTAATTTGTTATCTACGTCAGAATAATATCCTTCCATGGAGCTGTCGGGTTTAACTGAAGTAAAAATATTATTTGATAATTCGCAAAATGTAGTAGAAAAACAGCAGAAGGAGTGTTTCTAGAATGCCAGAAGATTCATTATGGCACATGCACCAACCAGGCGGACTCTAAATGGTTTGTTAAGTCGTGACTTTTGAAAGTTGCAGAGGTACTCAATAACACCTTCATTAGGGGTTTCCTGGTAGGGCCATAATGCAGACCCAATTTCATTGTTGCAAGGCCTGCCCCGGGTGCACGCCTATTTATATGAATCAATTACCTCATCACAATAGGAGTTGGGACTTTAAATTGTGTGCAGGCTGTGCTGACTGTTCTGACCGAATTATAGAGTTAATTCATCAAGGATAGAATGAATGAATAAAGTGTGTTTACCTTAAGGTGGATCTCCTTTAAATCTGGCTAAGTGCAAAGCCTTCACATGATTTGGCCTAATCTTGCACAAGAGCCTGTGCAGCCCAATGGTTATAGTGTGAAAGAAAAACTAACAGGCAGATACTTGAAGGTTTCATGCAAGTCATTACCGCAACACTTCCTGACAACGGTAAAGGATGAGTGTTTCATGAAACCATAATGTATGATGGCCCTGACCACATGGACAGTTGACCATGAGGTCTTGCCTATCCTCAAATATGTGTATTATCATTATAGTTATTCACATTTAAGCTATACCGTATATAAGCGCATTTGACCTAATAAGCGCATGCACATCTTTTCCTATCTACTACAATTGAGTCTAGTATTAAATGTTGAATGCACTGTGTGCTTATTACAGTGAATATGGTACTCCAACAGCAAAATCACTGGCAGAAATCTGTTGGGGGGTGCGCTTATTAGGATTAAATTAGGTTTATGTTTTGTTTAGTTTAAAATACTGGTGTGCTTAGTACATCGAATATGGTAGTCACAGTAGTATGCTCATCTAAGAATATGACTTTTATACGTGTATATTCATAATCTCAAGGGATACAGTTCTTGAGCATCCCTTCCTGTATACTGATACCGATAGCAGGTGTGCATAGCAGTGCTAAAATAGTGTCAAGTGGAATTTGTGTAAAAATTCTGGATTGATGTCACTGCTCTATCGGGAACCAATTTGTGCATAAACTTCACCTACTAGACAACATTGAGAAAGCCCTGTAGTGTATGGTCATGATATTATTGCCTTAATGCCCTCTATGCTTTTATACCACCCGTTGGCTGATAGACTCAATCCTTCAATCCAATTCATACAGAAAACTCTCTCACTTGCCAAGTTTTAGCATATCCATACAAGACAGTGTATCGTCAGTCAGTCTCATGGAAAAATCAAAAGGCCACTGCCAATATATCATTTGCACAGTGCATATTGTGCCTTTTAATGTTAAAAAATGCACTGCAGATAATTGCATCTGGGACTAAGGGGTGGTTTTACACAATGAAGTGAATAATGTAAGTATATCAAAACGCATCATGTGCCAACTACTCAATAATCTGGCAGACCTATGAAGATGGAGATTCATGATGAGATCAATATATTGTTATCATGTGATATACCCTATCAGATTTTGTCTGAAAAAAAAAGGATGTTTTCCTTTAGGAAAAAATACAGTGAATAAAATAAAACTAACTGTTTTTTCCCAATTTTTGTATTACAACAGTGGGATCGAGGCTAGTTTTCACACATATGTATTCTGATGACAACTGGCAGAGCATTTGACCATAAAATAACTTCAAAGAGCATTGCCAGTTGCTTTTGTTAGACTCTGGATTCAGCTAATGATGGAGAATGCTTTGTAAGTATTCAGAATTAGAAAACTGAGAATAATGTGCAAAAACAGCCCGGGAAGGATGCCTATCTTCACCAGTGAATGTATACTATATACTTATATATATATATATATCCCGGGAAGGATGCCTATCTTCACCAGTGAATGTATACTATATACTTACATATATATATATATATATGTATATATATATGTATATATATATATATATATATATATATATATATATATATATATATATATATATATATTGTTACCATACCAATGCTACATAATTATAGGCTTCTCAGGACCTGAGGTAAGAAAACCTGTACTATAGTAGCTTACTGATATTTCTCTCTATTCATAGCAACCACCTTCACACCAACTATACCACATCAACCGACCGTGAGTATCTTATTGCACCTGACAGCTGCTGGTAAAGCTGTCAGCATGTAGGCGGCAATCCCACAAGGCAATGGAGCAAGGGATAATTATGGGTGTGATAACGGCTGGCCAAGGACAATGACAGGAAGTGGAGTAGGGCTGGTTCTATGCGCAATAGTGTTAGGGCTGAAAGATGGCTTGAGCATAGACAAGTAATAGCATGTGGGGATTGTTGGTCCCAATGATATATTGTTTCCATAATGGGAACGTTAAAGGAAGCATTATTCTTCTTACACTGTAACATGTGTTTAAAGTGTCTACACTACTATTGTAACATGTGTTTATAGGGTTTCGTTTATAGTGTCTCCACTAAACTGATATAAAACATAGTAAATCTAGCATGCCAATGAATGGCTGGCTCCCATTCTCAGACAGCCCATGAGAAAGATTAAGGCCATGGTGGGTGTGAGGGGCCTGTAAAGGGGCATGGCTTATAACTATTTGTAATCATTAGTGGCAAAATGATCTTATGATAGATCCATGCAGTTAGCTTTCCTAGATTGAAATATATATCTTACATGTATGATTCTTGAAAAGATATTTTAACTGAAGATATTGACCCTACTAACCGCAGTCAGCAGAGTGATATATCATTCACTGACGCGGACAACTTGTAGCATGTCACGAGGACGATGCACTCCAGTTACCTATCAAGCTATATTGCTTCAACATGGTGACAAAAAACATGAACCTTGAATTATCATGCCATCTATGAACGGTCACCACTAAATACGCAAACAATTGGAAACAGTAATGTGAAACAGAGCTCTGAACATTGCCCTAATTGACAAATGTAGGGGAAGGGGCGTATTGATCAGTGTCACATCTATTTCCCACCCCTCTCCCACACGGACCTGAAAGATTGTAGTGCAGAAGGGAGCACAAAAATAGTCACATATCAATCTTGGATGAGCTCCTACAGCTCTGTGTAGTGTTAGTGGGAGTGTGAAATGCCTACAAAGTAGATACTTACTCAGATAGAGATGTCCACAGCTATCAGAAAGACCTGTGCCAAGCTATACCATCATTGTTGACATGAGTGTATGTTTATATATGTGACATATACTGGGAAAAGGGACCTTAGTGCACCCTGCACTAAGGGCCTTTTCGCAGATTGTGCCACATTCGTTGCAGACTGATATTCCTAATAATTAACATAATAAATATACATCTCCTTGGTGCTAATGCTAATACATGTCTATGGAACTAAGTGGATACTTGCAAGTAATGCTGAAAAAGAAAAAAGTTGAAACGATCCATCATGAATCGACACACCATGACAAACAAACAGATTCACTCATCTGAAATTACTTTGAAAGTAATCAACCTCTGTTGATGAAGACATTGAGGTGGTGTCATGTAGCAAGACAATGATAACAAAATAAATGACATAAAAGAATTGCCATACTATATTACTTGATCAGCAAATTGACATCTGAAAACCTTGTGGTCATTTAAGGGATGCTACAAATATTTTGAACATGTTCAAATGAAGGGTATTTCAGCCATTGTTGTCATTTCACATTGACCCTCTCATGCTATTTCAATCATTTATTCTTATGACAATTGAAATTACTTTAAGTGTATGTACTCTGGCCCTACACTGATTGTTTCCCTTAATAGTGGAACACACTGTATAATAATATTGACGTTCACATTAATATATATATGACATTGTTGTGAAGATATTATCTTCACAACAGATATTTTAATATGAACATCAACAGCAACTGCAGTACTGATGTCTTAAATTAAACTAACGCCCAGTGCCTGTAGTGTAAAACATTCTTTATATGGCAGTACATCAATGGTACTTGCTAAAATCATATCCATCCTGACAAACAATTTAGCATGGACAATGTGATAGTGCAAACAAGGCTACTAGCTTTTGTTTATCTGCAAAGCTTTTATCTATAAAAGGACTTTTTTTTATCCAAATGGATAGGGTTGTTTTTATAGCTTTGGATGAAACCTCGCCCGGTGTGAATGTGATATTGTGATATTTGCTTTGATCATGCAATCTGGTACGTCTCTGAATCAGTGGATCACTACGGTAATAATATTAATAAAAGCTGGTTTTAGTTCAGCATAGAAACAGTTCTTTTACCATACGTCAAAGATAATGTAGTTTTTAACTGGTGGACTTGGTAGGTAGGGATTCAACACCTCATCATGTACCCTATTCAGCTTACTTCTACCGCTGCACATCACCATCAATTCTCCAAAGAGTGAGAACACATGCCTTACAGAGGGCTGTAAATATGCTAAAAAGGTTGCACTGCTTATCAGAGTTCCCCACACCATATGAATCCCTGTATGAAGTGATGTACTAACACAGTAAATCACATCCAGTTAAGTGATATTTTAGAGATGATATTAGATAGATGTATCTTCTAAAATGCTTTGACCGACTCTGGAAACTTTACTTTGATAACTAGATAATCCTAACCATGTAGTCATATAATTCAATGATCATCGAGCAACATTGATAGTGATTCACTTTCCAAAAGAAATAGTTTGTAATATTAACTTAGGAAGCCATGCACCAACAATACTTTCTTGTACTACCCCTTTCCCATATATATTATGGATCGCCTACTGGATGGCATCTGATGATATTTGATTTTTGATATCCAATGATCATATATCAGTGATTATGTCTTATTTGTCTGACAGAAATAATCTTGGAGGTATTGATCAATTTCCTTACAAGGACGATATAGCTAACATTTCTATTTACTACTGACTGAGGAGGTGGCTCAGCTATATGGAGTTCAATTTGCCTGAACGTTAGCACGAGCATGTACACGGTAGGTCCCAAAAATTTGTATCAGAGCACATGCACACCATGCACATAAATATTAGAACACAATGCACAGGGTGCACATTTGTATTGGGATACAATGCACAGGGTGCATATTCGTATTGGGATTTGAGTTTATAACGTATTTTATTCACTTGGTGATTTTCAAAAAATACGATACATTCAAATGAGGTATAGTGCACAGGGTGCATATTCGTATTGGAACACCATGCACAGGTGCACATTAGTATTGTGTTATAGTATGGTCAATGTTAGGTCAAGTATTTAGTTACCTCAACAAGGTGAACAGAATAATCTGGTAGGGCCAAGAAAAAAAAAGGTGTGTTTCAGGTTACCCGACCAGGGCCGACCCTAGAAATTTTTATCCAATTTTGGAAAAAAAAGTATATTTAAGTAGTTTAGGAGCTATTTCAGAGTCAATTTAATGGTCCACAAGTCAACGTCAGTGTTGGCGAGTCAGCGCTGAAGTTTGCGAGTCAATTCTTATGTACTTTTCAGGCCATGGGATCAATCTGTCTTTATAAAACAATTTTGGGGCTATTTCAGAGTCAATTTGACAGTCAACGACAACGCTGAAGTTTGCAAGTCAGTTTTGGGAACTTTTCAGACGAAAGTTGAAAAAATCAAAATATAAAAAATATAAAAAAATCCAACCTACCCTACCTAGATTTTCAAACTATGTAACCTGAAACACACCTTTTTTTTTGGCCTAAGGACATACAACAACATGACATCATTCGTATCTTTCCCTTCAAAGTGCAGTTTGAAATAATAGAGATGGGAAATGTATATCTCTGTTTCAGCTTTTGACTAAACCTTTATATGCGTTTCCCATGGCAAGTCTGTGGTCATATCACTTTATGTTTCCTTAGACTTTTATGTAACATGTAACCTCAGAGATAAACCAGATCATACAAGAATGTAAAATGTGGGTTTATGGAAGGGAGCGGGAATTCGGCACCATTGACCGAGGAAATTTTATCTGCCTACTGTTGTTACTAGATTTAGCACTCTGTGAGGTAGACCCTAAGCCTATATTCCCCAGTAAATCAACTGCTACAAAAATCCCCTCACATGACATACTCCCACTAAATGCCATATTTCATGAGGACACAATTAACCTGTTATATATTCTAGTCATACACTACCACCCTACGCCAGTATATATAACAGTGAGGTGTCAGCCTCATATGCCTTGAGATCAGAGTTCAGATGACAAATTACAGACTTATACACCACCACCCCATACTTTGCCTCCCTAGAGAGCAATTTGCTGACCTGCCCATTGACCCAAGTACTATGTGTGTGGTCTCTGTCTGAGCAGCTCGCGAGGTGCTCCTGTCACTCTTTTGTAAATCCGGATTGGAGCCCTACCAGTGCTTTCTACTGCTCTCTCATTAATGATATCCACCACGTATTGCTTATAGAACAACAATGACAATTCAAAGCTGAGGCATTGATATGGCAATGCATGTAAATAAAAAGATTGTTAGGATTTTGACAGTCAGGTCATGGTGGATTATTGGTAAATTCAACATAATTAATTTATGTTATTTCCTGGGCAATTGCTGGTCAAACATTGGTTGTTTATATAATATTATAAATGAATAAGCTTGGTAGTTTTCTGGTTACTAAACTTCATACATTATTTTACATGTAAAGCTTGATGAGGTTCAAGTGGTCCCTCTTATTATTCCAAGCAGTGGATCTAGCAGTATTCATTATATCTAAATCATTGTCTACATCAGAATGATCCTTCCATTGAGCTGTCAGGTAAGACTGAGCTAAAACTGCCGGCTTAATTACATGTAATATGTGGTAAGGCAGTGCATTAGATGTACCATTTAAAATATAGTGGCTAAGTTATAAACCCATCGTTGAAAATGGCCCTGCTCTTTAAATCATGGAGAATGTATCTTTTATGATGATCAGACATTTCCCATAATTATCTAATTGGTTTCGGAAGTATAAAAGTACAGAAAAGAGAATTTTAATGACACATTACAACACGCAACAACCATGCTGATTCGGACGTATTGACCTCACATAGTCGTGACTTTTAAAAGTTGCAGAGTGACTCAATAACTGCTACATGATTAAGGCTTTCCGGGATTGACCAACATCACAAACCTAATCTTCATTGTTGCAAAGCATGGCCAGGGTCTGCATGCGGCTATTCACATAAACCAATTACCAAACCAGTAGCCTTCACATGAATCGACATTATGAGAATTATGATTATTTTCCTTCCTTAGGCATTTTCAATGTTGTAATGGAAGCTGTCTAATTTGCTGGTTTCCCGTCCATTTTCAAGGATGCGGGCCCCTAGCATAGGTCCACAATTTACTTTTGTACACACGACATGGACAAAAGGCTTTATAGCAAGGTACTACCATAGCGTAAACAATTCACTCAGCAAACAAGAATCTGAAAAGAAGAGTCGTTTACAAATAATATTGGCACCCTATTTTGCTTTGCAAATGGAAGGAAAAGGATACATTAACCTACTCCTGATAATTCGCTGTTGCATCCGATAAATAAGACCCTTTTCCATATCATTTTTAGATGATAGAAATAAAGTAAGTAATATAGCTTCCCAACAATTCACGTTTTCCATACAATTTAAATTCAGTGTTCAGGGCAATTGTATATAAAGGAATGGCATAAAAATGGCAATGTATTTTCCGGTTGTTTTTCTGCTTCTCATCATACAAGCAATAGGCGAACATTGTCAATTGTGGAAGATGATGAGATGATTGACCTGTAGTCGGAGAAAGCAGAGGAGAATACCAAAGGTCAGCCACACCCAGTGTAGATTACCCTAAAACAGCCCTCAGGAAAACCTGACACACAAGATAAGCCTCGTCAGTAAACCTTTAGGAAACTGGGCCATTATTCTGAAACTGGACTGTATATATATATGTGACCAGGGCAGTGCAAAGGGGTATTTAGGGGGAAATTGATAACTTCTCACCTTTGGCCCAATTATATGGCCCAATTATTCACCACTAAGGCCACTCAAAAGAATTAAGTGGTTTCTCATCACCAAAGACTGAAAGATAATTATGACGAGGGGGGCTTTTTTCTTTTCTTATTTTTGTACTTGCAGGCTAAAATGTAGGGGAGACCGGGGCACGTTGACCACCCGGGCACGTTGAGCCGCCTGCTCTCTTTGCTATTTCTTTGGCAATTTTCGGGTAGTATGCCTACCACATAACACCCTTATATAGACAGTTCAGATCAGCAACATTATGATGATTTTAGGATGCTGATGTGAAAGTTAGACAACATTAAAGGTTTATGGCCTTGAAAGTAGATATTTGCAATTGTTAAACTTTTGTTCTTGTGTCATTAAAAAACATTGCTGGCCTAAGATCTCTATGAAGGTCGAAGTATACAAATGAACCCTTGAATAGAACCCAACTTTACTGTTTAGTGTGTTATGTAATTTGAATAACATCAATCTTATCTGTGATGACCAGCATGGGGCACATTGAGCCACAAAAAACGGGGCACCTTGAGCCATGCTCAAGATGCTCCAAGCTCTGGGGCACCTTGAGCTGGTTCAAGGTGCCCCAATTTTCAGGGCTTTTTGGCAATGGTGTTAAGACAATTAAATGACTGAATAATGATGCAATGTTAGTAGTGTATCAAGGGAAGATAATATGGATAATGATATAAACAAATTCAATACAATTTGGTCAGAAAATTATGATAGAATACATAGTTTGCAGTTTGTGAAAAAAAATTCTTGTGTAACATATTTACAGTGTCTTCATTCCCAGATTTATCACTTTTCAGAGGCAGAACAGTGCATTACATTATAGACGAATGTAATCAAAGATTTATTCAGACTTATTCAACAAATAACAGGATTACTCTTAAACTGGTTTAATATGACCCTAAGAAAAATCTATGAGGTACGAACTCAGTCACTTCTATAGAAACTATAATAGAGGGACTTCCGTGCATTAAATATGTTATTTTTACATTCAATCCTATGCAAAAGTAGCAATAGCAACTAATTCCAACCAAAATTTCTATTTTTGATCTATAGTGGTGATTATTTGGATCGTTCAACGCATGTGGTTCAAGGTGCCCCAGAGGGTGGATCAACCTACCCCGGGCATGGGGCACGTTGAACCACCCTAAGATTTTATTTTCAAAAATTCAAGAAAAGACCTCATTTGCCTTGCAATAGGTTCTCTTATATCGCAATGATACAAGGTAACTGCCTGATACAAAATCAAAGTTCAGATCCCTTTAGCAAGGTCAGGAAAAAATAAAGGTGTCAAAGCGGTTCAACGTGCCCCGGTCTCCCCTATACTATATGATAAGATATATGTTTTTTCGTGACCAAAATCAATACTTTGGTAGTTAAGAATTTAAGGGGGGAATATGGAAGTTATTTATATCATACTGCATTACTGCCAGTATTAGCTTTAATTTGATACTAAATATGCCAATATTTTTATCATGATTTTTATTTTTTTTAATAGCAAAAAAAAAGAAGCTTTCCTCAAAACCTGATTTCTATGAACATGTCACATACGACTTTGCAAATTTCTTAAGAGCAATACTTAAAGGTGTCTCAGGGTGAGATATCTAGTCAGCATAAAAAGGTTGCCATAGCAACCATTTGCTATCTATTGAAACCAACTCTAGCTAGCTAATGCACTGGGACTCAGGGTCAAAGACCAGGTTCTGAGGCCAGTTCCAGTAGAGTGAGTCCTGCTAAGGAGGGTGTTGTCATCTAGGTAGCATTAACTGGGAAAAGGATACCGATTCCCTCCTTTAAAAGCTGGCCTTTTCTTCATCCTTCAAATTGTCTCTGGAGCATCCCCCTGTAGCAGCTCACTGTAAGCTGGTCTATGTTGATGAAGGCCAGTCTCACACCCATGCACCTGAAGGCATCTGGTGCTGAGGTAATTATATTGCAGTTTATAGTATATCTTGTCAGAGCAATGTTCCCAGGAGATCTGCATACACATCATTCAGTTATCTTTAAAAGCTAGTTATATAAATATCATCATTATATTATATTGAAAATCTTTTTTCAATGATGTTCAAATGGTACATAATGGATCTATTGAAAATGTGAATGATATGATGTCCAGCTTAGTTAGCCAGAACACTTTGTACCTAATCATGTTAGATTTGGTTTCATAACACAATGCTGGATAATTCAATGGTGTATTCTCTGGGAATTTGAAGATTCTTACCATATCACTCCGGCTACATTCTATTGTATCCAATTATAATTAAATTATCACAGAAAGGTATGTTAAGCAATATGCTAGTAAAATGCTTACACATCATGCATATACCATTTCGATTTCTTTAATTATCTACCTTAATTGCCCTATACACAGCAGAGTAAATGGTACAATTGTGTCTGTGTTGTAGTCAGTAGATCTAGTTCCATGTCACAAGAGTGCTTCCTCAGGTAAACACTCCCTCGGGCTAGTGTTAGATGTTCAATCGATACCAGTACCGGCCCAGTACCCAAAGAAACAAAGCATTTAGCAGTATTGTAGGGAGCCTTAACAGTAGCTCCTTAAAGTGAGCCCAATGCAATCAGGGACATGACGACATGAGGACAAATCTATAAAATTGGTATTACACAAAACGAAGCACAAAAGTTTCAGTCAGGCCAGACGCAAAACGCCCAAACATTAAAAAAATCCTTTGTGTTCTGGTTTATTTGTTCTTCTACTTGTCCTATTTCTTCTTGCTAATTGTCAGAAAGACTGAAGCTGTGGAACTGAAGACCATATTCATGGAAAACCTAGTCCCCTGTCTGGGTTTCGTATTTGAAAGGAAGCATTTTTCAGTGGTATCAACTTGTGTGAGTTGCACGCCATGCAATAACTTTGAAAGTAATCTACATTTTTCCCTAGAAATATCAGTCGTGTAATGCCAAAGGGCATAATGAATGAAACACAACTTGTAAAACAATAGCAATATTTTATATTTTACAAAGGGAGCACTCATTTTGTAAAGTTATTGGGGGGGGGGGGGGGTTGCTGAAAAACACAAACACACCATCATGCACACCGCCCATTCTTGCTCCAAGGACTATGATAACATATCCTTTCATTGCACTGTACAAATAGGTGTTGTTTCATCATACATCAGAGACACTGGAGTTTGAAACTGGCGGATTGAGTAAGTACAGATGTATAGCTTGTTTTCATGTATTCTGATAAGTCAACACAATGTGCTGTAGTCTCATGTATGAAGTAATGTCTATAAACACTATACTTTAGTTAATCAGTTATTACTTACTTAACAAAATACTCTACCAGACAGATATGTAAATAGCAGTTCTAATTATAGGCTGTGTCTCATGCCCTTGGGACAATAATTTTGTCTCTGACCAGGTGCCGTCTCTGACCAGGTGCTGTCTCTGACCGGGTGCCGTCTCTGACCGGCTTGGCTTGATGACGTCAAAATACTAACAGCAGGAAGCTAATTATAATTATAACTATGATTATATAACAACCGCCATAACGTTTTTCCAAATCCTTATATATATATGTATAATTCTTTTTAAAACACCTTTTTCTGACACCCGGTCAGAGACGGCACCCGGTCAGAGATGGCACCCGGTCAGAGACGGCACCCGGTCAGAGACAGCACCCGATCAGAGACAAAAACATTGTCCCAAGGTTGTGAGACACAGCCTATATTATATGCCAATCTGTAATTTCCACAATGATTGACTATTGACATAGATTAATTTCCCTGAAGACATTAGATATGAACAAATTCATAATATGAAGACGGAACGATAGGCAAAGATAATGCTTCAAATGAGTTCTCTTGTTCCCAAAAAGTATTAAATAAGTTCTCTTGTTTATTCAAACGATCTCTCTACTTGAAAATCATCATATTTCATCTGATGGCAATAACCATGAGTCATTGCATTATCACACAATTCTCGCCCATTCAATACTATTCAGTAAAAGCTGTCCTGTTAACCTTAAGGCCTAAGTAATCCTAAGCAGGACATGGGCGGCTGAGAGTAATGTTGAGGCATCTGTAGTAAATGGTATAGATGATTTTACAGTGACAAATGTGGCCATTTTAACTGAGCTTACATAATAATTGCCTATATAATCATAATGGATGACACCCAATGAAATGGATGTGTAATGTATATATAATTATGGAATATAGCCTTCCATCTACTCCTGGTAACGGAGTTAACTCATCCATTGTGGGTACATGTCATGTCAATTCAGGTGCACATCCTGGCAGTAGATGTAATCATACCAAGAGGTAGTGTCGATGTGAGGGCTAATATAGGCTTTGTCGTTTACCATATCATTCCACAATGCTGCCAAGTATGGGACTTCTGCATTCTTATACACACACTGCTCACTGTGAACGGGCAATCATCCAGGGGTCAACCAGTACCCATCTCATCTCCTAAAACTAATACCATTCTGCCTTGCCATTGGTGCACCACAATCGGGTGCTTATTCCTGTTCCCCAACACCTCTGCTGTTCCTCACAACCAAACCATACATCCTAGCCATAGCCATAGCCTGCCATATGTTACACTGTTCAGCCTTGTGCTTTGTTAATGTTGGTGGAAAAAATTGGAATGAAGGTATATATCTGTCTTATAGACTGATAAAGTCTGAAGCCCAAGGTATTCCGGAACAGAAGGATACATGTAGTTTGCACCAGTTTGTTAAGGGAAACCCAGTGTGGAATCTGACATTGTTAGATACTTTTAAAGATAGATAGCTCAGGCTAGTCTGGCATCTAACTATAAAGCAGTCACCTTTGACAACCATTCCCTTTAGTATATATATTATTGTTATGTCCCATTGATTTTAAGATTGGTCTTACCAATGAATAAGCTAGAAAAATGATATTGTAGGAATTGATCTAATTTGTTGCCAAGAGGATATATCAATATGTTCTATTTACTATTGCCATTCAGTATATATTCATGTGGATCGTGGCTTTACTTCCTAAGGCATTTTTCCAGTATAAACCACTTACTGGCTAAAATCTACGAATACGAAAGAATATTCTAATAGTGGTATTACGAGTGACGAAAAATCAACGAAATAAAACAGACTTTGTGAAACACTTTGTTAATAGTGTTTTTTCTGTTCTATTCCGCGCTCTTATTCAGCGCTCGTAGGAACGTGTAATATTCCAGAAATAATATTCCTTTTGAAACACCTTCCTGTTGTTCTATCTACTGTAAAAAGTAAATATCTATGAAAATCACAATAACTTAGCCGGGTTCCACTTGTGGTCTGGCGTCTACCCTTTTGTTTGTGATATACACGTACCTTAGTAAAACACTTTTGCAATGCTATAATGGGTTTGGCTTGCTAGTTTTCTAACGATGTGTCATTTTCTAACAAAATGTTGGCTGCATCATGTATATGTTCTCTCGCTCTGTATAACACTAGTTAATAAGGGACAAGATGTTGGATTGGAAGCCTGTCAAGCTCCTCAGCAACCCCTGCTCAACGTGCTCACCACTTTCCATTAGAAACTGTCCCCATGCTTTTAGCATGTCACAGAAGTTCTGGGTTCTTCTTGAAGTCTTTCCTTAAAGGCTGAGAACAGAGGCAAAGTACCTGGGTGTCACAGAGATGACAGGGCACAGGTAGAGGTCGGTAAGGAGTTGCACATATTACAACCTTGCTGATTCTGTAGTATAGTAATCATCATGCTGTTTAGGTTCTATCTATGTAATACATGACATAGGTCATATCTCTTTTGACACCAACAAGTTTTTAGATGTGTCAGTCTTCTCAAAATAGAGAACCCCTTTATATGATATTATTGCTTCAGCATAGAACAATGCAGCCAGAGCATATCTGTCCGTTTTAGCACAGGTATTCAAAACATCATTAACCACTAAAAAAGGATGAAATATATATGAGCGCAGGTGCGCTAAAACAGGCGGAAACTGTAGCTGTTTATGATGAGGTAGCATTATTATTTCTATACAATGGTCTATAAGATGTATTGCTAATGTTTACATATATGTATAGGACAGGTGCAATTATTTATAGATCTATAGACACTTGTAAATCGGAAGTAAAATTGGTGAGGGCATGGGGCCATGAGAAGTTATTGCTGAAAGGAAGCACAAAAGAGGGAGGTGTGCAGAAATTATGGCAGAAATAAGGGAATGTGTTTCCCCTCTAATTGGGGTGAGGGGGTAAGCAGTCCTCTCATGCATCAAGTGATAACAAGCAGCTACAAACCTTAATAATCATGTCATCAAAAGGGAAGGGGTCTGGTATTTTATCAATGTTATTATGTTTCCTCTTGAGTTAGAAGCTACTTACATCTACATCAGTATCATTCTTTTTCGAAATGAGTTGATGATAGATAAAAAATCTCCACCTCCTAATATCTAACCTGATTTATCATTTTATAGTCATACTTCATTCATGAATATTCCTTTACTACTGTATATCATTGATTGAGGAGATCCAATGTCCACACATTATTCATTATGGTTACATTAACAAGGGGCCTTGGAGTGGATGTGCAATGCACCAGGTGTCTGCAAGTCACTCCTGGTTATGTGATTACTTCGGTGAGTATTGTGAGTATTGCACTTCCCTATACAAAAAGGGGAAGTGGTAGTGTGTAACATCGCAGAATAAGTGTTCACTATTTTCAGTTTACTGGGTTCTGTAGCCATAATGTCCTACACACTTCACAGTGCTGCGAAATAGACACTGTTGCCTCCTTTAGATCACACCGCTGACAGTCAGGGGCCAATCAATCAGGGGTTGTCCAGTGGGCCTCTTTTCTCTCAACACGGTTACTCTTCTACTTTGTCATTGGTGCATACCCACCAAGTACACTGTGGCCCCCTCATACATCTATCCTTCTCATCCTGACCTCAGTCATAAGCCATCCTGTGCTATCCTCTCGATCTTCCCATCCTCCTGCTATCATTATTTCGTCTCTCATTGATCTGCACTAGCTACCTTCCTAGTCCTACTCCCTAGTGACACTCTCTTGCCCAGGCTTCCTCTGTTTTGTCCACCCTTATCTTGGTTTATCACATTATCTCATATTCTCATTTCATAAGGATCTCAGAACTGAAAACAGAGTACCATTATTCCTTTTAGATCCAACTGTAATAGTCCGTAATCTTTACATACATTAATATATTTTCTTATGTGGGTATTTCGATGGATTATGCCAAATAATTATGTTTATATCTAAAGCAACTATGATCTATTCTGAATTTCTACATGTTCCTTACATCCCATGTTTGAGAGTTCAGCTCTCTGCAACCCGTAAGACTATCTTAACTATCTTAGCACCATACTGTAGCTGAAGAGATTAAACTAAAAAAGGGGCTTCTCCCTGATGTCACCTTATGCCATGTTTTGCCACAAATTTGTTAAGTCTGCCTTGTGCTGATTGAGAAAGGTAAAAAGATAGTTGCTTTCTTACAGCATTTCCTTATCTCCACTTATGGAGAACTGAACTGTGTAAACTGCTACTCATCTCTCAAGATATCTAGTAAAGAAACACTTAACTTAACTATGCCTAGGATGAAATATTAAGTCAACATAAATACAATACTTTAGTAAGCATTTGTTGCCCAGGGAAAGCAGCTCTAGCTAATGCATAGGGACCCATTCTCTGCTATCTTCACTGTTCAGGGGTCAAAAACAGACCACTTTCTGAGACCAGTACCAGTATCCTCGATAGGGAAGGTGCTGTCATCTTATTAACATTACATGGTAGGGGGACACCAACTGCCTCCTTTAAAAGCTGGCATTTCCTATGTCTTTGAAGTTGTCTCTAGAGTGGAACCTCACAAGCTGGTTTATGTACAAAGAAGCAGCTCTCACACCTAACTGAAGACATTGGGTGAGAGGCAACATAACCATGAGGCACATTTTATGGGTTTTACTTTACAAACAATTGAAATGAATGATTCAGGCTTTTGTATACCTTTAATCTTCTATCACCACTGTGACTACTATTGTACTTTTGCACACATAATCACCTGATGAAAGGTAGAACGAATTTGTGTAAATCAATCTTTATGTTTATACAGTACCTCACCTGTCTTTCTATATTTCTCGGACCTCTTGCAAATGAATTGATGTCCAAATGTGAATTAAATGAGGGGCCTCCCCTTAGGCTATGACATATGGGTGCCCCTTTTCTATTAGAAGCCCCTGGTTATATAAGCTATGTCTGAACTACCTAATAACAGGAGCATCCTTTCCAGGGAGAGTGTGATTAAAAACCCTGTCTCCCTCGGGGTATTGCAGTATTATAGGGTTTCTGTTGATTACAGAAACTAGCCTCGTTAGAGAAAGACACAAGGTCACTGACATACCATCCTGGGGATAAGGCATGTACATTATTCAACAGCTCTCAGAAAGGTCGGAAATACATTTCCAGTAATCAACAGGTCTAATGACAATGCATATTACCCCAGGAGATAATATTCATATTTCAAAAACACAACACACTTTAATGTTTTTTGCCATCCATGCACAGGGTTCTTGCCCTAATTAGCAAACATACCCCCCTTACAACAACTGCTTGACTGGGAGCTTCCTGTGAAGCAGTATCATGTGCCCTACCTGTCATGATGATTTTGAGGAATTTATTGAATTATGCAGTTCCATTTTGGATCCTTGTAGGTTGCCATTTGAGGTCTACATAACTAATAACATCTGTTGTCTTTACTATCACTTTTTTCATTACAGAAAAATTATGTTCACGAGTACTATATTATTATTATGTTGGTCAATGTATACATTTAAGGTCAGTATTAGATGTCTTACTTAACTACATTGCCTAATTGCAAGGCAGAACAGTAAGTGGTAGACTTGTTTTGAACTGTAGTCCGTACAACTAGTTCTGTGTTGCTAGAGTACTCTGTCAAGTCACATTCCCTTGGGCTAGTGTCATTACGTCAATACTAGTACCTTGAGCAGTAATCAGAGAACTCAAAGCACTTAGAACTCCTGTAGGGAACCTTTGATAAAAATCCTGGTGGTGAGCCCTATGAAATGTGCAGTCAGGGAAATTAAGACAAGACAACAAATCAATTCAGTTGGTATTGCATCATGTCTACCCTTTTGGTTGTGACATAAGCCCAAAACATTTTACAGACTGCAACTGGGGTCAAGTCAGATTCAATACACAAGATGTATCCTTTGTTTTATCTTTCTCAGATTCCATTCTCATTTATTACGTTGAGTGTATGTTAAAATCAGTTAGCTAATCAGTCCCTCAGACAGCATCAGGGAGACTGGAAATCAGATCTGATCTCATTGTGAATTTGTTTTTTAATGTGGATAAAAGTCATGTCTACCAAAACTCTTACAAGAAAGAAAGCAGTGGCATTGCATATTCCTAGAATTCATTAGGGTATGTGGGCCTCAAAAGCTAGTGACGTCAGTGCCCCAAAGAAATTGACCTCAAGCATCCCATCAATCATGTCTAAATCATTTGAATTAATCTTGGATTTTACTTTTCCATCATTGAGCTCTTATCTGAAACTGAATTGTGGCAGCCAATCCTCTAATATCTTGTACTTGGCATAACTATGATTAATGTAGATTATTATTATTAATTTGACTAGATACAAGCGTTCTATTCTACACAGTCAATAATAACGGTTTACTCAATAAATGAATAATAACCATACACACAGAGGCTTTGACTAGTCAATACTTGCAGTGTTCCCCATGTACAGAGGGCATCAACACCGAACAGACCCTGGGCAGGATGACAGCATACACTGACGGCAGGTCAGGAGGCGGCCGTATAAATGGCGGAACGAGCCAGACAGCAGCCGGTCACCACTCCAGTCACCACTCAGGCAGAAAATGGTCAGATGACTTTCCTACCGACCATCCCAGTATCAGCAATAAAAAACTAGTTTAACGATGAGGAAGATTGATATTATTTTAATATTACTGAGCTTTTATCTGAAACCGAATCGTGGCAATACATTTTAAAAGCCAATCCTCTTATGGGTTGTGCCTGATATACTTATGGAGCACCATTGTAGGTTTCCTAGGGTGCCATTACCACCCACATAATATACTAGATATTTTAGTCTACCTACCGTGCCCACCTTGCCTCTGGGCAGTCTTCTTGTTCAGGTTTTAATTGCACAAGAGCAAATCTTTATAACTATTGCCATCCGTCTACAACATATCATTATTTTTTATTGCAGTCCCCCCCCCCCCCCCACTAGGTATCAAGTATTTGAAAACTTCCGTTTTTGATAAGTTATGTTATTTCTTTTTTTTAAGTAATAATATACGGTTGATAGAAGAGACAGTTTTTTGCCAAGTGCATTGTTTATTAAATAAGATTCCTATTGTAATCCTGCAGTTTTTACTTATTTGAATTTCACCACTATAGGAGTCAGTACCAATATAATCCAGTGACAGGACTGAGACCAGAATAAGCCTAAAAGAAGGCAGAAGGCAAAACAGGCTAGGAAGATACGATACTCATCTCATCCTATGGGAAATGTGTCATCAAAGTCAGCATTGTAGTTTTTATTTGCTAAACATGGTGGGCTTTGAATGGTTGATACAGCCTCAATAGACTGCACTTATGTAAATCCTGAGTGTGAAAATATATTATGTTAAAATTTGTCACTATTGTCATGTATTGTCATAAGTATTATGAGTTAACAGTTAAGCTTACAAATCATCTTTTTCGGATATCTGAAAGGTGTCCTAGTTTGAAATAAAGTCAGCATAAACATATTGCCATGGCAACCATTTGCTGTCTATTGAAACCAGCAGCAGCTAATACATTGTACCTTCACTTCTGCTACTTTAAAGTGAGTCCTGCTTAGAAGGGTGCTGTCATCTTAGTAACATTACCTGGGAGAGGGAAACCAACTCCCTCCTTTATACGCTGGTGTTTTCTTCATCTTGGAAGTTGTCTCCTGAGAATGCCTCTGTAGCAGCTCACTGTAAGCTGGTTTATGTAGATGAAGGCGGGTCTCACACCCATCCGAAGGCCTTGAGTGCTGAGGTGATACAACGATTAAGTGCAGTGAATATGATTTTTTTATCCATGATTTATACTATTGGTTGATGGGGTATGTGCTAATGAATAAGACATAGTGTTTGATAATAATGTACTGACGGTGATGAAATTTAATCCATATCCAACCAGTAAACGTTAAGATGAAATGTGTTAATTGCTCAATCTACATTCTATTTCAATTAACTACACCATTTCAGTTTCTTTATTTATCTGCCTAAATTGCCCTTCATGCAGCAGACTAAATGGTAGAGTTGTGTCTGTGCTGTAGATCTAGTTCCATGTCACTATAATGGTTCATCAGATGAATATTCCCTTTGGCTAGTGTTTAAGTGCTCAATCAATATCAATAGCTGGGCCAGTACCCAAAGAAATCAAAGCATTAAGCACTACTGTAGGAACCTTTGGAGAAAGCCACCATAAGTGAGCCCAAAATAATGTGCAGTCAGGGAATGAAGACGTGAGGACAAATCTATTCACTTGATTATTATGAATGAAGCACATACTTAAAGGTACATAGGGATAGCTGTGTATCTGGCAGGATAAATGTCAGGGGGAGCTAACGTTAAGGTGGCCACTTATCAGAGGCCTTAATGTCAGGCAGGAATAAAAAGACTGAACCTATGGGACCAGATACCTTGTTCATGGAAAAGCTAATCCCCTGTCTGTATTTAGAATGATTTTTTTCTGTGGTATCGACTTGCAGTAGCTGCACGCCATTTCATGGAGTTTCAATTATTTGCAATTACTTTGAAAGTAATCCACCTCTTTCAATGACAGTGTCAGTTGTGTCATGTCACAGGGCATAATTAACAAAACAATAGCCATAAGGCCTATTGTATTAAATGTCCACCAAATAGGTATTTTAAAACCTAGTGATTATCTAAGTGAGGCTATGAATATCGTAAAGGTAATAAAACTGAGGGGATTTCAGATGAAGTTAAAGTGGGCTAAAATCTCCTTGGGATTTCTATGGGAGTAAACCTAGGCTGCTAGGTGGGTCCCAGCTGGGCTTTACACACAGACCAAACTTCAAATAAAAGCATTTAACTGCATTTAATACACTTTAACTTGTATCCATTAGATTCTTTTAAATTAACATGTTAAGTAAAGTTGCTATGCTGTTATGTCAAGATGGGTTTCACTTGGGATGGATTCGGGCAAAGTGGGGTTTCAATGGGTTTTACATGGGCTTTAAATGCACTGTGAGGTGAATCCCATTGGGTTAGCCAACAACCTAATATTCTGGGCTCAGGCCATCAGATTAATTTTCATAGCTACTTTTCAAATTTCATTCCCTCTCATTGTTGGGATTCATCTGGGCTGGACCTGGGCCAAGTGGGCAAGTCATGTTCTCGAACAATCCACTAGATGTCCTCATCGAAAAAGTCTGGGCAAGTCCTTCTCGGGCAAGTCCATATTAACAAAGTGACATGGGTCCCATCTAATGGCCCACCTTTAAACACATATGGGCCCTAGTAAGCAATGCTGACTGGGTAGTGCCTGTACTGCATAACAGGCAAATAAATAGATGGCAGAACACTAATTGTACAAAGGGGGTGCTTATTTTGTAACGACACTGCACCTTTTGCAGCATAGCAATGTCAAGGCTTTTCTGCTAAAAACAGGTGAAATCCCCTCACCTCCACTGATCAAGATGTTGAAAGTGTATAGAATAATTTCCCTGAAGGTATTGGAGTGAACAAATTTATAATATGATCAAGAGTCGATAGGCACACACAATGCTTTAAAATAGATTCTCGAAGCAGTTCTCTACAAATAAGTTTTAAACTTGTTTGTTCAAATGCTCTTTCTTTATGAAAATCATCATGATATTATTTGTTACAAGCCAGAACACTTGTTTTCGGCTCTGGCTTGATCTCTGGGTAATTGTTTTCCAATTTTTAGCCAGCTATGGAATTTAAATACATCCACAGTAGTTGGGGGTGATAGATGAGTTTGGGTAGAGGGTCAGATATTGTGCCGGTTGCTTGGAATGTTTGGAACTGCTGTTGCTAGGTAACAGAGCAGTTCTAGGATGACATTAGTTAAAATGGGGTGCACTTGGCTCACATCCTTTCTTACGACCCCCACCCAGAATCCCCAGGGTCAGTACCCGAGAAGTATGTATGGCCAAATACCTTCCCTTCCCAATCATGGTGTCGTTTTGGAGCAAGTGTACTCTGGATGGATTGATAATCCAATGACCTGAGGTCATCCCAGATTTTGATTGGATTTTGATTCCAACAAAGGTTGCAAAAGGTGCTAATTACAGGTATTTGAAGGTCAGCATAGGTATAAAGTTACATATAGGTAGAAATATATTTTCCCTTTCTCTGTATCAAAAGAAGAATGTAAAATTACTATTCATGAATAGTTGTCCTGTTAACCCAGAGTAATTCTAGGCAGGATATGGGAGGCTGAGAGTACTTAAAGTATCTGTAGTAGATGGTGAGGGTGCTATTACAGTGATAAATGTGGCCATTTCAACTGAGCCAAAATAACAATCATGAGCCTGTATGGGTAAAAGATGACCCCAATGAAATGGAAGTCCAATACCTCAGGTGCCTTCTTTCTACTCCTAAAAACTTGATTACTTCAGCCATTGCTGGTGGAGCTCATTTCAATTTAGGCGCACATTTCTAAAGTAGATGTTATCATACCAAGGGGTAACGTGTGGCCGTGATGGCTAGACTAGTTTGTCCTGTAGCCAAATGTCCTAGACACACACTGCTCTCTATGAGAGGGCCAGTCATCCAGGGGTCAACCAGTACTGTAAAACCTCGCTTACAAGTTAATTTTTGTTTGGAATTAATTTAGGCTATAAGTCGACTTTTCCTGCTAAAAAGCCAAGTCGACTTATAAGTGAGGTTCTAAAAAATAATAATACGATTTAGGCACCCAAAAGTTTTAATCTTTTATACAGTGAAATACACCATTTTGGCGTGGTTGTTTATTTTTGTTTACCACATTGCCTGATATCTATATACGCAGGCGCTGATAATAAACGTATTTTTGATTAAGATGACCCATCAATGTTTTATTACATCCACCAAGTCAATTAATGCCATGATTTATGTTGGATGTGTATGACGAAACCGTTTCAAAGTATATTTGCCATTGCAAACCCATAAGATTACTTAGATTTCCTTCTGACATTATTTTCTTTTCATCAAATGAATGGCAGACACAGTGAGACAAGGACTTTGATATGAATTCTTGCCATAACATTACTAACCAACAAAAATCACCCCAATGGAAAAAATTACACATCCCATTTAAATTTTTTTAAATAAAGCCACTATTTCCAGATATAAAATCAGTTAGATAAAAGTCTGTTTATTTCTAGCGCTGCTCCATAAATCACTAGTGAATAAGTGCCAAAATGTTGGATTGAAAGCCTATCAAGCTGCTGAGCCACCCCTGATTTCCATAAGTCGCCATGCTTTTAGCACGTCATTGAACTTCTGCGTTCTTCTTGAAGACTTTCCTTGAATGCTGAGAATAGAGGCAAAGTACCCTAGTGTCACAGAGATGGCAAGGCCAGGTAGAGGTCAGCAACAGGTTGCACATTAATTTAATGACTACCTTGCTGATACACTGCAGTAAAGTAAATGATGTTCTAATAGTATACACTGCATACATGATATTGGACCTCTTTCAATCCCAACAATTATTTAGTCTTCTTAAAATATATAAAGCTGTTTCTGTATTGAAATATTCTATAGTGAGTACATATGGTGCCATTAGCATATCTATTTATGTAACATTATTCTTCAGACCATCAAGTTTCTCCATTGACTACTTTCATACAAGTATTGGAGTTCTTTAAATAGGACAATAATGCAAAACCAATGTTGTTTGTTGCTTCACCTCCCACTCATTGACCTATCACAATGGTTACTCTTAATTGTTCTCATGCTATGTGGAATATAGAGTCGTGGTTGGATTGTAAGATGGCTGCTTTCAGGATGGAATAACAGGGTCAGAAAGGCATTATACAATATATAACACTATTAAGGATCAATCATTGGATTAGATTCCTAAAGCCCCACCACTTGTATAGCTGGCTTACATCCATTATTTGATAAAAAAAAAACTGGCCGTAACTCTGATGATTAGTTTTAAGTGATAAGCAGATAGCTTCCACAGGGAATTTATGCCTTCACTACAACACCTTGCAGGGACTGGTTGGTGGATTTCAAATGAAGAAACGAAGCTAGATCCTTGTCTTCAGGAGTAAATAGAATATAAATAGCTGTTTAGGGTGAGGGAACCTGACTATTTCTAAAACGGTACATAAGATGTATTGGTGAAGATTACATTCAGAAAACAAATTCCTTTGCCTCTGATTGTTAGTTGTAGATCGGAAGGGTATATTGGTCAGGGAATGGGAACCATGCGAAGTTCTGACAGTTATTGCTGGAAAGAAGCACAAGAGACGGAAGCGAGTGGACATTATAGAGGAAATAAGGAAATGTGTTTCCCCTTTCATTAGGACAGGAGGTAAGCAGTCTGCTTATGCATCAAGGAACCAAAGGCAGCTGTAAACCCTAATTCTAATGTCAGCAAAATGGAACTGCACTGGGTACAGCATAAAGTTCACAGATAATGTATATAATGTTTTTTTATGTGGATGTAACACTTGTGCTATGTACCCACAGGTGCTATGCATGTCATCTAGGAATGAATTCTTGCAACATTATTATCTTTGATCCGGTAAGAACTTTTCAAAACAGGTTGATGACAGATACATATACTTACCTCCCAATAATATTATAACATCATTTATCGATCTATAGCTGATCTTTATTCATAAATATTTCCTTACTACTGCATATCATTGACTCATGAGATCCAAGTTGATTGACAAGTATGTATCCGAGATGGAAGGTGCCTATGGTGATCTTAACTAAAGTTTACAACCAGGTTTATATGTCAAATTTAATTTCTATAAAGCCCTTATTACTTTTTTTTGCAATTTTTGTACCAATTTTTCCCAGCAGCCACATGACAAAAGTACTATTGAAAAGGAATGCATTGGTAAAGAAATGGGGGCTCTGAATTTGAAATTTTATAATTTCTAGATCAAAACCCACATGAACTAAACCTCCAGTGTGGGTTGCTCAACATTCCAGGGGTCTGTTACATAATGAATTAACGGGTATGAATAATGATATAAATGTAGTTTAGTGTTGCAAGGCTCAGGTTGGGAAAATCATGCCGTTCATACCTTGAAGGGAGAAAGTAGGATGAGGGTGGACCCCTTGAAGGGGGGGAACAAAAAAATTTGGACCCCTCTTGAGGGGGGGACCAAAAAAATTACACCCCTATTTAGCGGAAAAGCCCGCGCGTTACTATAGCTCAAAGGGGTCGACCACGCTCAATTTCAACCTGCCTGGAGGGGGGGACCAAAAAATTTTCTACCCCTCTCGCCGGGGGGGACCAGAAAAATTCCGACCCCCTTATATCAATCTAAATCTAAATGATTATATATATATATATATATGTATAAAGGCTTGTATATATGTTCTATGTGAAATTTATAAATATCTAATGTATGTTCATGGGAAAATGCTGAACAAGATATGATGCCCGTACAGCCATGCCCACTATTTAAATACTAGAATACAGTTAAGGGTTGTGGATATTTTATTATATTTGTTATACGTGGTCTTAGATTATTTTCATTGACAAATTTGTGCCTGTTCATTATATACTAATATGATATTTTCTTTGTTGTGTGCAACCTTTCCTATTTTCGTTGATATATGTGTGCAAGGAAGTTATGACATTGTATACAAATGTGTGTACTTTACCATGTATCCTACCCATTTTGGGCATATGCTGGGATAATAACCGGCACAATTTAACGGACACCAATATTAATGGGCACAAGATATTGTATTGCCATTTAATAATTTTATTCACTCTGCAACACTTCAATTTCTTGCCTGTCACTGTACCCGTTAAAACATACCCCTTGTTATTTATACCACCCTACTGACGGGTACGCATTATGTAACAGACTCCAGGTGCGGGTAATGCTTTTTCAGGCTCCAGGTAAGGGCTACACGGTGAATGGCCAAATGTCCTGAAGATATGGGTACGGAGCTAAATTAATGATTAGTTAGTGGCCACTCGACTGACAGGTAAAGTTATGATGGCTAGGATGGGGAGGGGTGCTTGAGTACCTTTTTCATGAAATATGCAGATATAACTGGCTCAAACCTCTGACCTATGTTGTTTTGGCTATTTCTGGCCCTTTTCAGGCTTATAGCCCTTCAGAAAAAACAGTTTTGCATAATTTTTTTCAAAAATTTGGTATATGTGAGAAAACATCCCAACAATTCGGGATTTTTCTTTTTTTTGTGTATTGGCCCAATATTTTTCGTTTTTTAGGCCCTCCAAAAGCTCAAAAACCCTTAAAAACGTCAAAAACCCTTTAAATTACATGTTTTACATGTCTCCCATGTCTGCTAAGACAGTAACAGCCTATCCCTAATATCATTTTCTATTAGGCCTATGGTATAGTCAATTGATTCACAAGGATTTCACTAGATATGAACCGTATTTTTTTCTCCACAGCCATTTAAGTGTATACTGTCAGCAAAATTTTCAAATGTCCTTTCATTTTGATACCACTATACAGTAAATAAACAAGATCCAAACAGCATCCCTTGTACCCCAGATCGTGAGGTAACTATTGTGTCTTTTGCCAGAAAAAAGAAATTTTGAAAAAAATCTAATATTCCAGCCTCCAGGACCAAATGTGTATTGTGATACTTATTTTGGTCACGGAGTCACCCTCTTATTTTAGTCTCCGAGTCACTCGCCTTGATGATAATAGTAAAACCCACACAGAATTGTTAATATCCTATATATTTTAGTTATCTTTAGTGCCACTACTTCCTATCCACCCCCTCTAATGCTCTAAACCAGAAATCAGATGATTCCACTTATTTAACCTACATTTATACAATATGTTATTTTGGTCCCGGAGTCACCCCGGTGACTCCAACACCGAAATAAGGTGAAATAGCCGCTTTTTAGGCCAGTACTGTGCCAAGTAGGTTCAACGAAGGATCCTAATGGTCCATATTTCCTAAAGTATATACCATCAGAATATTGTAGAGTGATTTTGACAATTAATTGAACCATTTTGAGTGAACTAGGGTAAAATGAGAGTATGTTGTTAAGATTTTAATATTTTTGATAAATCTTCAATATTCATCGAGCTGTATCTCAAAAACCATTTTTCTGAGGGTATCCATTCTTGGTATGCCTTAAGATATATGTTGTCCCAGTTTGTAGACAAAGTTATTAGTAGCTGTTATGTACTTTAAGACATTATGTACATAATCACCTTATTTTGGTCCCAGAGTCACCCGAAAACGGACAATCGAGTTCGTGAGGCAATAAAAAATAAACCGCTAGGGTTAGAGATGTATCAAAAAGTGTTCCAAGGAGCCGAGATATATACCTTTCAATAATATGAACTTGTTTAAATATATTAAGAACTTTCTGATTTGTCCTTCCTCTATCCTAAAACAACATAAGTCAGGAGTTTGAGCCAAATCATTGTGTATAATCCCAGCTTGTTTATTAGCAGCACATATACTTTGGGAATATCATATAACTCTCATGGGGGTCTGATTATAGCAACTCTAATACTCTAAAACCTAAGCATAATGTAGACAAAGGTTCACGAGTTTTAGTTTGTTGACTGGATTATTTCACGAGTTAAAGCTGGGGCTGTATTTCATGAGGGAGCATGCATGGGTTATTTCTTGGTGTGTGAAATACGGCATTCTTTGATTATACCAATAGCGCTGATGTATTTGAAGGGAAAAAAGGCCGCACCCTAACTTTGGGTAGGTACTATAACCTGCACGGGTGATCTGCCTTGCATACTAGCCACGGCCTGTAAGCAAAGTTTTAAGGTGTCATTAAAGGTTTCACTGAAGAGGTATTTGATATAAAAAAAAATTGAAAAAAGACTTCTACTAATAAGGTCAAATACAATCCAACTTGTAACGTATAATGAGATTATCACATTACTTTATCATTAATGATTGATATGATAGCAATTGCCAAGTGGAGAAAAAAAATAGGAAAAAAAATCGCTCCCCTGCCTACCTAGTTTGTTTTCGGTACTATTATAAACCTGAAACACAACCCTTCTTTGCCTTGTGAGTATTGCAGGAAGGATTTTTACCTATCTTCAGTTTACTGTGTTCTGCAGCTATAATATTATGTCCTACAGACTTCGCAGTGCTGTCAAATAGACACTGCTGCCTCCTTTGAACCACACTACTCACAGTCAGGGGGAAATCAATCAGGGGTTGCCCAGTGGGCCTCTTTTCTATCAACACATTTACTCGTCTACTTTGTCAATGGTGCATACTCACCAAGGGCACTGTGACCCCCTCATACATTGATCTCTTTCATCTCAACCTCAGTCATAAGCCAATCTGCAATATCTTTCCAATCCTTCCTGCCTCCTGCTATCATTATTTTGCCTCTCATTGATCTGCACTAGCTACGTGAATATTCCTAGTCAATAATGATACTCTCTTACGCAGGCTTCTTCTGTTTTGTCCTCTCTAACCTTGTTCATCACATCAGTTAATATGTACCTTATCACTTGTTAATTTACACTATTAAGGAAAAATCATTGTGGATCCTTTATTGACAATGCCTGCAACGATCTGTTGACAAACAAATGTGTTTTGTGCTGATTGAGAAAGCTGATAAGACTGCTTCCATCACAGATGGGTTTTTTCTCACATTGTCACATGTTTTGTATTGTTGTATTGTTGAATGAACGGTGTAAATCTTTCAAGATATCTTGTAAAGAAACACTTAAGAGTGCCCTAAGATGAAATATGTGACACGATCTGCGAAAAGCGACCTTAGTGTAAGGTGCACTAAGGCTCACTTTCCCAGTACATGTCACATATTAAGCCAACATGAATACATTGCTATAGAAATCATTCACTGTCTATTGGAGGCCCCTGTAGCTAATGTATAGGGAGTCACCCTATGCTATCCCCGCTCTGCAGGGGTCAAAGACAGATCACTTTCTGAGGCCAGCACCAGTGGAGTGAGCGCTGCTAGGGAAAGTGCTGTCTTCTTAGTAACATTACCTGGGAGAGGGACACCTACTCCCTCCTTTAAAAGCTAGCATTTTCTTTAACCTTAAAGTGGATTCTAGGAACAGGGTGGAACCGCACAAGCTGGTTTATGTATGAGAAGGCAGCTCTCACATTGAACTGAAGATATTGGGTGCTGAGACAACACAACCATTAGGCACATGCATGGTATTACTTACTTACACTTTGAAAAAATAGCTTGAGGAATATATCGTTATGTCGTTTTGCATCCAAACTCTTCATATTATAGCTGCTATGTTAATTTGCTAATTTGTCGAGCTGAAGGGCTCAGGTGTCATGTCTTTAAACTGTTCCCACCAGTCCAACATGACATATTACTGAATATAGAAAATAGAATAACAACAATTATAGTCATTTTACACCCCACTTTTTTTGGAAAAAAAGTGGGGATTGGTGTACGACCTATGATGAGTTAGGTGTCTGACTTATGGTGAAACGGCATGGTCATTTTCAATGGGCCACTAATGGTAGTAATTATTGCTTCCATATTCTTTATGTATCGAAATACATTGTAGAAAATATGGTAATGGGGCTTTCACCAATGCGTGTTTATACAAAACTCCCAATTAACCTAGAACTAGCAAACTGGTTCTGTACAGGTTTATACTGTTTCCATGCCAATACAGAATCTAGGTAGAGTTGCTGTGGCTAGGAAACCATTATAAATTCGTTTATCCCACTCGAGGTGGACTTTGCCACAAATATCAAGGGATCAAATATCAGAACGATATTTGATGTTGTCAAGTGATATTTGATGTTGTCAAGCAGTTCTACTATCTTGTCAAGGTTGTAAAATAAGGGCGCTCTGATTGGTCTTCAGGATGAATGAAAGTTGCGTCACAAATTTCTAATGCATGCCATGAGGCCCTGTGGGACTGGGGCTAAAATTTGCAATTTTCGGAAATAGTGTTGCAAATTTCGAGATGGAAACACTTTTTCTGAGGTAATTTGACCCATACTCTTCGATTCTCATGTAATATTGAAGCTATTCTCACTATAAACTTGAGTAAAACGGGCATTTACGAACGTTATCGACAGCGCCGACGGCAACAAATATCTGTTGCCCATAGAGACGGAGGTACGTCACGCTGCGTGATTGGGGCCCTGATGGGGGTGCTGCAGAGGCCCTAGATACAGGCATTATTTCATCGTTTGATAACCTGATTTACTTTAAAACCTTTTTGTACCTAAGAAAACTTGATCCTTGCCTCCTTTTCTCGTGGGATAAAGATAGAATTTAGTTGTTGGTGGGTCCTCTCGTCGATATCTGGTGTTTTTCACGGCCCCTCTCGAGCCCCCTTCGGGGCCTCTCGAGGGGCCGTGAAAAACACCAGATATCGACTCGAGGACCCGCCAACAACCAAATTCTATCAATATATTTCTTGTTTGTATGCATGCAGAATACATATCTCTATGATTACCTATTTCTGGGACCTCGTGCTAGACATATTCAGTAAAATTGATAAACAGATTAATAATTCATGTCCTGCGGGAATTAATTCAATTACTTTCCCCCTAAGGATGTCACATATTATGGGTTCTCCATTTATATCGCAAACCTCCTGGTTCTCAGTAAGCGATGTCTGAACTACCTGATAACAGGAGCATCACTTCCAGGAAGAAAGTGTAATTAAAGACCCTGTTCCCCCACCGGTTATTGCAGCATTATAGTGTTCCTGTTGATAACAGTAACTAGCCTGCTTAGAGAAAGAGACAAGTTCACTGACACACCATACTGGGTATAAGACATGTACATTATTCCACAGTTCTCAGGAATATCGGAAATATATTTCCTGTAGTTAACAGGGCAATGACAATCCCATTACTCCTGAAGATAGATATCCATACTAGTAGTATAGTATGTATCGGAACGGGACTATAGTTAAGTACTGTTTATTACTCAATCGACCTGCAGCCAATCAGAGGCCTCCCTTTTGGCGGGAAATTCAAAAGCAGCCAATGAGAGGCCTCCCTTTTGGCGGGAAATTCAAATAGGTCACGTGACCGGAAGTGACCTACTTCCGGTCACGTGACCTTTGGGCGGGAAATTCAAATAGGTCACGTGACCGGAAGTGACCTACTTAAGAGGGTCACGTGACCACCATGTTGGCGGGAAATTCAAATAGGTCACGTGACGGGAAGTGACCTACTTAAGGGGGTCACGTGACTACTAGGTTGGCTTTTCAAAATAAGTCACTTGAGATTTTGATGGATAAATAAATTTAAAAAAAGAAAAAAAAAGCAAGCTGAAAAAAGCTTGCTAAAAAATAATTTAAAAATGTGGCTCTTTTTTTCTAGGGGGAGAGGGGCACTCTGGGGGGCACTCTTTAAGATGCATGGGGGGGGAGGGGGGGAGGGGGGGGGGGAGGGGCAGGGTTTTTTAAGAGTGAGACTCGCTTCTCTGCCCTCTCTAAAAGAGAGGGCAGAGAGGCGAGTCTACTTACTATGAAAGGTATCATGATCGCGTTTATGATGATGTGCATCATGATGTGACTATCTTACAACTTTATAGACAATAAGCAAGACATGGGCGTACTTACACGGGCTATTTGTAAACTAATGAATGTGACTTCCTCGTTAAAATCGGTATCTACAACTCTTTTAAGCTTAAGGCTTTTTCTTGAGTTTATTCTTTTGTTCAATTTCGGGCCCACCTCAAAAGAGGAATAGGCCCTCTGTAGCACTTGTCGCTTGCTCATCAATCAGAGCCGGGGTGTAGAAGGCCCCTGCCCTGTCGGGTACGTTCTCCCTCTGGTACGTTTTTGGTTAGTTTGGAGCTCTCAGTCGACTGTCTTATCCACCTTAAAAAAACCAGACTTTCGGTGTCTCATGATAAAACTGGTGCCTTATACTAAGTGCTGGATTACTTTCTCATTTTTTTAGTGTTCTATCCGATGCTTATTTAATTTTTGCACTGATAAAAACGGTTAGCTTGTACAAACACGCGGTCTATTTAAGTGTTAAGTGTAGAAAATGAACAGAACAGTGCACAGAAAATAGAGCTACCGACTACATTTCGCCCAGTCACTCAGCGGAGAACAAAAGAACTAATGACGTAGTATACCCGCTATTCCGACAGTTGGCGCCACCGTTATACTTTTCCCGCGTGCGACATGAAGCCTTGGGGTGGGTACTGGCTGTTTTGGTTGTAGGTACCGAAACATAAAAAACTACAGCCAGCCCAATGTCATGGTGAGACAGCTCTCTTATTTTTACCTTGAGTAGCGTCCGTAGGGCCTATGACAAAACCTAGTCCCGTACACTGAGCAGCTTGAGGTCTGAAGGCTCATACAGAAAAATGTGTGGGTGTGTGGGTGTGTGGGTGTGTGGGTTGCTTTACGCCTTAGTTAACAGCTATGGTCATTTCAAGAGCGGTGATGGTGATCGAATCTATTGGCCCTTTTACCGAGACAAGGGTTCTTTTACATCCCACACTACATAGCAGAGAGACGTCTAGCAGCCCCTAGAGGCCCCGCAGGGGGCTCGAGAGGTGCCGTGGAGAAGAGCAGATATCCACGAGAGGCCACACCAACAACCAAATTATATCTTTATCCCGCGAGAAAAGGAGATAAGGGTCAAGGTTATGAACCATCAGAAGATTTTAGAGTAAATTAAGTTATGAGATATTAATATAATGTACATATCTAGGGCCCGATATAGGGCCTCTGCAGATCCCCCTTCAGGGCCCCGATCCATGAGGCCTTAGAAACGGAGCTGGGTCATGTAACCAAGGGAGATCAGCAGTTGTTGATGTCGGCGCTGCCGATAACGCTGGTTAAATGACCGTTTTACTCATGTTTAGAGTCAGAATAGCTTGAGTATTACTTGAATATCGAAGAGTAGAGGTCAAATTACCCCAGACAAGATGTTTCCATCTAGAAATTCTCGACAGTATTTCCGAAAATTGCAAAATATTGGTCCCAGTCCCACGGGGCCCCATACCGAGTATTAAAAGTTTGAGATGCAACTTTCATTCATGCTGTTGACCAATCAGAGCGCCCTGTTTTTACGACCTTGACTACATAGTAAAAAGTGATTGACAACGTCAGATATCACTTGACGACGTCAAATATCGATCTGATATTTGATCCCTTGATATTTGATTCAAAACCCACATCGAGTGGGATAAAGCCTTTTATCATCTTTTGATTGTGAGGCATACACTTTTCTTACACACAACAGCTGTCATCTATCAAGGGGCTCTGGATAGGGGGTCCCCATGTCGAATGTCGATCTTAGAAAATGACCATGTCACATGGCAATGTCACTTAATAATGTTCATATTCCATGTCGATTTTAAGAAATGTTCATGTCACCTGTCACTAGGATTTTTTGGGCCTCATGTCACTTGTCATTAGACCTCATGTCGTTTGTCGATTATAAGAAATGGTCATGTCACCATATCGAATTTAGCGGTCCACACCCATTATCAAGTGTCAGGACATGTCGGCTGCTTGAACACGTAGTCTGTCATCACCCTTTGTTTCTGTGCCTTATCTAAACAGGCAATTAGTGGCCGCTAGCCGAGAGTACCTCCCTGGTCCCCTCTCCCGAATCTGCTAGACGTCCCACTGATAGGAGTGTGTGGGTGTGTGGGTCTGTGTGTGTCTGTTCGGTCTGTGTGTGCACGCGTCTTGCACTCTAGTCTTGCGGACCACTGTTAAGCCTGTGGTTGGAGAGCGCGACATAGCCGCCCGCTACACTCTCCAAACAGAGGTCCGCAAGACTGGGCCGGATCGCGCTCTTGCTTAAAGGTGCACCTCAACTCAGTGCGCCTTTAACAGCCGCCCCTAATAGGTGAAGTTCTTGACGCGGCACAGCGCCTCCCACCAGTAGCCAATCAGCGCGCCGAACGCCGGACACACCTCCACCGTGTGAGCCTCTAAGTAGGTCACACGAATCATACTAAGATGCCGAGGTCTTCTGTCGGTTCGTCGCGGTGGCCGTGAGTGATCGCACGGTCGCCAAGATTCACTGCCTTGATTGGCAGAGGGGGGGGCTGATTACCCCCCGTCGGATGAATTGCGGCGAAACCATAATCAATTTTTCGCTGTTTTAGATAAAAGAGATCCAGAGCTATCCGCTCGTCCAAGAATTATTTTTCTATCAGCCCGGGATCACCCTCAAATTAAGGCCTAAAGTCCAAAAACCCAAAATTTTTTCCCTATGGGATTTCAGTGTCTAAGCGTTTTTTGCAGCCCCAAGGAGCAGCTCGCGGGCTCGAACCCTGTAAACGCTTTGACGCGCTTTCGTCGCCTTAGGCGACGTAGACCTACCCTATTTTTTTTTGGACCATGTTACCTGAACACGGATTATTTTTTTGTTTAGCCCAATGAGCTCACAGCTAGACTAGATACCTCATGTTTTGGATTGGAGAAATCAGCAGAGCAATAAAAAGCGCGGTGAGGCTAGTGTGGCCCCTGTGAGTTGTAAAATTGGTGCTAAATGTGGTAACCAGGCGGATGCTGAGTTCATTGATATTGTCCGTTAATGATACTTAAGGTGGGTGTTGTCTAAAGTTTTAATTGATATTACCAATGTGGCCAATAATGACTTCACAGTTGGGGCCCTCGCCCGCAGGTCCCAGATTCAGGGTATTCTTTGTTTATTGTGTGGCCCCTAAAGAGGGGCCGACTAACTCTTTAGAGTTAGTTAGATGCTGCCACTGTGCTATGCAACAGCAGCTATTAATTACGCTTCATGTTGGGCAGCATGGATCACTTGATGGGTGATACCTCAAAGCTCAAACACGGCAGAGCCGTGTGTGGCATGCGAGGACCAGTGGGTCAGGGGTGATCCGTTGCAAACAGAATGCTGATCCGTGTGAGGTTCTGACTTTCTATAGTTTTTTATAAAGCCTTAGATATGGTGTGGTATTTTTCATCTCGCTATAGTTTAGTTGGTATTTAAGGAAACTGCCTCATTTCTATCAGAAATACACAATATTGAATTGTTTTTATATTTTAATATGTTAGAAGCGCGCTTTGTTGCCTATGTAGCTCATTATGCGTTGAAATGTTCGCGAGCATCGTAGGAATGTACAAAACCCCTATTGTGGCACCATCTGACGAAAGAGCGGAGAACTATACTAGCGCGTTTCGTTATTCACATCTTTTGACAGGGACTTGGTTGGTGGCTTTACGCCCTAATTAACAGCTGAAGTCATTTCAAGGGGGGTGATAGTGATCGAATCTATGGATACCTGAAGGTGGAAAGCACACACCCTACACTTTTACCGAGGCAATGGTGGTGCTGCTCAAAGGGTGTGGCGAGCTAGACTGGAGGATGTAATAACTAAGCAGCAGAAGGACCAAAAAGACAATCTCGTAGTAGTAGGTCTACTTAGATCTTGAGTAGCCGCCCTTGTGGCTATAATTACCTAGACTAGTTGGCTCTGCCAGCCTGGTCAAGTGAAAATTGGTAAGGAGACTATGAACTAAGCTAACATCTCATAAGTATTAGTTACCACCCCCTCACACCCGTTTAACAACGGATTCAGGGTCTAATTATGGAGACCCTAGAGTAAGATTAACAATATATCCCAATGTCTGTAGTAGACATTTACGACATGCAACCTGCCCCCTAGAAGGGATAGATCTGACCACAAGTCCGCAAAATGAGACTCCCCCTCTGAGAGTATCAAGGTTTGCGTATAGTCACTTGCAGGTTAATCTGTTATCTACCCCTTTGTCGACTTCGCCAAAATCCTGGGAGATTCACTTTAAACCTAAGGTCTACCCTTTTTATTCTTTGTTTATTGTGTGGCCCCTAAAGAGGGGTCGCGGTGTTGATTAATTACACCACATGTTAAGCAACATGAGATCAAACCTTCCTCAAAAGCGACAAGGCTCAGAGTCCTGTTGGACGAGAACCCTGTGTGGCATTTCAAGACACCTGGTTGAGTGATCTGTTGCAGATGCCGTTCCGTGAGAAGTTCTGACTTTATATAGCTTTTATATCGCTTTAGATATGGTGTAGTATTTTCAATCTCACTATAGTTTAGTTGATATTTCAAAGAATCTGCCTCATTCTATCAGAAATACACAGCGTTGACATGTTTCTTATATTCAATATATTAGAAGTGTGCTTTGTTGCTTATTATAGGTCATTATGCGTTTAAAATGTTCGCGAGTATCGTGGAAATGTACAAAAACCCTATTGTGGCGGCATCTGACGAAAAGAGCGGAGAACTACACTAGAGCATGTAATGGCCAGACCAGCAGGCGGCAGCAGAGTGGTCAAAAGACAATCTCGTAGTAGTAGGTCTACTTGCATGTTGAGTAGCCACCCTTGTGGTTGTAATTACCTTGACCACAGGTCCGCAATATGGAGCTCCCCCTCTGAGAGTATCAAGGTTTGCGTATAGTCTCCTGCAGTTTAATCTGTTATCTCCTCCTTTGTCGACCTCGCCAAAATCCTGGGAGATTCACTTTAAACCTAAGTCCTACCCTTTTTTTATTCTTTGTTTATTGTGTGGCCCCTAAAGAGGGGCCGCGGTGTTGATTAATTACACCACATGTTAAGCAGCATGAGATCAATCCTCCTCAAAAGCGTCAAGGCTCAAAGTCCTGTTGGACGGGAACCGTGTGTTGCTTTCGAGGACGAATGGTTGAGTGATCCTACCGATCCGTCAGAGGTTCTGACTTTATATAGCTTTTATATCGCTTTAGATATGGTGTAGTATTTTCAATCTCACTATAGTTTAGTTGATATTTCAAAGAATCTGCCTCATTCTATCAGAAATACACAACGTTGACATGTTTCTTATATTCAATATATTAGAAGTGTGCTTTGTTGCTTATTATAGGTCATTATGCGTTTAAAATGTTCGCGAGTATCGTGGAAATGTACAAAAACCCTATTGTGGCGTCATCTGACGAAAAGAGCGGAGAACTATACTAGAGCATGTAATCGCCAGACTAGCAGGCGGCGGCAGAGTGGTCAAAAGACAATCTCGTAGTAGTAGGTCTACTTGCATGTTGAGTAGCCGCCCTTGTGGTTGTAATTACTTAGCCTAGTTGACCCTGCCGGCCTGGTCAAGTGAAATTAGTAAGGAGACCACCCATTAACGTGCTCCACAGTCTTTAGACAGTTAAGACTATAGTCAAGACTGGAGAATTTGGCGAGACGCCCCTCTGGGAGGTCATAATCCTCAATGTTAGGTGTTAGCTCATTAACATCAGATACCATATTAACAACCCATTTAAAATGTTCATTTTAATAGCAACTCACCCTATTCTGACAAAATCCTATTAGCAGGTAACCTCTGTGTAAACCATACTGCAAACATCTGCTACTTCCAGCATCTGCCTCGTGACTGATAGTGTACAACAAGACGAAGTGGGCAGAGATTAGAAAAAATGAAGCTCTTTATATAGCCGAGAGAGCAGCTAATCTGGATGTTCTAAGCTTGTTTTCACCTAGAGCTCCAACCCTCTTCCAGAGAGAATCAAATCGCTTTTCACCTGAACCCTTCCACCCCTAATCCATCAGCATGAAAAGAGAATTAACGAGTGTAACGTGCGCTACATGTATATGGGATTATAGCTGGTGAAGAGATAAAGCCGAGTCACCTGTGTATACAAAGACTACAGGGGGTGATTAACGACAGGTGTGACGCGCCAGCCCGTGAACGGATTAAGCCAAAAAAAAATAAAAAAGCATGTTTCAGGTAACATGGGCAGAAAGACTGGAGTCGGTAGGTCGGATTTTTATTTTATTTTATTTTATTTTTTTAACATGAAAGTACTAGCCATCCTCCGTGGAAATTCTAAAAATGACCCAAAAAGTATAAAAATATGAAATTTTCTTCAAACTTGCTTAAAAAAAAAACGTAGGGTCGACCCTGTTTTGCTAGGGTTGGTCGGGTGACCTGAAACAAACCTTTTTTTTTATTTGGCCTTATCTTTCAAGCTGACGCTTAAATTCAACTAGCCAGCCGCCGTCCACACCACTCACTGCGACAAGAGGAGGTGCTGTTGTTTTACACTTGAGTCGCTTACCACATGGTCTCTACCTCACAGACAGACACGCGCCCCCTGTAGCTTTTTTTTTGTTTTTTTTTGTATACACACGCTAATCTCATAACCCCCTTATCCGTTATACAGGTAACGAGTATTCTCTTTTAAAATAGCTGCCAGTCAGCTTAGCTCTAGAAGCAAGAAGGCGTGTATAGGTGCCTTATAAGTCGGCAGGGGGTAAATACTAGTGAAAAAGGAAGGCAGGTGTGCAGGTAGCTTTTCTAACAGACACGTGTGTGCACTAAGCTGCTTAAGTCTAAACCCTCCCGCAGTAGTCAGGTGGCATGTGAAAACTTACTTAACTGATCTCTTACATTGAGTAGAGTCTCTGTGCTGAGAGAGCCTTTTCAGCCGTTTAAGAGGATTAACTAGGACAGGGTACATAAGGAGTGAAACGCCGAATAGCGGCTACTCAGTCTCGTGCAGCACAAGCAGCAGCATCTAGCAGCGGCTTCAGCAGCAGCTGCACGTGCAGCACAAGCAGCTGGCAGCGACTTCAGCAGCACAAGCAGCACGAGCAGCACAAGCCGTAGCATTTGTCAGCAGCATCCGTGACATCGTCAGCAGCAGCCCCCATGACCTTGTCAGCAGCACAAGCAGCCAGCAGCTGCTGACAGCTGCTTCAGCAGCTGCTGGCAGCTGCTGCACGAGCAGTAGCACAAGCAGTAGCATCTGTCAGCAGCAGCAGCAGCAGCACAAGCAGCCAGCAGCTGCTGCATGAGCAGCACAAGCAGCACAAGCAGCAGCACCGACAGCAGCAGCAGCAGCAGCAGCAGCAGTGTGGACCACTAAAGTCGAGATGAAGCCTAGTGACATTTGACATGAAGCTTGAAAAACACAGTGACAGGTGACATGAGCAATTCTTAAAATCGACATGAGATATGAGCATAATTAAGCGACATCGACATGCGCCATGGCTATTTTTTTAAGACAAACATCATATGTCATAGCCTCCTCATCCAAACCTCCACTAGTAGTGCTCTATAAGCGCAAGCTGTAAACCCTCTCCTCCCCTCGTGCACACAGGCGAATTATCAGAGTCAGCCAATGGTGTCAATACCCCTCTCATACAAGGGTCGGGCGCTGCTGGACTATAATAGATGAGTCAAGGACCGTTCTACTGAGGGTCAGGCAGGCTAAGTCGGACATTCAATGACAGGTAGGTCTTTGACAACCTTGCTTGAAAGTCTGGACAGCATTGACAGACTGGGGCATAAGGATCTCGCATGGTCAGACTTTCAAGCAAGTTTTGCTAAAGTCGCGTTATTGAATGTCCGACCTAGCCTGACCCACAGTAGAACGGTCCTTGACCCGTCTATTATAGTCCAGCAGTGCCCGACCCTTGGCTGAGAGCAGTTTAAGCGCCATTGGGTGTCTCTGATATTTGCCTCTGTGTAAGATGAGAAAAAAAGTCTGTTGAAAGACTATATTTCAAGCCAGAAAACTGTAATTAGCTTTCCAAGTTGTTTATTTAACAATATCTTAGCCTAGCAAGCAGCTGTCAGATGTCATCTAAGAAAATGTGAGCTGTTAATAGATTCAAGAGAAATTAGTTTACAAATAGCCCGTGTAAGTACGCCCATGTCTTGCTTATTGTCTATAAAGTTGTAAGATAGTCACATCATGATGCACATCATCATAAACGCGATCATGATACCTTTCATAGTAAGTAGACTCGCCTCTCTGCCCTCTCTTTTAGAGAGGGCAGAGAAGCGAGTCTCACTCTTAAAAAACCCTGCCCCTCCCCCCCCCCCTCCCCCCCTCCCCCCCCATGCATCTTAAAGAGTGCCCCCCAGAGTGCCCCTCTCCCCCTAGAAAAAAAGAGCCACATTTTTAAATTATTTTTTAGCAAGCTTTTTTCAGCTTGCTTTTTTTTTCTTTTTTTAAATTTATTTATCCATCAAAATCTCAAGTGACTTATTTTGAAAAGCCAACCTAGTAGTCACGTGACCCCCTTAAGTAGGTCACTTCCCGTCACGTGACCTATTTGAATTTCCCGCCAACATGGTGGTCACGTGACCCTCTTAAGTAGGTCACTTCCGGTCACGTGACCTATTTGAATTTCCCGCCCAAAGGTCACGTGACCGGAAGTAGGTCACTTCCGGTCACGTGACCTATTTGAATTTCCCGCCAAAAGGGAGGCCTCTCATTGGCTGCTTTTGAATTTCCCGCCAAAAGGGAGGCCTCTGATTGGCTGCAGGTCGATTGAGTAATAAACAGTACTTAACTATAGTCCCGTTCCGATACATACTATACTACTCATACTCCAATAACAGAGTAAACTTTAATTGATATCCTTGCACAGGGTTGTTGCCCTAATTAGCAAGCATACTGACGTTACAACAACTGGCATGACATGTGAGTTTCTTGTGAAGCAGCAGCATGTTTCGCCTGCCATGACAACGCTGAGGGATTTATTGAATTATTTATAAAGTTCCTTTGTAGATGCTTGTAGGTTTACATTCAAGGTCTGCCTAACTTATAGCATCAGTTATCTTTACTATAGTTCTTTCACTACTGAAGTTTATGCTAGCAGGTTGATACCAGGGCCGACCCTAAGTTTTTTATGAAAATTTGAGGAAATGTCTATATTTTTACCCCCTTGGGGCAATTTTAGGGTCTTCGGAGAGGCTGGCTAATACGTTCATGTTAAAAAAGAAGTTACAAAAAACAATCCGACCTATTGACCCTAGATTTTCTTTCCATGTTACCTGAAACATACCCTTTTTTGGCCTTAGACACATCCAATGGAGCTGAGTCCTCTGAAATGGGCAGTCAGGAAAATGAAGACATGCATGAATCGGTTCAGCTGGTAAAGCCCCAAACCTTTTGAGCTTAATTTTTTTGGAGACAGCAACTGGGGTCAGGTGAGATTCAATAAGCCCCACACAAGATGTATTCTTTTTCAGGTTCCATCTCCTGCTTGCCCAAGTACCCTTTATCACTTTGAGTGTCTGCAAGGTTTAGTCAGCTAATCAGTCCATTCTTATTCTTGGAGGATCTTGAATATTCTGTGAAGCTCTACAATTAATTGACTAATTTGATTTTGAGGATGAAATGTATACCTACCTACTTTGTGTAAGTGTGTTCTGTAGTATACCCATGAGTTTGAAGAAAGAACCGAATCTTTGAATGGGAAAATGCAATTATTAACCTAATTAGCTATGTGAGTAAGTAGCAAATATCACATCAAAAGACATTATTCTGCCTGAACCTGCTTCATTATAACATAACAAGTATTAGCTTGCTGTATTAACATCACCTAACATCATCAATGTGCATTGCATTTCCTGCGCAGTAGATCAGTTCTCAGGTCTCCCTAATGGAATTTCTGAGGCAATAGAGCTGCTACAATACCTGATGATACCATGCTCATTATATTTTTTTAGGACATGTCCTTCTCAATCGTCCTGTGAACCTATACGTCATAGAACCATTCAATTATAATTTCAACTTGCAACAGGATGTAAAATGGGACATATCAGAATGAGTAAGGAGTCAATAGAGGGGATGACTGATTCTAAAGAGCAACGTGTCATTTGAATTGATCGTGCCCATGGTGCAAAATGATGAGCATGCAGATCCGACTGGCAATTTAATTATTGGGTAATGAAGCAAGGGAATAATGCTCACAGCTAGAAACGACACCCATTATACTATGAAGCAGATTATCTACCTCAGCTACTTTTGAGATCGGATCATGCAACCATTAGATGATAAGATCAAATTTTCCTTTTATCTGTTGTATGATGTTAAGAAGTCATCTTCAATATTATTCACATTATGAGCCATGTATATACATGTATTTCTACACTATTCTCAGCCCTGCCAGAGCAACTATAACTTATAATGAAAGTGTTCTGCTAAAATATGTTCTTACGTTAAATACACTACAAAGATAAAGGGGCAATTAAAGGTGTCGTATTCTAAAATATATCCTTCCCACCTATGGATATTATAGTATCACTGTATTTAACTTTTTCTATCTGGGGATTTGAACTTCTGCAATCTCTACTTTTGAAAGTTGAAGAGTGACTCAATCACTACATTATTACGGCATCATTTAGAAGGATCTTCTCAATATTTTTTGATTTTGGAAAATAATGAATTGGGTTTGTATTTTATCACAAGGCCATGATGTGATTTTAATTATCATTTGTTTGGCCAGGCAAATTGATATTACCCTGCCGCTACACCGGCTACTTGCATGAATCAATTTACTCATCCAAAAGTGAATCTACTCCTTTTCACCAAGATTAAAGTGAGTATATCCGATGACTGGGACTCAAAATTCAATCTTGTTGAAATCTCTTATCATTTTCTTTAAAAGAATGATCCTATTGACCAATTATGTTCAATAAAAGCATGCTCAGATTTATGCTCCCCCGTTGAAAATACGCTGGAGCATCTTCAAGGTCAATATGACGTCATTTGCGGAGATACATTCTCTAGTTTGACCATAGAACACCAGGGGACCTTTGTCTCATATTGGATCAAGTTTTATCAACTTTTCCTAAAATGGACAAAGGCGTTGCCTGACCGGGGCAAGAACCATCAACCTTTGGATATGAAGGCATGTATTCTGCCACTGTGCTATGGAGTCTGTGGTGGTGGCTCTTATTTAGAAGTCATACATAACTAGCCCTTAGTATATTTCTATTTTCTATTTTCAACTTTGTTTTCCAATGGACAAAAACTTTAGAAGTGTGCCCGGGACCATATGAAGAGTTTTGATGCAAAACGACATAAGTGCCATTCTAAAAACAGGGACAAGGATCTGACAAAAAAGAAGATTAGGGAGAGTGAAATATAATTCTCAACCAATTTTTTTCCAACATTTAATATTCTCATATCACTAGGACCTACCCAGTATTATACTTTGTTACCAAAGGATAACAATTGACCCCAATGTGTCTTTACAAAAAGCCCTATGTGCTTCAATTCTGGGATAGAGATATGTCGTTCATATTTTCAAAAGGGATTCTCTTGAGAGAAAACATTAAAACCTTTATCATGAGAGAGTTATAGACATTTAGCTACTTTTCAATACTATTTTATGTACATGTGTGGCAAAACAGTATAATTATTACTATTATATGAAACATTGATTAAGGGCTTGAATATCTAAGAAAACAGCTTGGGACCCTCCTATTTTCTCAGCTTTGTTGCAAAGTGTATGCTATTATGGTCTTATGGCAAAAACCTGATGATACTTTTACACCAAGGGATTGACCCACCTTAAATGGGATTTAGAATTAGTTGAAAATCGGATATGACTACTCTAATAGATTACAAGACAGGTAGCCGTCACCCCACACAAGATCTGCAACACGACCATACTATAGTCACAATGATGAGCGCCATGAGGCGGATATTAGAAGCCTCACCATTTCGCCATGCTTGCTGTCATTCTGATAATGGCGTTTCTGTTTAGGGCTTAAATTACATACGCACCAAGGGGGTTGGGGGAGGGGGGTCAAGCCAAATACGTACAGATGCGTACATACAGGGGTTGGGTGTTCTAGGGCCATTTTGAAGAGCCCGAAATTAGTTGGACCCCCTTTGAGGTGGGGACCAGAATTACCCCTTTTAGCTTATCTGGGCGTCCAAGTGATTTGAGTATGTACACAGGGAGGGGGGGGGGCGCGGGGTAGTCCCACTGTGTACATGTTGCAGCATGGGGGGAGGGAGGGGGATCAAATTTGGGCATGTATGTAATTAATGGATGCCCCCTTATTTTCCTTACCTGACTTTTTTTGCACTGTTACAACAGCCTATGGTCAGTATTGAATTGATTTTAATAAACCGTGTATCTCAACCATAGAGTATAATGCACATAACTTCCAATGTACCTGTTATTGGACATGTCCATAAAAAAGGAACACAAAATGCCCGTACACGATGTGTACTAAGTATTCAACATTGAATATGCTATACTGCAGCATCCATAGCAACATGATGTAATATAATTCATATTATCACGCTGCAAACATAATTTCGATATGGGAGTGGTTTACTCATACTTTGCACGGCTGTTTGCTTTTCGATTAAGCTGTTTTTCAAGATCATGGTTGTGATTGAAACTTGTGGTTTAAAAACCATTTCAAATAAGTTAAAAATGTCTCAAGGATTTTTCATTTCATCTATGTTATTTGATGTGCTTTACAAACTATTTTTTTACGACTTGAACTGCTAAGCGACCACTGTTGGCTTTTAGCCTAACATGACCGTGTGCCTAATCTTTTTTTCCTCTCCCTTTGTCAGCGGTTAAGTGAACTTCCATCTGTTCATAATTATCTGTTTTTGACCGGGAAAATATCAAATTGATGAAAACATCATTTCACGTCATCAATGTCCAGATGCAACATGTTGTTCAAAGCAAACAGAAAATGATTATTTGATGGTCTTTGTACTTAGAGTGATGACCAATTAAATTCTGTCTCACTTCTTGGCTTTTACTCTGTAGCCTGGTTCCATTTTTAATTATGTAGTGTGCAAAGGAAATCCCACTCAGTATGAGCTTGTTATTGCTACAGAGACTACTAATTCACTACTGAGAAATTCCAATACTTAAAAAAGGGACCAAAATGTCTTGTGGGAGGGAGGACAGAATAGCCATATTAGAAAGGTGGTGTCATCGATTTTTTTAAATCTTAAAACAAAGAAAAAATCGTCCAAGGTAACAAAAATATCTCATTTTACGTCAAAAAACGTTGTTAACGTTATATAACGTGTTACTACAATAAGGAGACATAAGGAAACGTTTAAGAACACTGTATAAGGCTTTTTGTTTACTGGTTGTTTTTTTTTTCATAAAAATGGCCTTACAGGCGGGGTGTCCATGCTGGAGGGGTATCCGTAGGGAGGAATTGACGCTATAATATTTTCTTCACCTTCATATTATTAAGATAGACACATGGGATTATGTATGTTCCCTTTGCATTAACAAAAATATAACTACTCCACAGCAATCGACTTGGTTGTGAATACTTATTTCGCCCTGCTAGGTTTTACTTTTAGGATTCAACTGTTGGACAGTGCACAAAGGTAGGTAGCAGAAGGGCTTTAATTCTCATCAGTCAGAGCTTTGTCCCTGGAGTGCAGTTGTGTCTGAATAATCTGTAAATCAGGAGTGTGAGTATTTGGGATTCAACACGCCTTTTTGGTGACAGAAGGATTGCCCGAGGACAACAAGAGGGAACCAACTGGGAAAGAACTATTTGTTTATAGTACGGATTCAACACATTTTGGTTTTGTCAAGTGGTATGTAACTTTGGTTGATGTGTACCGAGCTACAGGTTTCCTATACGCCATTAGCTTGCACATTTGAATAGGTCTATGACATTGCTGTATTTGACCAAAATGTTGATACATCATATTGCCATTGAGATGCATACAAACTGACATATTGGACTGGCACTACAGTGCAGTAATGACATGTTATAGGAGTGGGACAAGGCTTAATAAGTAAGATATATCACTGAGCCCGAGGATGAGATTGGTTAAAGTCAGACAAATGTACAGAAAGTAACTGCGGTTAGAACATACTGTGGTTGACGAAATACTCTCTGGAGAACTTTTTTCGAGCAAGCTGGATGAATCAATGCATTTCCTCTCTGGGGGCAATTTCTCAAGGTTGTACTTTTCGTCCTGCAAAATATCCCTTAACTCTTCCTTTACCCATCGCGCCTTTTGGCGAATTTACCCCTCAAGACTGATCGCGCCTTTAGGCACAAAATCGGCCGTTTTTTGTCCGATTTTGGCCGATTTTTGGCCCTCTGTGCTTTGCTTGAAAATTGGTAGAATCCCATGATTTTTTCTGACAGTGGTCTATGGCATATTGTCTCTGCAGATCTTAATCGGTTTGAACATACATTAACTATTCTAAAAATGCTAGGCACCTCAACTTGCATGAGATTTTCAATATAATTTGAGCAATATTTAAGGCAAAAATCATGAAAAATGTCATGAGATACTGTTCATTTTGTCATAGATGTACTTCTAATTAGAATATTTACAAAATTCTTTCAGTTTCTGAAAGGTTAGGCCATCTCCTACATCTTAATATTCGATTTAAATTTCACCTAAAACAATCTGGTTTTGGGAGAGGTGCCTTTATTTGGGACGTGGTAAAGGAAGAGTTAATAGTACCTACTAAGCATTCAGCATGCAGGCTAAGGTTACCCTTGGATGATTTAGAATGAGGTAAATCATGCATTCCACCAATGTCATTCGAGCAGAATTTCCTCATCCGATAAAAGTCTATAATGTTAAACTTATGGGAGAATCTCGTCCGATAGACAGAATCACGGCCGATTCCGTCAGTGGAATACTGCCTTATGGCCCCTAGCTGTCGTCTGTACTAAGTGGCGTGCTGAGCGACTACTGGTCAGCTATCGTACAGAGTTGTCATCTGGCCCTGTTGTCTGGTTTATAGGTCCCGGTGCACATAGCTATCAAATTGTATGGAACATGGAAAGCAATCTTCTTTTTAAAATTGCTTAGAACTGTGTTTGAAGATGGCAGAAATAATATATGTGAACATGGTATATGCCACCTGTCTATGGTAGTAGATCAGCAGGTAATAGTGTCATCATGTCATACATGTGTCCGCCATGTTGTTACACCTGTGTATGTCATGTTGAGATGAATGTGTCCACCATGTGGTCATGCATTACCATATATGATATGTGGATCATATGTGAAGGATTCACCTATAGGTCATCAGCCTGACACATTGGAAAAGGTCCCTATTCACCAAATGATATAAGACAATACCAGATAACCATTACCCCCGATAATTATTAGAGATAGCAATTGTTTGGCCATGGGGAATTCGTTTATCACTGAGAAATGGGCCCCAGGCCGGCCTCATCTATAATGTAACTGCTGACTTGTGGTCTGACTGTAAAAAGGCACAGACAGCATTAACCAACTGGAGAACTGATTACTTTACTTAAAGAGGAAGAGAATACATCAATTAGATGTCTAGTGGTGAACTACCTGCATGCAATAAGACCTAAAGGCCAGACTCTTGCTACCCGTACAGAGTGAAGTGAGGACGGCACTGCGAGGATTTATAGAGATGGCGGGGGTTTAATCTCTGCCTTCATTGCTATCAATTTTACTGAGTGGCTGCTGTAGAAATAATCCGAACAGATCTCTATCCACTACTATATGATAGAGGTAGGATGGAGACAAGGTTCATCGTAAAAATCTGTACAAAACTTATATCAGCCTTGCGATTGCTGTATTTTGTATAAAAGTCTTATTTTGAGAAATGCATTTCAGATTATATGAGTTTGAATCTGAATAGTTCTTATATTACAACTTCGATTTTCATCATTTAATGTACAATAGTGGGCTGACATATATGCTTGTTACGCCAATTTAGGCTCTAAAACGTTCCTTTTACCGAAGAGTGACCTATACATCCAAAAGCAGTAAAGGCAGTTAAGCTATATGAAGCTCCATTCTAGCAGTTAAGCTATTTGGAGCCCCATTGTAGCCAAAGTTAGTACTAAAATATCCTTGTTGATCCAAAATAATTGTTGTCAGTAGAAACTTACAAAGTATTAAAATTGAATTTACCGTTTAAACTTGTAGAGTTCACATTGCATATTATTTTTAAAAGTCATCTTCAATTCAGATATCCAATCACCCAAAACATAGCAGCGACATGTGCCTCCTACAATAATCATTATCTACAATACCATATATGGACTATGACATCACTTCCTCCTGGACACTCCTTACTTCCGTCTTCTCCGATTTCAAATCATTCCAACCGCTTCCTTCGGACTACACAGACTCATTTCTAGAGGAGGACAGCCACAGCCGCCATTTTGGCAGCAAGGCGGTGGAATCCATCAAGGGGATACCTCTACACCCCCCCCCTAGCAGGGCCTACAGACACAGGCCACACAGGCGCGCTACATACATACCACCGAGGCACAATCTCCTCGGTACACCACACAGGTATGGCTGATAGACGTGCACGAGCCCTAAGGCGCAGCAGGCGCGCCGGGGACACACTGCAGGACACAACGGCAGATGAGGAGCGCTCCACACTGTCACACATATCTGGGTCCCAACGGCATAGGTACAGCCATGTGCTGGAATCTTCAATAGACCAGGACATCAACCTGGAGGAGTACGAGACAGTGGACGAAATATCCTCCGACAAGGAGGTGGACTTCCCGCGCGGCGCAAGTCGAATGGCGTCCCGGTCACGCTCTGCTGCCCCCAGCCAAAGTGCCTACCACGACTCACAGTCGAGGAGGACACAATCCAGATCAGCATCAAGGAGGCATACGGACGCCTCCGGCAGGTCGTCATTCTCTAGCTCCAGAATCGACCAGGTCGACAATCCTATATAAATCTGGCAGTTTGGCACATTAACATTATGTTTTCTACATAAGCATGTATATATTCACAAATACATGCCCACTCGTCATAATATTGTATATTCAAATTATAAATTAGATTGAATTTAACAATTAATAAATTCAATATCTCCAGCCACTGCTTTGTATGTCTTTTCGCGGGGTGCGTTAGTGACAGGTATATCATTTGCCAGTGAAAGTGCATTTGTAAACAAATGGCAGTATGACTGAGCTTCAGCTTGGCCAGCAGGTGACCAGCTGCGTCATGATCACAGGGTAAACCAATGAGACCAAAGGGAGGGAAAAATCATGTATAATTAAGTCTAGCTGGTGAATGTCAGCAGGTTTCAAGGGCACTTTTGTAGTTAAGGTTCATGGCACAACAACCTCTTCGTTCATACAACAGTGGAGATAACTGTTGTGTGTTCCTACATAGGCAGATATTCATAAGATCACACTTTGACGTCATATTTCTTTTGGAAATTAAATATTTAGCTAATGTGACATTATATTTTTCATATGGGCGCTGACATCATTGATTATTTATTGGTTAAAATGAGATTGTTGTAGCTTAGCCCTGCTTTTATGAGAGAGGACTACAAAAGAAACAGCGAGGGTAGAAACATAGTATACACTAACATTTTCATAGACCAATTCAAAGTGAAGTAAAGTTTTTCGACCTTAAGGCTAATGGCCCACTATTTAACCCTGAAAGTGGTGCTGCATAGTGTTGTGTTACTTCATACCTTTTGTCATCATGATGCATGAAAGCAGCTCCTTGGCATTTAAGTTGGGATGAGGTCTAACGTTGCTTATGTTCTGTGGGGAGAAAGGGGCATCTTGTAAACAATCCAAAACCGGGCTGGCAAAGTCGACCGCCGCCCATCCACCTGGGGTGTTGATTTCCTACTCACGAAGGCGGTGTCTCATTTCCCCCAACTGTGTGAATTTGTAGCTGATGCATGCATTAACAGTGCCTCTCCATAAATATTCCTCCTTTTCTTTGTTTGTAATCTGAGGAGAACCCCACCGACAAGGAGTGGGCACGGTTAGTACTGTAAGGTCATGGTATACAAAATAAGCTTTGCCCCGCTCTCATCTCTGTTCTCACGCTGGCCCCACCTTGACCTCTGTTCTAGAGTGTCATCGCTGGCACCTAAGTTCTTGATGGAAGTAGTTCTAGTACGATGGCTGCTGTAATATTGTAAATGTAGATAAGTACTACAGAAGAATTCCCTCTAACGTGTGGGGGAGGTAATGCGGTTATGGACCGTAAAACACTAGGATGGGGCCAGCATGCAAAAGTCCCAGCTTCAATGCCCCTGCATGCAATACACCTTACGGTTCTCCCTTGAGGGCTAGTACTAGTACGTACGTGTTGAGTAATAATTATATAGATTAATACGTAACATAGCCCTATACAGCATCATTATTGCCATATAACTACTTGGTGATACGTTGCCTATTTGTAAGTCTATAAAGGAATTTCCCCAGGCCCCAAAAAATCCTTAAGGTATCAGTCATCTAGTAGCAAAGTTCTCTGTATGATAATGGTAGTGGAGTAGAGGTGGTATAATTGCTCTTTGGGGACGACAGCGTTAGCCCGGGAAGTCACTCAACCATGTATTGGATAACCACTGCAGCACGACTCTGAAAAGAGGGGGCAGTGAATTTCCATTAGATCCCAAAAAGGGGGTGGTCAGATGTTGTCAAGGCCCTAATAAGTAGGATGGTCAAAATCATAGCATAAAATTGAGTAAGTTTTCTTGCTAAAAGGGATGAATAAAGTTGAATTTGTACAAAATTATGAGAAACCTCAACTTGTAATAGCTTATCTAGCTGACCTAGGCCAGACTATGTACAGATTATTCACATACATAGGGCAGTCAAATCTTTCAACCTCTAAAAAGTAGGGAGGAAAAATCTTGCAACCTTTGAAAGGTAGGGTGGTCAAATCTCCCATCCTCTGAAAAGTAGGGCGGTAGGGCGGCAGTTGCTATCTACACTCATAGACTCAGTGACCCCCACGGGAGTGTTAGACTGACAGAATGCCTGAGTGGGTAGAGAGCCCCAAACAAAATCATCCCTTTGCGTAGCCATACTTACAGGGAAAGCCTCTTGCAGGTACAGGATGCTAAAGGGTGTTGGATTTATATGAACACATAGCCTGTCTCTTCCGGTTGTACGTTTGGCAGACATGTGTGGTGCCTCTTTGTATGACAACTCAGGATGCCATTAATGGGCATATGGGGCGGTAGAAGATCTTCCAGGGATACCAATTTACCCTCCTTCACCAGATCTAATATCCATGTATCCATGGGTACCTCTTCTTTGGTTCTAACAGGCATACTGGAAGGGTTTAAGATACAGACATTGATTATTATATTCATTAAGGAACAGCGCCATTGTAAGGATCATGGCAAAATTACCTCTGGTGTTAGAAGGCGGAACTAAAATGGCTTAGTCTTGTGTGGTTAATATACTATTATTTTGCAGCTCAGGACAATCAGTACACACTTATGGAGAAGAGCTACCATTAAATAGGGGGAAAGCATGGCACGAATTGCACGTACACACCTCGATATGTTTGTTATGTGAGTGGAAATAGCACCTCATTCTTAGTAGGCCCTGTTTTGAGTAGACAATCTGTTAGTCATATAGGGTGAGCTTTAGTCAATCAAATAATTCTTATTATAAATTTCTGATGAGTCATGGACACTTTTACAAATAAATATCAATCAGATTGCTTCCGTAATTCAGAAAAATACATTAATTAATTTAACTGTACTTATACTTACCTGGCTCCAACACATCGAAATCACGGTGAAGTAGCAGCTTGAAGATATGGACCAACATTGACGCAATGACCTTCAGCCTGCATGTAACGCAAAAAACCTATGGCTGCATATATTATATAGATGACACATTTAATAAACTGTAATAAAGAAAATAATGCTCACAACTAAGCCAGATATCTAGGGCGAAAACTTCACCATCATCTTATGTTTTCTCTCTCGGCCAATGGCATTATACTGTACAATGGCATAATAACAGTAGCTCTAAAGGTCTTTCCCTGCTAAAAACCGAAGATGTCCACCATAAGGTATAATTTTCACCTTTCTCTGACAAGTTTTTCTTACTCTAATAACTCTCACTCCATGTAGCTGTCTCTACATCTCTACCATTTATGTTCTAACTGTACAACACGTGTGCACTTACCGACTGTTTCCCTTCCCAGAAGGAAGAGGTTTTGTAACCCCAATCGTTTGGTAGCTCAGAACTGATCTTTAATTGTGGAAACAAGTTCAAACAAGCTAGATCAATGATCAGCCTTATACAACGTCAGGCAAAGCACAACAACTATTGTTCTGCGGCAGGTTGTATGTCTGACATCTTATAATTGGCACAGTAAATGGTCAAAATCGATTGTTCCATCATTTTATCAAAGAAAGGTTTGCTATATTATTATGCTGGTTGAAAAGGAAACTAGATGTATTGCATACCTTACCCATGTCCTTGCATTGACGGTACCTCCTACATGTGGTATCATGTGCCAAGGAAGTAGATTCTGATTCGCATCATTCTTTATTTAAACTTCACCAACTTTTTATCTAGGTTGATGACCCGCTAAGGTTTAAATTTCCTAGAAACACAAGACGCCACAACACCCGGGGGGAATAGTTAGACCACAATAAAACTCATGAGACTAGTGTTCCTGGAAGGGGGTTTATCTTCTTGATATACTAGTATACTGAGAACAGATTATGTCAATCAGTAAAAGAAAATCTTAATATAGGTGTTCAGCTTCACACCTTAAAGTGTATAAGTAGCATTACCAAAGCATAATTGCCAATGTCATAGATTCTCATATCCCCTGTGCTATCTGATGGACCATGATGTGGGGATCACAGATCTTTTGGAATTTTAACTCTATCTTTATTACTTTTGTTTTTATTCAATAAAATGTGTCGCGATATCAGGGTTTATTTTGGAGATAATTGTAATAGATATAAACAAGGGTAGGCGGACCCCTGAAATGACACTTTTTCCAAAATTATGAAGTCCAATCGATTATAAAACCATTAATATTGTAAATGCATTTACAAAAAATCGGATGTAGGGGTATAAAAGTATGTAGATAATAAAAATCATATTTAAAATTGTCTAAAGTTATTATTTATCATACCATGGCAGCCATTTTGAATAATTGATTAGGTCAAACGCTATACCTCGGGATCATAAACTGAGTCAAAACCAGTATAAAACCACAAATATTGCAAATACATGCACCAAAATTCAAATCTATGGGTAACTTAGTGTGCTGATAATGAAAATGACATCTAAAATCTTCTATGATTATTATTCATGTGACCATGGCAGCCATTTTGAATAATAAATTAGGCCAAATACAATTATTCGCGACCATATGTTGGCTATGAACTGTAAATAAAGAGGAAAACATACTCACTAAGGGAGTGGTCATTTTTTAACAACAGGGGGGGTGGTGGGTTTCCGCGGGAAACGCGCTAAATTTTTTACACCCCCCGGTCGAGGGGTCAACATTTTTTACCCCCCCCCCCTAAGGCGAAAACAAACAGGACGCGTTTTCTACGCGCGGCCGAAAATCGCCTCGCGCGCGGGCCCTTTGAAGCATAGTAACGCGCGGGCTTTTTGGCTCAAAACAGGTTAAATTATTTTGACCCCCCCCCCCAAGAGGGGTCCAAATTTTTTTGCCCCCCCCGGTCAAGGGGTCCAAATTCTTTTGCCCCCCCCCCCTGTTATTAAAAAACGATCACTCCCTAACTAACTACCTCCCCTCTCGTTGAGCTGCCTCACATGAAATCATTCTTTAATTGTTTTTAGGGGGAAAGGTGCAGGGGCAGATCCAGGGGGGGGGTGCAAGGGGCGCGCGCCCCTCCTATTTTTTTGTATATTTTAATTTAGCTGGTTCAACACCCCCAATGCTGTAGGTATTGCAGCGCCCCCCCCCCCTTTCCCAAATTCCTGGATCGCCCCTGAAGGTGGGTGGGGGGGGGGGGGCCTGAAAAATGTAAACCTATTGCATTGATCACTGTGGCAAGAATTGGGGCCTATACCGTAAAACCTCGCGTATAAGCCTAACTCGCGTATAAGCCGCACCCCTAACTTTGACAGATTATATGAGCCGCAGAATGGGTCTGAAAATTTAATTTGGTACTGTAGTATACTTATAAAAACTCTCGTATATGCCGCACCCTATATAGGCATGTTTGGTATCAAAAGAAAGCTGAGCCTGATTCGCGTACTAGCCGCGGCTTATACGCGAGGTTTTACGGTAGTTGCACCTCAGCTGAGCCAGGCTTGGCAGTCAGATATAGGAGAAGGTGCCCTACTACTGAGGTCATACAATGATACAGTGTCTATGCTTCAAATGGCAGGGACTGCATAATAGCATCACCATTTTTTCAGTTAAAGTGAGATAAAGTCAGTTCCAAATGCATTTTCCATAAAGGAACTTCACTATGGCATAGGCCATGCCATAATGAAGTTATCCCCACACAAGACCAATTCCCATGGAACCCTCTTTTTAAAAAATGTACTATGCTGGACCCACTCTCAATATGGAAAAAGACCGGTCCGTCAGTCAGAGTGGATCTCGGCTCAGAGCAGACGCTCCGGAGGCCAGAAACCTTCAAGCAAAAGCAATTCCCGCAAAGGTTAAAAACAACTTATCAATACAATTCTTGTACCAGGTGAAAGCTTATGATGTATATTTTCAGCTTTTTACCTCTGCTTATTTCCGCAAAGCCTATATTATGAGCAGTTGGTGAAAATGCAAGTGTCTCTGGTTGCCAAATTCATGGAGCTGGCTTGGGTAACCGGACGTTCATGGAAAAGACACCGAGGTGAAGCTGATAATGTCCTCTGATTGGCTAATATGGTTTTGGGATTATATGACATCATAGGATCCCCCCAAATGACCTAGAGGTGGAGGGCTTCCCCAGAAAGAGTGAAAAATACGGCCCACGCGTGGGTGGGAATCACGTAGCGCACCACCTCCAACGTCCGCGCGTAGGCCCTTTGGTAATGCTAGTATAAGATTCATGTCCTAAAAGAGTAACTAGTTAGTACTAGCTTTAATCACTGCGGTGAGTATGCTCCCCTGTTGCAAGTGATGCTGTGACGTCACTACCGACATTGTCCTGAGCAGCACCTGAGATGGTAAATCAGTGTAGTGTGATCACTTGCAAGTATCATTTGGAAGCATGAACACCCTTCGCTGGGTGTTTCCCGGAATTCAGAATTTGTACATTTACATAATTAGAACAGGTGACAAAACGAATTGTTTATATTATACAGCTATGTCCAAACGAATTTGCTAAACTAATTATTTTATTATCCTTAATATTCGTTTTCGTATACATAAGAATCCAGAAACGAGAAACAAAAGAACCTTAGCTCAGAAAATAATGTATATTGCAAATATTCTAAACAAGTTCTCTGGTCCATTGGTGTGTGAGTAAGTTTATCTAGCCGAGTTTTTGAAAAAACAACAACTTCCAGGTGTAGCTTAATCTTATGCTTCATCAAGTAAGCATCCCTTCCGAAGGATGGATGCGCTGTAAAAAGTTGTTGTTCCAGAACAGAAAAATGTGCTGTAGCTATACTTCTGCTGTAAAATATCATACAGTAAAATTTGCTGTACATCTACATTCCTGTTGCTGTAGATGCAACTTACAGTAGTGAGTTGTAGACCTACTGCACTTTTTGCTGTATTAGGTACACGAGGGGTCCTGGGAGCAATCCTTAGTCCAGCCACCTCTCAATGTGTTACATACTAAACGGTCACAAGCAATTTAACATCATTCTCTATGGGCCTTGTCTATAGTTTTCATTGTATAGTAAACAATTTAGATGTTATACAATAATGTCTGCATGTTGCTAAAAGTGCCAAATATGAGAGCCATGCTGCAGGCCTTACTCCATCAATGAGAAATACCACCAGCCTTAAGAAGCCAACCCTAGACCTTCAGATTTGGTTTTACAATTAATTCTGCTGTAGAGTTGATTTTGCTGTTACTGTACATGTGCTGTAAATATACATAAGCTGACTTGCTACAGGTCTACAGCATAATCTACTGGAACCAAAGTTGCCCCCAGTATTAGCTGTACAGGAACACTACTTACTTCTAACAGTGTGGTGTGAGTTTGCTTAACCAGTGCCAAGACTCCTACTCAAAGAAATCACAGCCCCTAGCATTGTTGTAAAGAACCTTGGTCGAAGCCTGCTGCTGTTCTCCCTGTCCAATAGACAGTCAAGGAAATTAAGGCATTGTGAAGCATTGATTTAATTTGTGACTCACAAAAGTCTCAAGAGGCAGTAAAAGCCAGGTAGCATTAGCTATAAGCCTTGCGGGTAGTGTCAGATACAATAAGTACTCACAGTACAAGTCCTTTGTTGCGACTTTTCTACTTTCTTTTTTCCACTTTTTTTGATAACATTTTACAATGATTGATACACATTGTTCATCTTATAAATGCTTATCAATATCTTAGTGCTCAACTTGTTCTCTTTTTATAGTCCAAGTGCACTTGTTAAATGGAATTGTGTGGTGAGATCAAACACTGCCAGATAGCTATAATAACGTATCTGTCTGCCGGTTTAATCAACATCAGGGAAGATGAACTACATAATGCTTTTCAAGTTTCATTTATTGTCCCTTAAGCTACAAATGAGTCATAAAAAATTGGCTTATTCATTTTATGGACACCATCTCAGTAGCAGGGTGGTGGGTTACAAGCTTTGGTTATTAGAATTCAGCAGTTGCAATCAGCAGACATAATACCTACTGTCAATTTATTAAAATGGCCTGTGATATAGAATAACGATCAGTAGCTAAAATTGTTTGTCCTTGAAACAAAGTTGTGAAACGATAAAATGACCACTTCTTTGTGAAAACAGATCCCCTTGAGCCATTCCAAATGAAAACGCAACTGATTCGGATTATTTCAGCCCAGGAAATCTGACCAGGATGTCCTTGAGACGAGGTTGTGAATGGAAACAATGGAGTCTTTCATTTCTAGTTATTCTCCATTCAGTGGAGAATAATTCTTACACCTTTTATAAAAACACACTTTTTTTAAGGAGCCTGTGGCGACAATCTCGGAACGGAGGGGAGTATTGATTTCCTTTATGTTGCTTCACAGCTGATTAGCAGCAATTGGCAATAAGCCAACCTAAAGCTTGCTGACAGTTGATCCCACCAGTTAAAATCCCTTACTGGATTTACTGGACACAAAAGTCACCATGTAATTGAACACACTGATCGGGACATTAAGCAATATTTAACACACATTTTTGACAGGTATACACATAGATTGTCTCATTGATACCAACTACATGGTACAATTGCAGGTTAAATGTAAGATGCATCTACTGACGTCAACCCGTAAAAATATGGAGATTATATAAGCAATGTTGGCTTTGTATTAACATTAATACGGTTAGATTCTTGCCTAGACATAAACCTAGACCATTGATGTATTGCTGTCATACTCATGATATTGTGTGGTAAATTTACTATTCTGTCACACCAGATTTCTATTCATAACAATTTTCTTGTATAGTGTACAAACCTCCAGAGCCCAGGAGTATGCATCTTATTGTAGAATAAATAAACTGGAGCTTCTATTCTCAGCAGAAAATGAGGAGTTTAAGGCTAGAAGAATTTGGGAAGTTGCCATAATGTGAAATGCAATTATTTACTCAATGGATACGGGAAATGACCCTGGGTTACATATTGACCGGTACCTCCTGTTTGTGCCACAGTTAAGCTTCTAAATTGGAATCAGTGACCTGGCCTTGGATTAGTTTTAGTGCCAGCTTGACCTGACTCGATCAGAGATCACCCCGATAGTGGCGTATGGCATCATCATTGAAAATAGGCTAATGAGGTCAAAATATAGAAGGTTTGAAATGTTCACTGTGGTTAGGACGCTGACCTACCGATCCTGGGGTCATGACTTTAAATCGCAACCTTTCCTAGTGAAAACAGTAATAACATATTAACAAATGAGATTACCCTATAAACGTCTATCTTGTGTAAATTATCTTTATAACTGAATTGTTTATTATAATTCTTAAATGGTGTGTGAATCAAATCACCTTGACTTGGATTTAAAGTCAGAATCTCTACTTTAGTAAGACAGTGTCCTAACCACTCCCACAATCTGGACAGGCGACTTAATACGGAGTAGTTAACTGCCTTTCATTCAAACGATTATGACCCTTAATCTTGTCCACGGGATTTGTGTAGGCTGGTCCCTGATGACCAGAGGGAATAGATAGACACAAGCAGAATTGTGCATCACACTGGTCATCCTGCTAAGGCGGAATGCCCCTCCTTCATTAACCCCAATCCCACACTCACCTTTGCCCCTCATTTCTAATCTCAGCGTTTCACCTTTCACTACACATTATCAAATTGCAGGTTAATCATAAGTTAATTACAGTACTGTGGTGCTGTTGAGCAATCCTGTAGCACTACATTTGTGCAATATGCTGTCTGTATTATATCAGAAGGACCAATTTGACTGCAGTACTGAAAGCCACAAATGGATACGTGTTCTGTAAAAGACATGGTGCATTTAAGGACAGAATGGTCCTTCAAGAACAGAAGTGCTTTTTTTTCTGCGAACTAGTATAAAGCCCAAAATCCACGGTGACAGGACCCTGCGTTAAAATGGTTTCGCGGCCCTGCCGCGCGAATTTCGCCCCTGTAACGCCGTGGACGTTAGCGGCACAGGCGCAAAAAGGGCGCGGCAGGGCCGCGAAACCATTTTAACGCAGGATCCTGCCGCCGTGGACTTTGGGCTTTACTCTCTCAGAGTGTTTGCCCTATGAACAATATGTCTAAAACATCAGCATTTATAATTCATAAATTATGCCTACTGTTCTTGTCGATGCTCTGACCTTAAGCAGAAAGATCCTTGTCATACTATGATCTAGCCATTGGCCATTACCCAGGTCTTTTTGTACATCTGTCACATCTAAACACACCAAGCACAGCTTACATACCAGCTGCAGCTGTATTGATCTCTCAGACAATATCACAAGGCATCATCTTCTCCCATATAGCTGTTCAGAGAGCCTTTTCATAAGAGACAGTTATGATATCGTTAAATGTGTCTATTTCATAACATGCTATCGTTATTTTTTGTCCATTTAACAATATCGTTAAATGGGCTATCGTTAAAAGTATTCAGACTAGTTGAAGAGCCAAAATGAGTGTATTTCATAAGAAATTACGAGATTGACTTTACGAGAGCGAACTGATATTTAACGAGAGCGATTTTAGTTTAAAGAAAGTGATTTAGTCTTTCATAACCTATATTTATCTAGACCTTTACCCCTGCTGATAAAGGAAAACATATTTGGTTTCTTAAACATAGATGATTGGACCACGTGATACATGTATCAATGATATTCTCTCTCAGATATTTTGGACAGAAATTGAAAAGAAAACATTTTATTCAAGTTTTACCATCGATTTTGGACTCTGTCTTTTTTTCGCTATAGTAAATCCCAAAATATGCCTAATGAGATGAATGAAAATATGTTTTTTCTGCATCATATTAATTCATACTTGGTTTGTTACTTTATATATTATGATGATATGTCTGCATAACTAATTTTCTAATGTTTTTTTTATCAGAAACTCTGAATCATAGTGCTAAATAAAACTGCCATAAAAGTGCACTTTCGATTAGAATATTTACAAAATTGTTTCATTTCTGGGAAGCTTATATGGTCATTAATCATACAAATATTTCAAATCATATATTCAAGCATCTAGTGTAATTAAGATAGCAAATCCTGTAAAAATACAGAGTGTTTCATAATCTGCTATCGTTAAAGTGACATCTGCTATCGTAACTCTAGGTTAAGAGAGCTAAAACAGAAGTGGCATTATGAAATACACTCCATTTTCCATTATTATGATATCGTAATTCTGCTATCGTTATTTTTGACTGCTATCGTTAATTCTATAAAACTTATGAAAAGGCTCTCAGCTAGTCCATTCTCCTGTACCCTTTTACACATGCTCCCATTGCCGTTAGACTCTCGGTTGTTATGGTGCATAGTCCATCTTATCAAGCTTACTAGTGTAATGATTATAATCATAATAACAAATGGTAATAATCATAATCAATTAATTTATATTTCAGATATATTTTGACACTCAAATGGAGTATTTTTGTGATGGGATAAAGAACTGCATAATGCTCTATAGTTTTGTTGATAACACTAGACAGTACAGCCTCTCCCATATGTCTTCTTTTCTGATAGTAGTATACGGTTGGCCACACTATTGCAACAACTATGAATCACAGAGCAGCTAATCGGATAGCAGAACCAAGATTGATCTACTCTGTCATGGAGGGGCTGTGAAGGAGAAGATTAGAGACATGAGGCAGATGTGACAGGCCTGATACGATACCCTGAATAGGGGCGGTAATTGGGGGCAAGGATCCTGGCTACAAGAGGGCCACTGGCAGCTATGGTGGAAAATTCCCTTGGATAAGGAACAGCAGAAAACACTATACTTGACACACGGTCTGTATTGAAAAATGTTCCTGCTCGATACTGGCTGCATAATTGCCACTAATGTCCTGCAGTTCTTTTTTCTTGAACTAATCCTACGATTTGATTTCACTGAGAAGTTCAAATGTAACAATTCACCTCTATTACCCAAGGCTGGAGACCCGTAGTGCATGTAATTTGTCAGGAAATCACCCAAGCCTTTTTCAGTTTCCTCTAGACTATTCGCGTAGGTGTCTTCACTTCTTTTTAACAGGATTTCTGATTTAACCATCCATTCCTTTGTTTCTTTTCAGACAAAAAAAAGGAACAAGAAATTTGTAATCCACGATCAATACACGGCAAAATAACGAAATAGTTTAAATGATCAACACTGCCAATCCTAATATTAGACCATTATCACCGATCATTAATTTAATTACCACAGTGTTAACTACCAGCAATTAGCAATTTACTTCAAGAAGAAAAATGCCACGCACTCAGGGACAGAAAGGCGGAAAACAAGTTATAAAAATGGAAAAATTACTAAAGAAAATGCTATCCCAAGGTTCGTTCAGCGTAGGTATTGAATGTGTAACTGAATGGCATAGTTTCCACGCAGATAGTAGACCTTCGTTCAAAGCTATCGACAAATGTTACCTCAGTTAAGGGAGCGTTCATTATTTATGGCAGGGGGGGGGGGGCGGGCGTTTGGCAAAACGAATACGTCAAAAAAAAAAGACCCCCCCCTCTGAATGGGTCAAAAAAAAAAGACCCCCCCCCTCCGAATGGGTCAAAAAAAAAAGACCCCCCCCTCCGAATAGGTTGAAAAAAAATGACCCCCCCCCCCTCACCATAGACGTTTATAAATACTTAATAATGGCATCAACGACATACAAAGTCCACATAGTCCTATACTATAACCTTTTATAGCATGTGCTTAACCATTATTGAGGGAGTGGTTATAGGGCATAACAATATGGTGAATATATTTATGTGGAGAGCGCGCATTTTTCTGTTTCCGTGGCACGTTTGATATTTTTGCTAAAAATTGGTGTGATTATTTTGGTCCCCACCTACAAGTCCTGCTAATACTGTTTGGTAGAAGTACCATGAAATGGCCCAGCTCAGGGGCTGCGGAAGGTGGATAAAGGTGGGGGGCCCAGCTCCCAAAGCCAGCTGATGAGGGTTGGTTAGAGGGAGAAACAAATGGTTGTTTTGGGGCCACAAGCCCCAGGAAAATTTGGAAATTTGACCTTTATATTAGTGTATTCAGAGTGGTCTGAAGTCTACCATATGATCCTGGGAAATTTTGTAATTTTACATTGAAATTGATGTGTTCAGAGGGACTTTGAGCTTGTCTTTCAAGAAAGTTTTAGGAATTTTACATCGAGATTGGTGTATTCTTGGGTACTCTGAGTCTAGAATGTTCATGTTTCCCAAAAAAATTGGCTCCCCCACTTTACTAGGCCCCCAGCCCCCCCCCCCCCTGTTCCGCGCTACTGCAGCTCAAAACAAAGATGTTTGATGAAGGGATGCTCTGGACATTATAATAGTGGCAAACCTGAAGAATTTTTGGAAAATCTAGAGGTCAATCGGCCCATTTTAATGTATCCTGGTATTATAACTTGCAGTTAAAGGAACAAGATCACTATTTAAACCTAGTTTGGTTTTCCAAAGGCTAGGATCAGTAAGAAATAGGGAGCTGAGAGTGAGAATTTGAAGTTGAACAAAGAGTCACAGGGGAATGTGTCTTTGTTATATAATGGCACGGATCAATTACAATCGCTTAAGCCATCAATGGTATGCATGGATGTTACGTGCACCATAGTTGATAACCTTTATTTGAGGAAATGCCATAAATAAAAGCTTTAAAATAGTGATGAATAACTCACTGATAACCCTGCAGAGCATCGGAAGCAACTTGACCAGAACCAAATATAGAGCTCTAAAAATTCTGATGAGGCCAAGTAGCGATGAGTAGCAATGATTATTCAGTGCCTGATTTCTGTTGAAGCCAAAGATGAACTTAGAGGGAGATTTAGAAATTGGCGACAGAAGGAGTGGCATCCGCAGCAGAAAACTCTGTGGATCTGGTGGCTATTTGCTACATTTCAAGGCATTCGGTACACCGATTTATAGTGGGATGATCATGTCTACTCTGCTGATTTTATTAGTCCTAGAATCTGTGAGAAGCAGGCAGCTATCAGGGAGATGGTGAAGGTATTCTAAAAATATTGAGAGCTCTGCAATCAGAACGCTGTGGCTCATTTAGGGAGTGATCATTTTTTATCAACAGGGGGGGGGGTTGGTTTGGGGGGGGGGCAAAAAAATTTGGACCCCTTGACGGGGGGGGGTGTAAAAAATTTGGACCCCTCTTGGGGGGGGGGTCAAAAAAATTTAACCTGTTTTGGGCCAAAAAGCCCGCGTGTTACTATGCTTCAAAGGGCCTGCGCGCGCGCCGATTTCCGACCCGTAGGGGGGGGGTAAAAAATTTTGACCCGTTGACCGGGGGGGGTGAAAAAAATTTCACCCCCCCCCCCTGTTGTTAAAAAATGATCACTCCCTTAGCAGGGTCTGGTACAAGATACCAAGGAAAAGTGTGTATCATGACTAGTGTAATCACCCCTTTGACTGGTGGAGTGGACCTAAGCTACAATGTATCAACATTATATGAGGTAGATCTGCATCTTGCATACTATGCATCTGCTCCTCTATTGGGAAGAAAGGCAGGGTCTTAAAATGTAGGCAAGTTCACCCTTGCATATGGATGCCAAAACGTGATGGGCAAGGCTAAAGTCCAATTAACCCAAACTATTTCGGATACAGTACTGTCATATTTCGGTGCCACAATAGCATTCATCTAACTGCACACTGATAGCTTTTCTGTTTAGACCCCCTACATTCTGTACTCTTCTCGTGTTGAATTAATGCTCTTTCTCCAGTTAATTATTGTTGCTTTAGGAAAAGAAAAGTAGTGAATCATTCATGTGTCGATTGGTAGGCAAGAAATTTAGCAAAGTTCTACCGTCTTTATGACCCCAATACGCGACATGTGTCGTGAAATTCGCGTCATGTTGTGTCAAAAAATACCCCCTCCCAAATAAATACCCCTAAAAAAAATGACCCCCCCCTCAGAATAGGTTGAAAAAAAAAGACCCCCCCCTAAGAATAGGTTGAAAAAAAAAGACCCCCCCCTCCGAATACCCCTAAAAAAAATGACCCCCCCCTGATTTGCACACCCCCCCCCCCTGGCATAAATAATGAACGCTCCCTAAAGGGGTATTCTCACCACCCACATTTAACCACATAGTAGACTAGAACAGCACTAGAATTGTGAGTGGGATACGCTTGGTGATTATGCCACTTTGAGGCAGAAACAAACAAAATGAGCCTTATGCTAAGTGTGTATCCCTGTTTAGTAATAGGGATAAAGTAGCAGACCCCAAAAGATGCATTCTTCATAGCAGCTATGTCACAGACAACAACATTATCTTACTTCAATCTAGCAAGTCTTACTTGGTCACGTTCCCACAGTCGCCTCTAAAGGAATGGGAAAAATACTAGCAGACACCTCAATCTTCCGTCGGCTAGGACAGTTGTCCCTTCCACAGCGAGGACACTATCGATTTCCACGAATGTCTTAGTGAGTACACCAATTATAAACGTCCAGCATGGACGTTTGTTATTGGTGTACTCACTAAGATAGCATGAAAATAAATGGTAAAACACAAGTAAAAGCAATGTAGCAATGAAGCCCACACAGAGAGAAGTAAAGGTGTCAACTGTGTCTCCCACGTGATTCTGGTAAAATCTAGAGTCAAACAGCTAACGACTCTGCTTATATGAAGGGTCAACTTGAGTTGACTCTGTACTATCAGTGTCAACTTGAGTTGACTCTCTACTATCAGTTTCAATAGCAGAGTCAATAGCTGTTTGACACTTGATTTTTGCCAGAGCCACGTGGGAGACACGGTTGACACCTTTACTTTTCTGTGTGCACCTATTTAGCCCTAACTATTTTTGGGAATATGTAATGAAAGGATTGAAGTTAGGAAAGCCCATCCATGAGAAATTAAATGCATAAGCAGTTGTTATGAAACTGTCATGCATGAGTGGCCTACTTACAGTGTACCTGTGAGTGCCACTGATTATACTAGACAGATCGGGGTTTGAAAATGCACCTTCAAACTGCTTTTTACCCTTACAAATATAATGTATTTTCTTCTGGGTTGTGGCAATTGACTTCTCAGAGTCTTTTTCACCAGATTCCTAGGCTACAATTATTATCTATTTTCTTGTAAAACAAAAACCACCAGACGCCCCTGCTTATAGATAGTTATTCAAGCTGGTGCAGGCTTAGACCTAAATCCACGTGATACTGAAACCAGAATTATACAATTTAACAGACCGTACTTGCAATTGGAAATGTACCACCTTCTAATGTTGAATAATGTTTTAACTATGCTTTTTGATATGGGGAATAGAGGCATGGATTCTTAATATATAAAGCAGCCACAGAGAGAAGAAGTAGAATCACTGTAACACCCAAATGGGAGTCCAGACTCGATCACTGAGGTAACTCTCCCTGGGACTCTAAAGTGACTCCCTAATATTATCAGGACTCTATAATTACTCCATAATGACTCCTGTTCTAAGGGAGTCATAGCTAGTTGACTCCCTACCTGGGTGCTATGGAATCAATTGGCACTGACTCCAATAGAACTGGAGTCATGGCCTGGATGACTCCACATAGGGGAGTCACTACTCCATATAGAGTCATATGTATCCGGCTCCCTATTGACTCCCAAAACTGTTCAAATACATTTGACTCCCTGTTGACGCCCTATACATGCTCCATGTGTAATCCCCCTCACCTTGACACTTCATTAAGAGTCAAAATATAAAAGTACTGACTCTGATAACAGTTTTATGGTATCCCACTATTGTTCCTTGCATTTTTGTAGCCAGCACCATACATATATCGCCATACAGATGAATATCCTATGATACATTATTCAAAGAATATAACATTCAGCATTATATACTTTCATAGTAACAGCTTTGTGTACTGGAAGAGTGTGCTATGACGTAACAAGCACCATGATATCCATTCACCAGTGTGTGTTTGTGAGAAATAAGGGTGAGGACATTTAGGTCAGTCACGCACCCAGGCCTATAGGAGCACTCATTCTACTTGGTTTATTGGTGGGGGGGGGGGGTTAATAAGCACAAACAGTTGTCATTGATGCAAGGATATATATGGTTGGAGTTGAAAGGTGTTTTTTCCCAGTCACTTCTCAATATCCTCCTCCAACTAATCACAGCATCTTGATCATTGTGTATATGTTGTAGTATATAATGTGACACATGTTATTGTTTAGTACTCCATTAAACAGTTGCTATTATAAATTTGATAAATCTATAACCTTTGTTTGAGCAGAATAGGGGCAAGAATATGTTAAATGTAGTAATTATATAAAAAAAACAAGGGTGTTGAAATTCGAAAATACCCCCCCCCCCCCCCCCACCCTGCTGATACAGAATGATCACTCCAAAACAAGCATTTGGGGCTGTGGTCAGGCTGTGACCTGGTCACTCCTGCTCCACCTCCCAGCACTGACAGACCTAAATTACATGTCGTCTGACCACACACAAGCAGCCCCCAAGGATATGTAAGTATGATTTCCAAATAAATTCACAACTATTTGTGCATCTCTAATTACATAATAGCTATATTATTAAGAAATACTAGTCCTACTTTACTATATGCTATGGAACTGCATGTATAACATGTGTACCCTTAGCCAGTGCAGGCTACATGTGGTCCACAGCTTTCCTATTACAAATATAATATGTAATGTTATTTACACTGTGGATAAATGTATTTCGTTCTCATATTTATTACCATTGATATTTCAGATATTTGCTGAGAATACGATGTGTCCATGCACTTGTTTGCCCTTTTACTGCTGGCAATCTAGCAGAACACTAAGCCAATTGTTATCACACCTCTCTGCAGAAACGGCCGGGATATACACCTCTCCCAGGGCCATAGGTATTCACAAGGCCACTCATCCTTGTACAGGTGTTTTAAAAGCAGTCACATGTCCGCCTACCTTTGTACTAAGTTGTAAATGCATATACAATTCTACCAGCCCCACCAATATTCACAGGGCCACTCACACTTGTACAGGTGTTTTAAAATCCGTGAGCTAAGTTCGGTTTTCTAAAGGTCCCTATAGTGATACACCTTTAACAGGTATGGTCCACGGCTACACTCGTCTCATCATATACCCCCCCCCCTCCCACCAGTACCCAGCTACTGAGTGTGAAAGCCTGGGGGAGGGGGGGGGGCTGGTCACTCACACACGTACCTGTGACATCTAGTACATTGTAGTACATGGGAGAGGGGGAAGCGGGGGGTCGGGGGGTCCTGGGCAGAGATAAATGTAAAAGTTTAACTCCTCTTTTCTCCTGAATGCAACACAGCACCAACCCAGTACATCCACAGGGCTTTAGAAGGGGTATCTATCTATTAGGTTATGTCATGAGTATATTCCACTAATTTGTAGGAAAGATCACAAAATCGTTTTAATTCAAGGTGTAAGTACATTGACTCATGCATCTCAGTTTAACACTACGCTGTGGCAGCCTGTCTCAGAGCGTATGCTAAATAGCTATACGGTGCAGTGTCCCGCACTGACAAGGGAGTCCTGGTTAGCTGCCACCTGTTTAAAGATGGTATATCAGCTAATACAGTTCCCAAACTTTTTCCTTAAAAGGGATGCCATGGGTTCCATTATCATTTTAGCTAATACAAAGTACCCAATATTTGCAAGATATTTGTCTATAAATACATGATTTTAGATAGTTAACAATATAGCCTATTCACCTCACTGACTCAGTCACTCCCCCAGGTGAGTACAGGGTAAACTAGCCTGGTAGAGAATGCACTGAGCCATGCAGTACCACAACATAGGGGATTTTAGTGTCGACCTACAGTAAAATGACTGCCATAAATATGCTTATTTGATAGATTTAGATATATCCCATCCCTTTAAAAGTAAGGGAGTATTTATAGCATTGGATATACAATAGTATTATGGCATCAATAGAAAATTGACGCATTTTAGGTGACAACCCATCTTTAAGGTGAAAGGTAAACCTACTTATACATACATGTTTTTCAGACAAAATTATAATGATTTCATTTCGTTCTTGGTTACATATAACTATATTTTTAAAGTCTATACTGTTCCTGAACCAAATAAGATCCACATGTATTCATCTCTTCCTGTCTGTTACCAGTAATATACCGTTTGGTAGATTCCCTATGCCACACCTGATATGTTGAGGTGCCATGGCAGAGTGGCCCACCAATACTATAGCTGTGCTCAAGTTATCCATCCCATTTTATAATGTAAAATAACCTTTTTTAAACGTTATTTATCATTCAAAATCCATTCTAAAAAAAACTAAAAATAATGTCACAATAAGGATGTATATTCTAATGTTTTGGTATAACGTTGATATACGTTAATTGGAGTTGACGTATTTGCGTTAAATATCGTTATATTCCCGGGTTTTTTCAAACGTTTTCTGAACATTCGGGAAACGATTTTTTGACATGGTATGACGTGTTCTTGTTTACTGGACACCTGCCCTTGTACTAAGTTGTAAAGTTGCATATGTACCCATTGAATTACATAAACATCTTCACATTTTATTGTCATTTCTTGAATATCGTAGGTATAGTCTATTTCAATATGCTATGATACAGAAATACTATTATTTCAAATAAAGATTCAAAGATCATTTGCAGTGTGTTTGTTATTTTCTTTTTTTATAAATTTGGGGCTATCTATTCTAAGAAACAAATAATTGTATTTAAGCACATAAAGCACATAACATAAATGTACTGTAATATAGAGCCATGTAACATTGGGCCACGTAGATAATATTATGATATAATGCTACAGTATGTATGGGCAGAGTATTATAGAAAATAAAAAGTAGAATCACTATGACTCGCAAATAAGAGTCTGGACTAGATCACTGAGGTTACTCTCCCAAGGATTCTAAAGTGACTCCCTGCTATTAGGGAGTCCAACTGTGTTAACACCATTCATCTCGAGAGTCAAATCAATTTGACTCCATTTCAAATGGAGTCATTGTTGTTTGACTCTAATGATCTATAGAGTCAAATCTGGCTGACTCTCCTTTGAAATAGAGTCACGGCCTTTTGACTCTCAACATGAGCAGTGTCATCACAGTTGGACTCCCTTATATTAGGGAGTCACTTTAGAATCCTGGGAAGAGTTACCTCAGTGATCAAGTCTGGACTCCCATTTGGGTGTTACAGTGATTCTACTTCTTCTCTCTGTGAGGGTATTTAACTGGAACAGAACTGCTGGGTATAAATTCCACTGGGTCCTCTGTCATTTAAGCTAGAAACAAATAATTTTAAGGTGGTGTTTTTACACTGATGTCTGAACTGGAGTTTCATGTAAAGGGCTGTTTGAAAAATCAATTAAATGATCCCTTACGCTGATCTCATGCAAAATGAAATTTCCCGAATGTAATGAACAAGTGTGAGCAAAGAACAGTGGCTTCTGAGAACAAAAATGTCCCTCAGCATGAAACCAGCATGGGGTTTTATTAAGGATTGGAAATTAACATCTTTGGAACTTCTTGTCTCCAGCCGTCTATAAAAACCTTCAGTAATTGCTTGTGGCAGAGACGGAACCACATACCTTCTAGCCCGTTTAACAAGTCACCACTTTCCATCAGAAACTGTCTCCCTGCTTTTAGTATGTTTTAGGATTTCTAGGCGCCGCTTCCCTCTGATATTCATTTGAAGGATGAGAACAGTGCCAAGGTACCTGAGTACCACAGGTATACGAGTAGACATTAGTTTTATGTGACGTAATCTGCGAAAAGGGGCCTTAATGCAGGATGTACTGATGCCCCTTTTTGCCAGTGAATGTCATAATATGATCAAGAGTATTCTACATCCATATAGATTATGCAGTAATTCTTTAGCACTTCAATCAGTGAACAGCGTCAGTCACATTTGATGCTGACACAAACTGATTAATGTTATTTCTCTTGAGCATGTATTTATGACAGTTTCCTGTTTATATAAGATATGTACATCGGTACATCGACGTTAGCAGCGGTTTGATAGCCTGGTCTACTGAATCTTGGTCAGTCCGGAAGTAATACTTGTGACGAATCGAATGAATATCATGTAAATGATTCTGATTTGTGCTAAATTAAAAAAAAAACTTCAAGTCTGCATGCATAGCAGAAAACGGTTTGTGTATACATTACAAATGATAAATGATAAACAATATTCAGATATTAGTGATACGCAATGATATTGGTAGATGTCTTTAAAGAAATAAGCACATAACAGTGCCATGCAATGAAATATCAAGTTCAGTCAGCATTGAAATGTTACCATAGCAACCATTTGCTGCATATTGAAACTTGTGCTAATGCATCGAGACTAAGCCTTTGCTTTCTCCACAGCTTCGGGGTCAACGTCAAGACCACCTTTTGAGGCCGGTGTCAGGAGAGTGAGGCTTACTTAAGTGATGCTGTGATCTTAGTAACATTAGATAGATTACCAACTCCCTCCACTTAAGGCTAGCAGCTTCTTCATCCTTGAAGTGGTATCTAGAGAATCCTTCTGTCGCACCTCACTGCTGCTTTAAATGGATGAAGGCAGGTCTCATAAGAATTGAGTTCAGTGGATTGTATTACTTAGATTGTGTCACTAGATCTTTCTCTTCTCATCTACTTACTCCATTAGACACTTCTTTTTCCAAAAACTACAATTCAAGTAAAACGCCTCTCACAAAAGCCTGGGATATGTTTTTACTATAGCTCCAGTCATAAAGTATAGGTAAAAAATTGTAAACTTCATCTACTTCTTTCAGTTAAATGGCATTTATTTAATGACCAAATGGCACACAAAAGACGTTTTGATACCAATTTAAAGCCAAGACATCATGGAATATGAATTTTTCATTAGAGAAAAAAGTTTTAAAAAAATACGGATTCTTTCGCCATGGCAACAAGCATTCTTAAATGTTGAAATTTCAAAACATTAATTTTTTTTACCAGGCAAAGTTGCCATGACCACCATGACCCCGTTTAGCTAAATGTATCAAGAGGGCTAGTTCAGAAACTAAATTATCTTTCAAATGAGACCATTTAGGGCAGTGTATCTTGTCTGGTCTCCGAAAAAGATTCATTCAAAGTTGGTAGCGAAATGCCACATGGCTCAAAATGGATGTTTTGCCCAATTAGTTGTACAACATGATCAAACGTATGAAAAAGATGCAAATTTACTTTCACAAAAAATTAAATGCTAAAAGTGATGATGAAAACGGTACAGATTGGGGTCCCCTTAAGAAGATATATGTCTATTGTTCTAATAATAGGTCTACATGTAATAAAAGTCAGCTGTTCTATGTCAACTGTATGACAAAATCATGATTTTTGGGGCCGGGCTTCTCAAAATCCTGATGTACAGTTTATTTATCAATCCAAAATGGCCGCCATTTGGAGGATTTATCCAGAATTCGAGAATAATGAATCTATGACAAACAATTATTGATGGTTTCTAGTATAGTATTTGTACAAAATATTACTATATTGCAAGACTAACAACAATCATAACCACAATTAGCCCTTGAAAATTATTCATGAGTATTCTCCCTCATTCAATGGTATTTATGGGTAAAAATACACAAAAATAACACTTTTCACCATCATTAATGAGACAAAATAAATTGCTCAAAAATTATAGATATTTCACCTCATATGCATGTATTATTTCCTGGAACAAAGTAAATCCTTCACAGCTTAATTTATATGGGTATACTAGGGAGGCAAAGTAGGTGTATTCAATGGCCCTTTCTTGGTGACTGGAGCGATAATACCAGTTGGTCTAGATCTTCAATTCATTAATATTTGAGGTCCAATGACTACTATAGTAATAGTATGATGTACATGTACAGGCCAGCGGCAGAAGCGGCATATGTGTAACGTTGTCCCAACAGTAATGCAAGTATGGCCATGTCACTTGGGTAGTATTTTGTCATTAAAGTGTGCATGTATTGCAAGTGGGAATACGAGTACCTTCATACATGATTGATCACGCAAAAGATTCGTATTCATAAGGATGATATTGGCAGATAATATACACAGCCAAGGGTCACAAAATAATACTATATATCATGTACTTTAAATCTCCAGATTTGGCAACGTCCAAATAGTTTAGCATCATCTGTTTTTAAAACTTTAAGGACAGCATTATTCTCTAATGTACCAGGTTATTTTTCACAAAGAATGAATGCAACCACGTGTGAAGCTCATAAGTGCTCTGTCCATGCATCATACTAAGCCTACTTCCAAAATACTAGGCCACTCCAAATAGCATTGTTTCTCATTATCACGCGCTTCTTAAAATCGTGTTTTGAAGATGTTCTTTTTTTTCGATTTTTTTTTTCAAATTCTAATGGAAAAAATATGATAATGTTGGACAGATATGGGCGTATTTCATATCAAATTGAAGCTTAGAGTGCTGCTAATGCGATGGGATAGAGAGGACATACATATTAACAACTTGCATAGATGATTTATCTTTTTATTAATTAAATGTTAATTTAATTTGGCAAGAGCTTAAATTTCCTTAACTATTTAGCCCTACCTATTTCTTTAAAAAGAAAGAGTCCTCGTCATATTTCTAATGGCTTCGTGATTAGAATCAAGGATATGATTTGAAGTGACCCAATTTGTCACAGAAAATGGTCAATTTCAATATCTTAATCAGTTTTTCCAATGAAAGTTTCCATTTAAATCATTGGATCTGTATGAGTTTAATGCTCAATGATGAACATAAATGGATGCGGCATTATGGTTCTGTTAATCCAATGAAGGATTTGCACGATGCAAATCATTGCTGGCCAGTTAATTCCCATTCAGTGATATTATATTACAACTTACTTTTGTCTTTATTTGGAAATTCATATCTGAGGAGTAGTTGCAGATTTCACTGAAGTCTAAGCTCTAAGCATGAATGCGCTATTTATATTGGAAACTCCAGAAGGCCATCAGAACTTTTGCAGAATGTCAGTAAAGGTTAATTAGTGACTAACTTTAATGACAGGGGGAGGCCAAGGAGGATTGTGATAGCAGATACATTTTTTGGTCAAAACTATCTTCTTCCTTCAGATCTTTATCAAACACTTGCAGCACAATTCCACTCTGACATGCATGCCTGCTAAGACAACATGAGGCCCACAATGTTTTTCACTTGGGCACGCTGGCTTTGCCCATATCTTGGTTTTGGTCATTATTGTCCAGGGCTACCCACACATCCCGTTATTAAAAAGACGTTGTACATACTTCAAAACAGACTCATCTGTGATTATTCCCTGAAATAATCATTTAAAGGAAATTGTTCATACTGGACTGGCCTGAATCTGGGCACTTCAAATCTGGGCAAACCTATATGGACAGTCCACCAGGAAAACCATGTGGGCCCCATTGGGCAATGTTGACTGGGTGGTCTTAAAGTGTTGTCATTGTCTTAGGCATTTCATGAAGAAAAAAGTTGAAAATAGAAGAGACTTCAAAGAACCCACATTGAAAGAAAAGGTAAATTGTGCAGTGCATCAGGGATGCTATCTGTATATTATATGCCTGCTCGAGGCTAATTCCCCTATATATAAAACGGCATTAGTTGGGACCAGCGAACTACCCCATTGAATTAGGCCTGAGTCCTCGCCGGGAACAGATAAACCAAAAGAGGCTATATTAAAATATGTACTTTTTCCAAAGTTAACTCGATTTTTCTGCAACACTTATTTCAATCAATATTTACAGGAAGGCACGTGTAATACTACCTCTCCCTATCAAACAAATACTTAAGATCTAGCTGTATTTAAAAGGAAATTGATTATATAATACTCTTACTCTCGCACAGAGTGCCTGGCAACAAGAGGCAGAAAGTTTTACTAATATCCGCCATTGTTTTGGCATTTAGAATAGCATTAGAATAAGGTCATTAAAGGAAAATAGGGCCCAGATACAATGGATATACACAGTAAAAGTCTATCTCATCCTCCCCTCTCAATATAATGATGGGACTTGCTATAATTGATGAGATAGGCCTGTCTAAACTTCTGAACCGGGCACCTCCGAGAAAATCTGCTTGGAGAGTGAGGACCACAACCTGGTTGATAGGGACGCTCGTCACCTTGGTGATGTAGCCAGGTGCTATCTGGGGTGGTGGGACGCCAGCACAGGCCATGCCGCCCTCTTCCCGCGCGGGGGGGGGGGGGCAGTAATGCAGCATTGTGCCCCTGCCTGCATTCTCCTGGGGAGGTAGGCCTACTTTCCCAACACCAAGCAGAACAAAACAGAATCCCGGCCCCCGAAGGGGCCGGTATACTTAAATATCATAGCACATCATTCTACAAAGTGTAAAAAGTGCCTGCACAACATAAGGTCCTAAGACATTGATGGCTGTTTGTATACAATGCACTGCAAGGTATTATAAATTAAATTTATCATCCAGAGTGTATTATTATTTCTATGTTTAATCTTCAAATGGAAAGGAAAAAGGGATATCCATAGCTGGGCGTCTCCTCAACAATATTTCTTAGTATGACGGTCAAGGTCAAGTAGACATGGGAACTATATTGTGAATTAGTCTGTATATTTTATTTATGATCTTAACATTTATATTCTTCACGAGTAGTGCATAACACGGGTGATAAAGTAATATTTGAATCAAGGTCAATGAATCAACGGTCAGCGATCAAGGAGATTCCTATCATAACTTTACATTCTACACAGCCAGTTTGTGCCGTGCTGAGACTGCAAAGAAGACCTGCCTGTAGAGTCATTCTGCGATATGTCCAAATTTATTCAAACACGAAACAGGCCATGACATAAAACTATAGATAGCATCATAAGGCAGACTTGGATTACTTTAGCAAACTGTTCTAGGAAAACAGAATTCTAGAATGTCAGACAGCATTTCGCAATTTGTTATCCTAGAACCTTTGCTTCCCAAGGCAACTGAGCACAGAAAATCATCCACAGCCAGAGGCAACAGCAAATCCCACATAATAGAGGTATGGTGTCAGCTACTAGGGAGTTTATCTCACCAGCCTGTTAGGTCAATACCAAGGATGATGGGATGGCTGACAGGTTTCTGGCAGCTAAGTCCGAGATTAGGACCCTCTATTACCTCTGCTGCTGCAGCAATATAGGTCATTAGCCAGACATCAACTGGGAACCCAATGTTGGGGCCACCATCATGCAAAAGCCCCAAAAAAGCAGTGTTATATGAGAAGTTCTTTGATTAAAAGGATTCTAAAGCATCTTTTTATATAATTATAGTTTCATCCATACTACATAATTAACTCCTTCCAGACAGCTAGTACAGACAGGTGGTTAATGACCCATGAGTTTGAGTGGTTATATGGAATTTCTTTTTTCTTTCACTTTTTCTTTAAATGTCTCCTAAAGTCTAAGTCCTATAATTGTCACAGCAAGTTGTCAATTACAGTTGTTTAATCAGTTTATCAAATAAAAGTTTGCTGCTTTAATGTACTCAATAGACATTCAAGAATCCACCTCTGTTATGATAAAGCCTTCATGATTGGGGTACTTGTAGAATTGTCTCAACACAAATTCTCATTGTACTGGGAAAACTACAATACAAAGCTAAGTTGACTATTGCATTTTGACTCTAAACTTCAGGTTCTTCCTTGCACCGGGAGTTGGCTGGTCCATGTGTCTATGTCCCTTAACTGTCATGTGTATCATAGCTAGGCACAGGCGTCCACTGAGCCATGTTCTGGTGGAGATGGTCTGCAGTGGGTTGGTAGTATTAGTGTAAAGGCCTGACACTCTGGTGGTCCGGTCATCTAGGTGACCACGTGACCAAACACTACATACAGGTAGTTCCCACAACATTCAATAGATGTCAGTGTAGTGTGTAGTGTTTGGTATGTAGTGTTTGGTCACGTGGTCACTCAGATGACCGGACCATCAGAGTGTCAGGCCTTTACACTAATACTACCAACCCACTGCAGACCATCTCCACCAGAACACGGCTCAGTGGACGCCTGTGTAGCTAGGACAGTATCTAGGGATCTATATCAAATGTTTTTACATCAACCAGACATTATGTCCAATAAGGGAGTTCAATGCTATTCAATCCTGATAGAATAATTGCTTCATTCATTATAAGTGCATCTATAGCAGTTGTACCATGTCGGGGGCACTTCCCTAAGTATTTAATCACACTAATAGGCGGGAGAATGTAGTATGTGGAAGAGATTTCTCTTTTGTCAGTTTGACAAAAACATGTCAGCATGCCTTACATGGCCGAAAAGACATTGTCAGTCAAGGCAGTCAAACACTATTGTCCCTCTGCTTAGATGTTTTCTGAGCATTGAAGTTCTTTTTAAATCCTCTTCATAATTCAGCCTTTCAATCTGCTTTGTTTTTAAAAGAGGCCATGTACCACACACTCAGAAAAGTGAGAGTCATTGTCGCTAAAACTACCCTCACCTGAGGGTCAGGGTGCATGCTATCTCGAAGGTCAAATCCATTGCCCAAGGTTTGTACAAAGGGATGAGCAGGAGAGTGAAAGGAATTAACAATCCTGAACTTTTACAAAGGTTTTCATTATCAACCCCTTGTATCAGGTTAATTTTGTTTATCTCAAGAACCCAACTGAGATCATGCAAATCCTGAAGAACCCTAATCATATACCAGCAGTCAGTCATTCTACCATACTCTCCTGGTCAGAAGGAAACATTAAATGCCTGACAATGTCAAACATTAGATGATAGCTCCACGTGAGTAAACAGACGAGGTACTATTGGCAGAATGTCAAGTAGTGTTTGGTCATATATAGCTACAGATGAATGTTAGAGAGGATTAAGATAGGACACACATCACCAGTCAAAGCCTTCCGTATTTTTTTATTTGCAGTATCTATTCCCACAATGGGAAGTACTTTGTTGTCAGTAGGATTGAATTGACCTACCACACACCAAGTTTAGATGTAGTATCGTTATAAAACATAGTGATACCCAAAGGCACAATAACATTGGTTTCAGAGAGTGTAGTTAGACTGTCCGTTGGCCAACTACTCTAGTAGGGAGAGTCATCATAAATAAAATATACAGCAGTCCAACATTATAGCACTCCAATGCACTATATGGGTATATATCTAAAACTGGACATCGACATCCATGTATCAGAGTCCTTCTAACAGAAAGCTATATTCAGTCTCATCAAAGTAGAAATACATACGTTGCTATATGAAGGAGAAGGCCATGTTCATGCCTATGTGTATGTCTGTGTGGTTGTACATGAGTCTGTGTCCATGAGTGTCTGCATTCATGCTACAGTCATAGGGTGTTTTTAGGGAAATTTCCCTTTTTTGCGATTTTGATCTTTTTTTCTCGCCAAATAGGGGTTTTTCAGGCAAATTTCCTTTTTTTGTGATTTTGAACTTTTTTCGCGCCAAATAGGTGTTTTTTAGGTAAATTTCACTTTTTTGAGATTTTGAACTTTTTTTCTCGCCAAATCGGGTGTTTTTAGGCAAATTTCACTTTTTTGCCATTTTGAACTTTTTTCTCGCCAATTCAGGTGTTTTTGGGCAAATTTCACTTTTTTGCGATTTTGAACTTTTTTCTCGCCAAATAGGGGTTTTTAGGCAAATTTAACTTTTTTGCGATTTTGAACTTTTTTCCCGCCAAATAGGGAGTTTTTAGGCAAATTTCACTTTTTTGCGATTTTGAACTTTTTTCTCGCCAAATCAGGTGTCTTTAGGCAAATTTCACTTTTTTGCGATTTTGAACTTTTTTCTCGCCAAATCAGGTGTTTTTAGGCAAATTTCATTTTTTTGCGATTTTGAACTTTTTTCTCGCCAAATAGGGGGTTTTTAGGCAAATTTCACTTCTTTGCGATTTTGAACTTTTTTCTCGCCAAAAGCTGCGGAATCTGCCTCCATGCGTGATCCCATTGATAGACTCTGGATAGACCCATGCATAGTGAAGACCTACATAGTGGACATGAGGTCAAGTTAAAAACTGCAAGTCACTTGTTTTGCAACTTGCACTGAACTGAACCTAATAGCCCTTGAGTGGATTGTCAACAATCAATTGAACTATGACCAAACCCCTCTATTTCGGAGACCAAATACACTATCAAATGATTTATATTTTTTCAAAATAACACCCTGTGTGGAATGGCTCGGTATTCAGGAATCCTACTGCGAATAAAAAAATGTCAAATTCTAATTCTAAATACATGAAAATTGAGAAATGCTGACGTTCACGGGTTATGTAGGAAATGTACTAAAAACAGCAAAAAAAGGCAACAAAACCGTAATTTTCTCAAAAACTGTTCAGTAGGATTTTTTCTAACTGAGGTTCCACTGTTTTCTACCCTCATATTACACATTGGCATAGAGAATACATTGACACCTAGTCAGGATTTTGCGCTAGGAGCAATATGTGAGGCGAAAAACAGCCAAAATGAGCCACTGGTCTGAAGTATAAAACTGGGCATCGATCACTATAGAGCTACAAAGAGACAGAGAATCGATGTCCAGTAACAATAGCTGTGTTACTCTGTGTATTATAGAAATTGACTCAGCTCCATTATAGCACACTCTTGCAAGTGTTCTCTTCAATTTACAGATTACAATAAGCTTTGAGAGATCAGAAGATCAGAAAATGTTATCCTAAGTTGACATTGTAGACATGAAAGGGCTGGTGATGCTGGAAACCCAAGAAGATGGAGAATGTCATCCAATAAATCCTTATACTATTATTCTATTCTCACATAGATGCCTGTGTATTCCTTTCATGTAATACGCCATCATTGACCTAGGGATTTAATGGGAAGTAAAAGCTAAAAAGGGAGACCTCAAAGAAAGCTCTCATTTAAAAAGGTTTTAAAAAAAGTGGTTGGTCAGGGGTGCTATCTGTTTGCCTGCCCGAGGCCTACAACATAGATTTATATTCAAGCACATTCTACTTTGAGGTGCAGACGGTGCATGCACAACATAAGGCTATGCTCAATAATTATTGTTTGAACTATTACTGGATCATTAATCATTGAAGCACTGCAATATTAGGTATTAGATATAAATTGTATTACTGAGATACAACTACTTTCGATATCCGTTTTATTTTCATTCCTTCTAATCTGAATAGAATGGGAATTGACATATGTAACTATTTTAAAATGCATTCCTTGTGATGACTGCTCATGATTTGATTTCTTGTCTTCCAATTAATGGTGACAGTTTTCATGATGTTGCACATTTATAAAGCGAGTCATCTAGGCTGCCTCTTTAAACAATATCAGCTTTAGGGTAAAAGTACTATCCTCCTTGAAGTGGCCATTTTTCTTTATTCGAATGAGGCTTTAGCTAGCTTCGTGTAATGTGTTATTTCAATGTTTAGGTATAAATATACTGTTCTTCAGCGTATAGAACCAATACAGGTGTTTATCCAACTATCTTTGATCAAAATCTCATTGAACATTCCAAGACATCATACCAAAACAGGTGGAAATATCAGGTATTCGAAGCTTATATTGACTGTGCTGCACTTAAGGACTCTCAGCACCCATATTGCACTAAAACGGTTATGAGGGTTTAATTCCAAGTCCATGTGTTACACCTCTACATATTATACATCATTTGAACCATCTATAATACTTTTATCAAATTCCTTCCATTATTTGGAATTTTCGTCACTGTGGAATGTGAATGGAACAAAAACGTTCCTTTTTATCTTCTTTTCATTTCAACATCATTATGGGATGGAAAATGGACATAATTCTTAGGTTTAACTATTTTAAACTGCTATTGATGTCAATACCTGGGGTCCTTTTTCTTCTTTTCTTGATATTCCAATTATTAAGGCCTACAGAGCTCTTCAAAGTTGCAAAGTTACTAAAAAATGGTAAAAATGGCTATTTACCCCTATTATCACCCACTTTTTAGCTAACTATGCAACTTTGAAGAGCTGTGTAGACTTTAATAATTGAAATATCAGGAAAAGAGAAAAAAGGACCCCAGGTACAGACATGAATTTTAGTTTTCAATTGAGAAATTTAAGAATTTTGTCCAATTTCCATCCCATAATGCTGTTGGAAAAAAAAGAGGCTGAAAATGGAACGTTTTTGTTCCATCCACATTCCATGGCTACTAAAATGAGATATAATTGAAGGATTTTTGATAAAGCTATTATAGATGGTTCAATTGATGTATAATATGTACAGGTTCAACACATTTCCTTAGAAGTATACCCCTCAAACTGTTTTAGTGCAATTTGGGTGCTGAGAGTCCTTAACAGAACTTTTGAAATGCTAATTTTAGATTGGGGACTCCCTCTTGAACCTTTTGGGTCGCATGCAGTATAGTCATGCTTAGATGTAGGTCTTAACCGCTGATTATCTGTCATGAATACCACTCTGTGTTGGCATGGCATTGCCATCTGGACATGCTGAAATGTGTTTAACTAGGTTGCAATCCAGACAGATTCTATCTCACAAAATGACAGCACACACTTTTGTTGCTGCTGGAAGTCTCTTTATGAACTAAGGACATGTGTGGGTGCTGGGGCCTCTAATCCAGCCTCCCCACAGAATACATCTGCTACACCCCAGCTGCCAGAACCCCCTTATCTGATAGTTGGACATTCCAAGTAACAGGAATAATGGAACCATAATTGAAGATGAGATTAAAGACACATTGATCAATTGATAAGATACACAGGTCTTAGCCATTCTTATTAGATGTTACATAATTAAAACAGAATGAGGATGTCCATTTGAGTGTTTTATTCTGTAATACATGTTATATCTGAATTGTATAATATGAACAGTGCCGGTATCTTATCTGGGCAGCATTTAGAACCTAAGAACTCAAAGTTGAATTATTCCTGCTTTGGCTTTGGCTATGGCTGCAACACCCCCACCAATCCGTGTGAGATGCAGAAATTGCTAACAAAAAGTTACTACCACTACTCTCAAGTCACAACAAGTTACTTTTGCGTGAGACTATTTATGGTCTTCTATTGTTTGCCTTTCCAAATGATGTCATTTGAGCAAAGCATGAATGCTCAACTTTGATAATGCCTCAGTATAGGCAACATATACTCTCCCATAAAAATGGTAGTGTGAAGCACAGGATTCACAGCTTATCCTATCTATTAAAGAAAGACAAATCATACGTTGCAGAAAACCATGAAGTTTATTTGCATGGAAAAAATTCTTATGCCAGGTGGAAATATACCCTACACATTATCCTAGCGTACAGGGTCTCAAAACAAAGCAAAGGTGTCTACTACATAATATGATATCTTTCTCAATCATTCCCTCAGTATGAAAATAACACCAACTTACCAACATTTCTGCCTACCTGTTTGATGGTTGACTCTCAGACTAGAGTATAATGCAAACCTTGTGATAAGGGTGTGATCTGGTTGTGGCCATGTCTTGAAGGGCAGTATCCCTGTCCTTTGGACACACCTATATGCAGTAGGACCTGCCTACAAGTCACTACATGTCGCATTAGGCAAAGTACTATGGTCTTGGCGCAGCTATTGTATATACGCACTCTTTGAAATGAGATCCCCGATCTGCGTGAACAGGGCATCCAACATAGCGGATGGTAGGTATGACTAAAATATCAATACAACCAATCTGGATAGTAATTTCAATACAAAGCTAAATTTACTTTATTGGGCATCCTAGAATCGATGAGTGATGCCCTGACCACATTCAAAGTAATTAGTTAAGGAGAAATAAGACAATCTCTGTTGGGGCAATAGTAACAACGCCACCATCTTAAATGCCCTGTCCATGCAGACTGGGGATTTCATTCTAGGGAGTGATAGGGCTGACACTACTTCATACCCACCTGGTAAAGGTTTGTGCTGTATATAGAAGTCATAGGCGCTCCCCCAATGGCCCTTCCGCAGCCTACTTGCAGTGTAGTACAGGTCATAGGGAGTGATCATTCAATGCAAAGAGTGAGGGTTGGGGGAAATGTGTTTGTGTTTGAAGTATTTATAACATGACAGTGTCCTCCTATTGTTTGCATGGCTCTCAGAGGGGGGTAAACTCTTCTTTGAGGTGCTTCTATAGTGCCCCAATGAGTTGAAATATATTCTCTTCTCCCCTTCAAGCGAATTATCCCCCCCCCCCTTTGTGCCCCCTGTTATAAAATGAGCAGCCCTATGGTTGACAGTGGACTGATTATCCTCGCCCACGGCCAAAGTAACAGATCAAGGGTGTAGTTCCTAAAAAGTGCAGGGGAGGTTAGTCACTGTTTACAACGAAGCTTCCCTGCTGACCCATGACCGACCTCATGAGTGAACAGCAAGTTGACCTATACAATTACTCTTAATAAAGTGTGACTGCTAACCCATCTACCAGTGATCACACACCTGCCAAAAGGCCCTAAGCCCTATTACGTGAATACCAACCCTAATATGGCAGAGGGGAGGGACGTTTGGCTATTGTCGTATAGTGGCGGCAGTAGACCCCCTTGTGTTAAAAGGTCATACTCTTCATCTGGGCAAAGTGATACAGCGGCTTTAAACCCGCAGATCTTACTGCACGTCCAGTAACAGTCAGAGTGCAGTCGGGATAGGTACTCAGCTCTATATATAGGGGCACAGGGCCTTTAGACTTCTGACCTGAAGCATACAAAAAGAGCATTGCATGTTGCTATGGAAATACACTTTGTACAGGTATTAGATTTAATGGGTGCATGCAAAGGAGTTGTGGAATACATTTATTCATGGAAGAAAAGTTGCAACAACAAGTATTTCTTCTATATTGAAACCATGCATCTCTAAATAATGTCATGGGATTAAACCTCCGCTACCTCCCTCCATTTTTCTCACGGCAGAGGGGTCAAAGGTGCCAGACCCAGACGGAAAGGAAACACAGCCTTTAGCACAGCAGCAGGGAACCTTGGTCAAAGCCAGGTTCGACTCTGCAAACAGTCTGGGGATTTAAAAGGTTCAGAAGGATTGACTCAATTTGTATCGCATGTAAGTGAACCACAACAGTCTTTAGAGGCAGCAGAAGCCAGGTAGCATTATCTCTAGCCCTGTGGGTAGTGTCAAGTACAATAGGTCCTATGAGCAAAGGTATTTTGTTGTGATTCTTCATTTTCAATGGACTTGAGAGCCAGTTATTGGCTACTGCTGCAGTAAGAATTCCAGTCCTCTTTAACATGGTGTCTGGATGGAAAAAAATGATGGATTCACAGTGCCACTGTTTAAAAAGATTGTTTTATCAATGCCCGCTGTGGTGACCGACTGTCTCAGTAACCAATTTACTTTTCTTTAAGAAAGATAATCCCAGCTAACAAAAATATGTTATCTCACATCAAAATAACGTTTTTAACGTTATATAAAATTTTGCCACGATAAGGAGCCACACAGATAAACAAAGCAATTAACAACTGTAAGCCAAGAAAGAGGCCTTTGAGTATTGACACATTTCTTAGCATGAGAGCGGTATGGGATTTTAAAAATGTGGAATTATCCTCTTCTGCTCTCCATCTATCTTTAAAACCCTTGGTACCTGCTCTGTGACACACAGGCTGCACTACACTAGATAGTCTTGCACTATAGGCCTATAATTATAGTTCATGTGCAAAAATGAAATACCCATGCTGTCCGTAGGGCTTATCCACTGTTCATTTTATATAGATACACATTTTTCCCAGGTATTTAGGCCCATGAGATATGGTACATAGTGACTTTTTTTTGTACTGGCCTTTTAGTGGGGCCATCCACAATTTCCCTAGTTCTGCAGTGACATATTTGGGATATTACCATATTTCATTCTCGCCCTACCAGACCAATCAAACATCAAATTTTAATAAATGGAACGTTTTCTATGAAATACTAACACACATTGCACTTTCTTGTTGCCATGGAAACCATTCCATTTTACCTAAATGGACCATTTTTGTCCTAGTATCTGGGAAGATTCATCAGTAACTCAAAACTGAAAACAATCCTTGAAAATTCCTACCAAAATCAAATCTAGCTACTTCTATTAAGTTTTAAGGGTCTATCTGACATGTGGCGTGATGCAAACATCATTATCCAAATGAGAGGAAGGAACTAAAATAGGCCAGATGTTACTCACAGCGGGTTTGCTGAAAACTTTACTTGGACATGCCCACCTTCCACATAATTTTAGCCTAGTGCATATGCATTCTGAAGTGTGGAAAAGTGCACTTCCTTTCTTCACTGACTGTGAGATGCAGTCTCATTCACCCTACTTGGCCAAAATCTTATTGGAAAGATATTTTGCCTCCGGGTGAAAACGTTGGACATGGTTAAAGGTTTGCATTTAAAAGTTAAGTTTACAGATATTCATAGTTATGGATGTCACCAGCTGGAATATGTAATCCCTCAGGCAGGCAATACATAGTCCATCACCGGTATTTTCTATAGCCAAAAGCTTACACTGTAAAATCCTGTGTATAACCTGCATCTCCCGTATTTATACCCACACCTAGACTTTGGGAAAGTTGTACAACCAGAACCTGAGATAACAGTGAAGGGATAAAAAATGTGTTATGTTAGTACACTACTATACTGTTATGAAACCTTGTGGAATCCACTTCTTATAAAGGCAACTTTGGTATCAGATTAAAGCTGAGCCTGGTACGCATACCTGTAGGTAAAATGATAGGATTTACGGTCTGTATGAATCAATGATAATGCCTCCTTAGTGCATTGGCGGATTACCTCAAGGACTTCACTCCTAGCTTGTGTGGAGTTTCTTGATTATAAAAATACTTTGGTTAATGCCTGAGTGTGGATCATAGAGACTAGGGTTTAATATAGATACAGTGTTAATGGGTATCTGATTATGCAAATTGTCCAGACACTGGCACAGGTCTTGTCCATACATTTCATGTATCTGAACGCTTTATAAAATGTTCAGATAATTATGTGCAACCCTCATGTTGATAGAATGTTACAGAAGGAGAGCAGAGCAATGACTAGACAAGCTTGCAATTATTCATAGAGAATACTGTTGAAATCGCATATTAAACCAATAACCAGTGTTGATTACAAGTCTACTCAGTAATCCAGCTCTAATTGGGAATTATTCAGTGATTAATTAGTATCACCAGCTCCAAGACATTTAGATCTTTTAGAGCTGATACTTATAGAATACATTATTTATTTAATAATTATGCACATATGCCCCTCCCCCTTTGGTTATTCCTGTTCTTAGTAGGACATTTATAAGAGTATGCCCTCAAGTGCTTGGTCTCAGCTTCCCTTCATCATGTAATAGGCCTCTTGCTAAATGTCAGGGGTGGGTGGGAGAGCAGTCCCAGTCCATTGAACAGTTGATATAGTGACTCTTTTTATACCAAAGTGCTTCATTACACAGTTCTTTCCTGGTATGATAGTCTATATTACATTAGTTGGCTAAGGTCACAAATTAGATAATATGATTGTCAACTTTGTGTACAGCAATAACCTCTGAATATTATGTTAGTTATATCAACAAGTATTTTGTGACGCAACAGGGCAAAACGTACCATTACAGGGATTTAGTGCCATTAACAGCCACTAGGTGACCACCACCCCTGCAGAGATATGACATTACCCTACAGGCTTATTATGGAACTCTTCTTTCCCAATTCTGACAATCCTACCCCCAAAGCAATTACCAAGAGCATTTCTCAGCAACAAAATTAATATGAACCTGTCTCTGCTTTAAGCACTGACAGTGCTAGTGCCAGTTCTACTGGATGGGAATATTCTCTATAAGATATCTCTACACCACAGTCTGTGCAACATGCAGAACCCTCAAATCATACCATAGGACACATGGAGTGACCTACAGTGCTAAATGATACCTGTCACTAGCTGTTGTTCCTGAATTGACAGTTGGCAGTTGACAGTAAGTGACTGAAGTTGGAGTTTTCACTTTCAACTTTGACATTTGCATTGTTTTTGGTTTGATGTAGTGTTGAAAGATAGCAGTAAGATGTTGCTTTACTTGCATTGACAGTTGTCAGGTGACAGTAAATGGTTGAAGTTAGAGTTCTTAAGTTAATTGTTTGCAAGTTGAAGTGAATTTGCAATTTCAAAATTTACAAAAAGATTTTACCCTCCTGGGCCACTCTAGTAGGATTTGAATGATCACTAAAGGAGGGAAAACTTATTAGTTCACTCCAATAGAAATACCCCAGTCGGTATCAATTAAGAGGGTTATTCTATAAAATATTGAGCCTTTAATCAAGAATAATTAGAACCAAGTTCATAAGTGATGCAGTAATCTAAATGCAGATGTGATCAGCCACCACAATCTACATCAACCATTCTTAAAGGTCCTCTACATAAAACTGCAATCAACCTTCCCAAATCATCTAAGCTACTAATACTGCAAGTGTACTCAATTCATGGTTTCCAAGGGAAAGCAACTAGCTGTTATTGCCCTTTTTTTATTATTGCCATCCACTTTTACCAGCTGCACCTTCATCATCATAAGCAACAAGCTGCAGATAAATCTAAGCTTCCAGCTTTAGGAGTTTGAAAGCATCACCTAAAATTGGCCTGCTTGGGATCATTTTATTTTGCATTCCGCCAGGCTGGTGGTGAGACATACATCTTAGCCAAAACCTTTTTTGGTAAATATAATGACATTGATATATCAGTTCACGTTCCCATCATAAAAGACACAGCTTAAGCTACACTTACTCTGGATGGATCAGCATCCAGATATGATAGAGAATGGCATATGACGTAATGACACACAGGTATTTTAGATTAATTTGTGAATTTTAGAGTTACACCCATAAATTGTCACAGAGCCATCTTTCCAAAAAGCCACCGATTTACACAAATACCTTGGTCTGGCTTTGTTTTGCAGCCGTAGAAACTACAGGGATTTATATGGAGTCACCACCCACAGACCTAAAGCCTGCGTTGAAACAAACCTATCAATAGAGAAAGAGTTAGTATGCCACGCCATGCACACTATAGAGGCTTAGAAGAATGAAATGAAGAGAATCAGACTTATATTATCTATATTGCATTTTACAAAGGATCTCTTTGCAATGACCTCCTCTCCCTTTCCTAATGACAGAACTGCATGTATGCTGGGCAGTGCACAAAGCCAGCACCCCATGTACGGCTGAAAGCAGACTTCTTGCTCTCTCATCAGTCAGGGACTCATTCCAGAGGTACAGCTGTGTCTAAATTATCTGTGCATGTTCATGTGGGATTTAACTCAAGGTTATTCTCCTTCACTGAGACAGCATTGAGCACGGCCTCATTCTTCAGTTTCATGTTCCGTGAGAGCACAGTCAGATTTCTTTTAGAAATGTGAGCAACTGTGGGAAGAGGAATGACTGTGTTGGTCACGTAACACCATCTACAATACCGATATGCTGACCAATTGGTACCCATTATGATTGTGGTTCCCCTGACATCTTTGATATCTGATATGCTGTGATCAAACTACCTTGAATCCAAATAATTTATATCCAATATTACTACTCATTTTAAAGGTTAAACTGACCCGAAGAGTCAACGTTCCTGTTGATTTTGCAGGCTTTTCTTGCTATGTTGTGGTTGTAACAATACTGTAATAATATAATTGGCTTATATCAATGACCAGGTATGGTCCACGGCACTATAAGCACTACACCGTCTCCACATATAACGTAGCGGTAAAGCACGACGCCCTGCATGCCCCTCCCCCCCCCCACTAGTACACAACTACTGAGTGTGAATGCCAGGCCAGTCACTGGGTGAAGGGGGGGGGGGGGCTGGTCACTCATGCATGTACCCATGACATCTAGAAGTACACGGGAGAGGGGGAAGCGGGGGGGGGGGGTCCTGGGCAGAGATACATGTACAAGTTTAACTCCTCTTTTCTCCTAAATGCATCACAGCACCAACCCGGTGCATCCACAGGCCTTTAGAAGGGGTATCTATCTATTAGAGTACATCATTAGTGTATTCCACTAATGTGTAAGAAAGATCACAAATTCGTTTTAATTCAAGGTGTAAGTGCATTGACTCATGCATCTCAGTTTAACACTACACTGTGGCAGCCTGTTTCAGAGTGTATGCTAAATAGCAATACGGTGCAGTGTCCCGCATTGTCAAGGTAGTCCTGGTTAGCTGCCACCTGATGATATTGACTCGAGACACCAGTAGTATATTCGACATACAGCCCGCCTGTATAGGTTGATTATGTATAATAGCCTGATTACAGCTCTTTTTCCACACATTTGTACTAGGAGGATATCCTGTATAACCCTCCTAGGAGGTTATATGATCATCAAACACATACTTTGTGTGTTCTCATAGAAATACAATGACCATCGCATATGCTTGAAGAGTGTAGCCTCATTCTGATACAACCTAGTCATATATAATAATTACCATGAACCAACACTCACAGCCAGACATATTGGTCAACCTCCTTGAGTACATGGTATTTCTGGTTTATACTTCCAGAAACTGGGTTTGAATCCCACGTCAAGCAGAACTTTTTTGATATGCCTGATATACATTTTTTATTTCTATGGCTATTCTGATATTTCAAGAAAAAAGAAAAAAAAAGAAAAAAAAAAGAAGAAGAAAATCGAATTATATAACTGCAGCACTAACTAAACAGTATTCTTATCTTTGTCTAATGGGACAATGCCTCACCACCATTGGCCCTATTTAGCTAGTTGGCTATTCTGATATTTCAAGAGAGAAAAAAGAAGAAAGAAAACGGGGGTGCAAGGGCAGAGCCCCCGATTTATACAACAGCACCACCAACTAAACAGCACTCTCAACTTTGTCTAATGGGACAATGCATCACCACCATAGCCCTTAGTTAACAGACTCAAACACATGTGGCGGTGTGGTCCTGCTGCTAGGGCACAGGGTACTTCTTGTTAGGATTGGGACAAATGTGGTTCAAACCCGTCAACATTTTTAAATAGCGTTACTCATTGGTCTCAAAAGGCAGAAGCAGTACATTGTACTATTGGGTGATGAGTATCATTGCATGAGTCACGATGGAGCAGTTGGCTAGCTGTGGGCTCGATAGTTCTGAGGTTGTGGGTACGGATCTACTCTCGTTCCAAAATCCTTCTGAAGGAATGCTCTGGGGACAGCCAAATGACCTTGAACTTTGGATTTTGCTGGGTCTGGGCAACCCCTGCTGGTAGCTTGGAACCAGCGAACAGGAACGGGAAATAGAACCAGAATGTATGATGGTAGTTTTAGGTAGATTTACCATCAGCCTCTCTGGTTCCATTTGCTGTTCCTGTTCGCTGGTTCCAAGCTACCAGCAGGGGTTGCCCAGACCCAGCAAAATCCCAACATTTGGCAGTTACCAGAGCCTTCCTTCGGAAGGATTTGGGAACGAGAGTAGTACGGATCCTGCTAGATACCCTGGCTCTCAAAGACAAAAATTTCTCTTAAATATAACCACCTCCATATAACCGGGGTGTATTGAGAAATAAAGCCCTGTTGTGTGGACAGACTGAGTAAGGCCTGATATGAATACAATCACGGACTAAGAGTAAACCTGTTTTTGATAATAAGGGCTGGGTAGTAGGGGAAAATTTAGGTTCAATACAAATAGTAGTGTCTGCTAAATAAAAAGATCTTGTGTAATCCCCTCTGGAATTTAGATCAAATTGCCCCCTCTTCTAAATATGTGTGATATTTATGCATATACTGATATATACTCTCTGTAACCGTCAACTTCATTATGTAGTATCAGGAAACTGACCCCATCCCCATGCATGCCCCTAATTTAGGGCAGATCAATACTAGTCACATGTTCCTCTCTCTCCCCATGCATTGTCATTTTGTGAACATCAGGAAGATGAGAATTTGGGTCATTTACATTGAAGTTTGCCAATCCATTAGGAACCTCCCAGGACCATAAGTACGATCCCAGATGGACTAAGCCCACCAACAATTTATGTCCATGTTGTAAATACTTTGAAACAAGTCGTATTCATCTTTGGTTGTTCTTATAAATTATAATTTGAAGTACCATTGTCATGGTTTTGTGTTAAAGTGGGTTTTGCCTGAGCTAGATCTAGTTAATATGGGCTAAAATTTTGGAGTAAAGCTGGGCTGCTAGTTAGGTGTGTGAGGTGGGTTCCATTTGGGTTTGCCTGCTACTTTACTTTCTGGGCTCAGGCCATCAACTTATGTTATTGGCTACTTTTCAAAGCCCATCTTGGTCTGAGCAGTCAGCCCAGGACAAAAGTGTGGTGGGTCCCATATTGATTAAGTGACGTGGGTCCCACCTAATGGCCCACCGTTAGACCCATGTGGGCCCCAGTAATCAATACTGACTGGGTAGGTACTATAGAAGAGTCCTTTATTATAGAACACATTTAGTCGAGTTGTGTAAAGGTTGACTAAATTACCAGAGCTGGGAATATTTGAAGTCTCAACCTGTTATGTTCAGCGTATGCCTGTTCTACACTTAGTCGAGCTATGTCTAACAATATATGGGGGCTGAAAGCTTTACCTTTGGTTGATTCTGCAGTAATAACCTCTGGTGGTATGATTAGTAGACAACACCAGGCTTATTTGCTGCAGACAGAAACTATTGTTATTAAGGCATCAAGTAGACATAACCAAACATAATACCAGAGAAGGATATTGAACAGAAACATTTACACTTAATATACAGAGCCTTATTTGGAATCACCTGCTATGACAACCTAATCACATTCTGTCTCTTAAACTGTGTCTACATGTATACTATAATCTGGCAGAACAACATGTTTATAAATATTATGTGTAGCTATTTACTGTTCAAAAAGTAGATGCTTTACAAAACAAATCAGCAAGAAGCACGCAACTTATATTTGATTATGGTAGCAAGTTCTAACCTAGCTAAATCAATATTATTGACTTAAACAGAGTCTGAAGCATGGGGACTAGAGACAAAGAACAATAATCATTGTCTAAGGCTGGTTATTGAGTTTAAAGCCCCTTAGGGAAGTCTAAAATCCTATAATTGTCACAGTAAATTGTCAATTACTATTGTGTAATCAGTTTATCAAATAAAATTTGGCTGCAGTAATTCTGCATTCTGTATTTAATTCTTGATGATAGACATTCAAGAATCCACTTCTGTTATACAAGCCCTTGCTGATTGGGGTACTTGGGGCACCAATAGAAGACACTTCCATTTAATGCATTTCCCAACACTATTGTTCCTCTGCTTAAATGCTTTATGAGCAAGAAATCATATTTGAATGCTCTCAATAATTTGGCCTTTTTATCTTTAGAAAAAAAGTCAAAAGAAAACTCCAACCTATAGCACTGTAACATTGGCAACACATAAAACACGAAGCCTCAGGTACTTAGCCATTCCCCGAGGTTTGTACAAAAGGATGAGCAGGAGAGGGAAAATAATTAACAATCCTGAATTTTCACAAAGGTTTTTTACTATTAACCCTTTATATCTGGTTATGTCAGCCTCACTATTACAACTAAAATCATTCAAATCCTAAGAGTTCTCTGACCATATACCAGGAATAAGCCATTCTACCATACTCTATTAGTCAGAAGAAAACAATAATTGGCTGATTAGACATATTAAATGATCAATTCTATTTTTTCTATGATGTAGAATGTGAGAGATGTAAACTAAATCTTTTGGAATTTTCTTTCTATCTATCATAGAACCCAGACAATGTTCAAATAGGTGTAAATAATATCCAACCAGTTATTGTTATCCTGCTTGGGAGTCCCAGTGAACCAGTGGGAGGAGGGTGACAGGGTCTGCCAGGTGAGTAGAGTATGTGAGGGGTAGTTATGTAAGGGGGTTGGAGGGCATTTGAAGTGCTGGCCACAGTGCTGATCAACAGACCCTCTCAACATGATCACCCATTATACTAGTATAGAGTAAACCAATTGTCTTAATGACCCAATTATAAGTATTATGATGTTATGGTCTTGAAACAGGTGAGAGGATCCTCTGATTGCTTCCATTTTTTAACATGATATAATAACATATTGGATGAGATCACAAACCTAAAAGCAACCAAAAACATTCATACATTCATAGGGTTTTGATATAATCTATTTTATCTCCCAAAAATTTGGCACCTTCTCTCAGCTACAGTCACTTATTATAGGAATGGCTGGATAGGCCTTTCTCTTGACTGCATTTCAGGGTGATAACCTTAAAGTAATAGATAAAGAGGTCTTTTTTATGACAGTGTCTGTGAGGCACAGCTGCACCAAAATATCCTACTGCTGTGTGCACTGTGCACATGGGCTCACCTTGATTCTTGAGTCCCTAGTTATGTCAAACATTGGAGAACATACTCTCGTTCCCAAATCCTTCCGAAGGAAGGCTCTGGTAACTGCCAAATGTTGGGATTTTGCTGGGTCTGGGCAACCCCTGCTGGTAGCTTGGAACCAACAAACAGGAACAGGAAATGGAACCAGAAAGACTGATGGTAAATCTACCTAAAACTACCATCATACATTCTGGTTCCATTTCCTGTTCCTGTTCGCTGGTTCCAGCCTACCGTCAGGGGTTTCCCAGACCCAGCAAAATCCCAAGTTCAAGGTCATTTGGCTGTTACCAGAGCCTCCCTTCTGAAGGATTTGGGAACGAGAGTACGCATGAGTAAACATATAAAACTCTATATGCCTGAATAGAGCTTGTGCCAAGCATTTTATTTATAGGAGATTGGTGAGTGCTGAGGGTCAAGGGGGATCAAACAAACGCAGTGTACAAGCCCTGTGCCGGGTGCAGTCGGCAGGGTCAGTCTGTTGGTGTGTGATCCCTTTTATGGTCCCTGGGAGATGTTTTTATGGTTGGCTGTTGGGGGATTTAGGTTACGGTTCGGCAAATAGAATAGCCACACACAAACTCTGGTGAGACATATTGGCAGAGCGTCAAGTAGTGTTTGGTCATAGCTACAGATTAATGATGGAGAAGCTTGCAATACGACGCACATCACCAGTCAAAGCCTTCCAGGTCTTTTGTTCACTGTACCTATTCCCATGATGGGGAGTACTTTGCTGTCAGTAGGATTGGATTGACCCACCACACAGTTTAGATTTAGTATTGAAAAAAAACCACGGTGAATCTCCAGAGACAGGATAACATTGGTTTCAGAGAATGAAGCGAGACTGCCCATTGCTCAACTACTCTAGTAGGGAGAGTCATTATGAACAAACAATAGTTGTATTGTCCCGTGTATTATAGATATATTAAGCTTAATTACAGCACACTCACCTGTTCTTTTTAACTGGAAAATTCAGGGGTTAAAAGAAGATTTCAGAAATCTGCAATGAAAGGCCTGCTGATATTGGAAACACCAGAAGATAGAGAAGCCCTTTGTAGAATGTCACTAGAGGTTACATCAATAAAGTCTTCTTACTATCCTCTAACATACACATGCCTGTGTATTCCTTGTTGTAAAAAGCCATCATTGACCTAAATATTCAATGGAAAGTAAAGACTGAGAAGAAAAGAGACTTCAAAGTATGCTTTATCGTAACAAAGAGAAAACTAAAATATGTGGTTGGTCAAGGGCACTATCTGTCTGCCTGCCCGAGGCCAACAACATAGAATCATATTAGAGCACATTTTAGGGCACATGTATGAAGTGCAGAAAGTCCCTGCACAATATACGGCTATGAACAATTGTTTTAACCATTGCTGGCCCATTATACATTAATACTGTAACGGGTTAGCTATTAGTCTAACTGTTATCATGGTATATCTATTATATCTTGTTATGATGTAAAACGATACGGTTCTATTTGTATACATAACTGTTTTATTCACTTAACAAGTATCGTCGGGTCCTTACATATACCAACTCACTCTAGTTCGGTTATATACGGTAGTGTACCGGTACTACCCTCGGTTCTAGTCGGTAGTACTTATATAAGCGTGTTACATAATTATACCTACTAGGTGGCGCTGCTGGTACGGTCAGGTGACCCCCCACAGCGGTGTATATAAGGTGGACTACTTCCCCATTGGAAGTCAGTCAGGTTTGGGACTGTTGAGGCAAGACCACCCTGCACTCCGGGCTTAACACTACGCTGTATTATGATACTGATCAGATCCCTGTATAGCTGATGGTTATACTGGTCATATAATACTCAAGAGTTATCCTTTTCAATAAAGTCGCCGTATATTAAAGTCTAATTTAACTTGTCTGTTTTTTGTTCTCATGCGTTACACTTGTAGTAGGAGACCAACTACAAAACCCTGCAATTTTAAGTCTTGGATATAAAGTGTATTACTGAGATACAACAAACATTGGTTTATTTTTCATTCCTTCTACTTTAGATAAAACAGGAATTGAAATATATAGCTATTATAAAATGTATTCCATATGATGATTACTCATGATTTGATTTCTCTTCATCAGATTAAGGGTGACATTTTTCATGATGTTTCACATTGATAAAGAGACTCATTTATGCTGCCTATCACCGTTGAGGTAAAAATACAAAAGCCTATCCATCCTGAAGTTCGTGTTTTGAGGTGACTTCTTTCCAGATGTCAATTTTTCTGTATTCCAATGAGACCATATCAATATATTCTTGCTTTTACTATATTCATGCCACACCCTGACCGATCCGTGTGAGATTACTAAGGTTATAAAAGGCTGTGTCACCGCAAGTTATTACTACGTACAGGCCTTGCATGTATCTTGCAGACCTGGTAGCGATAGCATAACACAATGACACTTAGATTCCCACCTCTTGAAGTAAGGCGCTGGTGTTATACAGACCCTGGAGACATGCTGTCAGCTACTGGTATCTAATCAGCTGCATATATTTGCCTTTAAGTATCAGAGGGAGGAAAGACGGGGGGGCTAAGGTTAATGTGATACATCTCTGAGCTTTGACAGTCTAATATGAAGCTCTAAGTTTGTGTAGCTCCAGGGACCTGCTTCCCATAGAGCAAGGTGTTTTATGGTCTTTCATTGTTTGCCTTTACATAGGATGTCATTTGAGAATGCCTGTATTATGCCATATAAATAGGTCGTCAAATGAATCCTTTTTGATTTGGCAATGTCACAAATACTTATTTGTAGATTTATTAATGTATATATATCCTTAGGACTGCCAGTACTTTCTGGAGGAGCCCTGCCATAGCGTATTGTTTCAAATGCAAATGCAAAATCTTGTCTTTTGGAGGGCCCCTTTTACTCCCCACTTTGGTACGCTATGGCAGTGCTAAGGATATACTCTCCCATATAAATGGTGGTTGGAGCATTGGATTCATATCCTATGCTATCTATTAAAGAAGGACAAATTAAACTATGCATAAATCCATGGCTTAGAAGTGATTTCTTTGCAAGTTGTCTTAGGCCATGTTGAAATATACCCCACACATTACACTAGTGTACAGGGTCTCAAAAGAAAGAGAAAGTGTCTACTACATGATATGAATGTATCCATAGATCATATGACGACCGATCATAACTTATGCATAGCACAGCTCAAAATACCATATCTAAGCTAATTTAGGTTAATTTGTATCCTGCTGTCTAACATGAGTCTACATTACCACCCTTCTTCAGATCTGTGTGGGTCAGGCCACAGGTATTTGCGCACTATAGAAATATATATACTTAATTAAAGAATAGCCGCTGGGCTGTCACCAAAGCATAATCAATAGTGCCAATAGTTCCAACATTCAGAAAGTCAGTTTAATCATCATGCAGTAATAGAAATGTGAAAAAAACCTGGACTGCCTACCTACTGGAATAAGGCATATGAATAGAGCATTGCATGTCTCTATGGGAATTAACTTTGTACAGGTATTAGATTTAATGGGTGCATGTAAAGAAGTTGTGGAATAAATGGATTCATGTTAGAAAGGTGGTCACGACAACTATTTCCTCTCTATTGAAACCATGCATCTCTAGATAACGTCATGAGACTTAGCCTACAATGCCTCCCTTCACCTTCCTCATGGCAGAGGGGTCAAAGGAGACAAACAATCTGTAAGGCCTGTGGTAGAAGATGGAAGTTTGCTATCTATGTATAACTTCTATTGAAACATGTGCTGCTCTGCACTTTGATAATTTATATCCGTTGTTGGCCTTATATATTATTTACAATGTCTAAAGCAGCATATTAGATAATAGTGATATGTCTGTGCCCAAGTCAGTGGATGAAATTCCACATCACAAGAGTGTTTCATTGTGTACTGTTCCATTGCCATAGTCTGAGTTATTACATCGATACTGGTACCCAGACTGAAAGGAGCGCAACCCTTGGCACTACAGTAGGCAACCTTGGTCAAAGCCTTGGATGGTTCGGCCTGTGAAATAGGCAGTCTGGGGAATTAAGACATTGTGAAGGATTGATTCAATTTTGTATTGCACCTAAGTGAAACACAACAGTCTTTAGAGGCGGCAGAAGCCAGGTAGCATTAGTTCTAGCACTGTGGATAGTGTCAGGTGCAATAGGTCCTCTGAGAACAGGTCATTTGGGATGATTGATCATTTTAATGCACTTGAGAACCGGTTATTGGTAGCTGCTGAAGTAAGAATTCCAGTGAGTCCTCTGAGACGTATATTAACAATTGTTCTCTGGTAATGCCTGTTGTGTGGGACGACTGTCTGAGTAACCAAATCAATTATATTAAAGAATTATTTACCTTGTGCCAAAGGAATTTTTCCTAAAGCAATAAACAATTGTAAGCCAAAAACATGGCCATTAACCCTTTAACTGCTGGCCTTGAAAAATATATTTCTGGCCTTAACCACTGGCCCTATGCCATGATAATATAAAATTAGCATACAGGTGCTGCAGTGGGCTATTGGCAAAGGAATATTCTGAGATGGAGACCCAGTGTCTATGTAGAAATTCATTTGATTCCTTCAGAAATTATTTTGTATTTTATAGGGATATCATTCATTCCATTGTTTTGCTGCCCTGGGCCCTGTGGGGGACGGGGCATTTCTACAGGAAGTTTTCCTGGGCTGAGCCTTTGCTAAATCCCATAGAGTTATGATAACTATAGTCGATGCTTGGCCAGCCATATGGTATCAACTATATGTGGTGCTCGGCCACAAAGGATTAAAGGGTTAAACATTGAAATACCTATCAGCATGAGACTGATATGGGATTTTGATAATGAGGAATTATCCTCTCCTGCTCTCTAGCCATCTGTAAAACCCTTGTTACCTGCTTTGTAAAAGACACAGAACAGAAATATCTCCAGCTGTTTAACCATTCTGCAACCCAGTGAACACCTTTAGAATTATAAGAAACTGTTGCATTGCTTGTAGCATGTGATAACACTTCTTGATTATTCTCATGGATGTTTGAAGGACGAGAACAGGCTCACTAAAGGTAAGTCGAGGACAGTTTTCTTTGATTAGATATTTATCCCTTAAGCTGAAAGTATTTATTTGAACCATGCAAATCGAAGTTGCGGAAAAACATTCCAAAGAAGATAGTTAATAACGCCTAAAAAAAGAGTTGTGTTACACACACACCATTACTGAATGGGAGGAAGGATTTAAAATGGCAGGTGTAGCTCCACAGAGGTGCTTTGAACATTGACCTTTCTGCAATTCTCATTCTTGAGCATTGAAGTTTCGTGTTTCAATCGATAGAAAATTAGGTTTGATAAGGCCGAACAAACTGAATGTAATATGAACACAAAAGCTCACAAATGAAATGGTTTTAAACTACATTGAACTTGTTTTATTTTAACCGAATCTGCAGGGCAGTGCCTTCAAAAACAGGGTCAATTTGCATTTGGTGTACAGATGTACTTAACCACTCGTGCAACAAACAAATCTGTTTAACACATTCTAAGCCTAAAATGAAACACTATAATATCTTAAGAAACATTAATAATATCTTAGGAAACATTTGGAAACATTTAAGGTAAAGGTCATTATATAAATTTGTAGTTATTGCAAATAGCTCTATTCTATAATAGGCCAACTTCAGTATCCAAAGTTTTAAGGGTCTACCCGACATGTTGCATGATGCACACATCAAATGAGAGGAAGGAACCAGAATAGGTCAGATGTTGCCTGTAGCGGTTTTACTAAATACTTTACTTGGACATGTCCACCTTCCAGACCTTTTCAGATTCTTAATTCTGGAAAAGCGAACTTCCTTTCTTCACATGTGAGATACAGTCTCATTAACCCTACTCGGCCAAAATCTCATCGGAGAGATATTTTGCCTCTGGGTTGAAACGTTTAAGAGCTGGTTGAAGGATTGCATTTGAAAGCCAAGTCTACAGGTATTCATAATCATGGATGCCACCAGCTAGGTTGTAATCTCTTAGACAGGCCATACATAGTCAATTACTGGTACTTTTCATACAGCCAAAAGCTTACACGGAATAAAACAGTGTATAACCAGCATCTCACGTATAACCCACACCTAGACTTTCAGAATAATGTATAACCAGAATCTGGGATAAGAAAATTATTATGTTAGGGAGTGGTCATTTTTTAACAACAGGGGGGTGTCGGTGGATTTTTGTGCGAGCGGGTCGACATTTTTTTGGTCCCCCCCACTGGAGGGTCGAAATCTTTTTGGTCCCCCCCTCAGGCAAGTTGAAATTGAGCACCGCCGACCCTTTTGAGCTATAGTAACGCGCAGACTTTTTCGCAAAAAAGGGGTGCAATTTTGAATTTTTTTGGTCCCCCCCCCTTCAAGGGGTCCAAATTCTTTTGGTCCCCCCCCCAAATCCACCAACCACCTCCCCATATTTGTTAAAAAATGACCACTCCCTTAGTGCGCTAGTTTACTGCCTTTGTATGATTCACCGCCTATAAAGGCATGTTTGGCATCAGATTAAAGCTGAGCCTGGTAAGCGTACAACCTGTAGGCAATCTGAGAGGATTTACGGTCTGTGAGAATCAATGATAATGCCTCCTTAGTGCATTAGCGGATTACCTCAGGGACTTCGCTCCTGGCTTGTGTAGAGCTTCTTGGTCATAGAAATACTGTTTTTATGCCAAAGTGTGATGGTAGAGACTAGTGTTAAGATATAATATTAAAGCATAAATTTGTATTCAACACAAGTCTACTCAGTGCTGCTCTAATCGGGAATTATGTATCACCAGCCCCAACACTTTTCATCTTTTACTATCCATATCTAGATTCAACTGCAATTTCCTTTTCTGCAGTATCTTCACTGCAGGATGTAACATAACAACACTGAGAATAAATTTAAAAACCAGGTTCTTTATTCTGTCCAAGCAAATACAACTCCCACTCCTGCCCTCTGCTCAGGGTCTCTCACACTCTGGGCCTCAAATCTCCCTTGCCTCCAGCCACCAGGCCTCCTCCTGCCCACCCCAGCCCTCTGGTCCCGTCGCTGACTCCGTCCCTCTGAGTCTCTGGCCGTGTCTCTGACTTCTCTCCAGTGGTGCCTTGTGCACCACATATTAGTACCTCTTTTTCTTGGGCTGGGGGGAGCGCTCGGAGCTGGTGGCCGTTACCTCAGGCACCGAAATAGCCATACTCTCTTCCGAGTGGTCCAAACCAACATCAAGTCACATGCATTCTCCAATCACACACAATCACCCCACATCATACCACATCCACCCTCCCATATCCCCGTCTGGAACCAATTCCAAGAAGTTGGAAGGGGAGGGTGGTGGAAGAAGCAATCGACACAAACTATAGATTAAATACAATTACATAGTGAATACTAATATAATTAATATTGGCTATACATGGTTATATTACAAGGAACTTTATAATTAATGATATTAGAAAGTGCATATTTTTCAAAAACAGGGGGTTAGATTCTGTGAGGAGCGCACAAATGTGGTAGGGTTTAGGACATTCCACAGCATTTGACGTCTGTCTATGCCAACTCGGCTATAGGCAGCCACATGATCTGTCAAGGATTTGTCAGGTTTCAAAATTATGAAAAGCCCATTATCATAGAAAGCACCCAGTGTAGCTATTGAATATTTCATAATGAAGGTCAAATATCTACGGTGTGTTATTACGAAATAATGTGAAGTACTAACAGCAATCCCAAAGGTATTAAGGAATGGCGTTGAAATCACTATGTAAATGAGAAAATATTTCCCTACAATAAGGTTGAGCCGGTTACCAGTCCCACCATGCTCAGCTGTCGCCCACATAAGCCATTATCATAAATTCATCCACACAAACTTGTACTAGTTATTAAGCCTTTTATCCCATTGGACGATGACAAATTGAAGCTGTAGCTTATGACATCTAAACTCCAATTCATTAACCTATGCAGCAATATATATTATCAACTGTGTCCTAAATGCTGCATAATGCTTGAATGATGAGAGGCAGCTTGAACAATGAGCTTAGATTCATGCACGCAGGCCTACAAAAGGGGTGGGCTCTGGATCTGAAAAGCAATGCTATGCTTATCTGGTGATGAACTGGCATTGCTTACTACCAGAGATACATATTGGGGTATGACACATTTCTTTACTGATAACCTCAATGTTATTTTCTGACCTTAATTTACTGACCAGGGTCAAATCTGAGCCTAGTTTGATCATGTCACTTGATTATGTATTCAGTGTATTTTGCTGTCAAGATAGGGTTATTTCCCATGTATCGCTACAGTTCGGCATCACTCCACATAAACAGTATTGTAGACTGTCAGGAAACTCTGAACTTAACAATGAATTTGGTCTATAATACAGATTCAAAATCAAAGCATCAATAAAATTGATGGCCTTGTAAATAGTATCAAAAATACCTATTTGATGCACTTTCTTTTTGATTGTCTTTTGTAGCATATCTTTTGGATAGACTAGTTCAGTAATTTGAATGATGAAAATGGAAACACTTAGTCTTATTAGTTTATTTCCAATGGAAATACCCCAATGGATATAACTTAAGGGTTAAAGCCAGTATTCACGCACTCGCCCACTGGCAGGGTTTATGGAACTAGCAAATCCTCACCAAATGGTCACCATAGCCCCATCTGGTGGGTTGCTTCTGAACAACTCCAGTATCATTGTTGTTTCTAATATCCATAAAGAAGCAATAATTTCTAATGAAGCTATGTCATATTCTCTTTTCAAAACATATCATAAATGAGATACATGCTAAACTAAGAGGGAAAAATTATTTCCCCCAAAGGATACCTTGGCAAGATTTGAACCAGGGACCTCTCACACTCTGTACCAGCTCTCTATGCATGTAGCTATAGAGGCCTGACTGGTTTGGGGAGGTGCTAAACTGTAGTCCTGCATTATGCTCCTACCTAGTGGTGGTGTACACTGGTGTGTACAGACTTGTCACTTGCCACCGTATGTCATGTTCATGTACAATTTCTGAAGAAATGAGTGCCGGTACCCCTCCTTTTTTTTGGATAAATACCAAGCTATGGCCATAATCTTCACCATATTAAAATTACATGCGGCCTACAACTGTTTTTCTTACTTAGATATCATGTTAGTTAAGTGTATGCCAAAGACGAAAATGTCATCTGTTACTTCAAGCATCAAGTCCAAAATAAAACCGAAAAGAACTTTTCAACAAGCTTTTTTTATTCTTATCCTTGTTCCTTAGTATAGATACATCACATATCCATGGTTTTTACTTGTTTTTACGAAACAATCTGGTGGATAATATATGGTTTAACTGGTTTCTTCCAGGAATGTGAAAAATTTGGAAAATATATGACCCCTTGCATCAGGCATCACAGCACAAAAGATAGTATGGGTAACTCCAATTTTTTTTTGCCCGATGGATTCTATAGCATTTAAGGAACCATCTGTAATTTTCTTAGGAGGCCTGAAACTGTATTCAATTTGGGGGTAATAGGGACCTTCACCTTTAAGATGGTCATTTTATATAATACTGACACTTTAATCAGGAGTCATTACAGCCCAACTCACAAGTGATGCACTAATATAAAAGCAAACGTGATCAGCCCCCACAATTTTATATCAACCATTCTCGACATAAAACTGCATTCAACTTCTCCTAATCATCTATGCTTCTAATACTTCAAGTATACTCAACTTAAGGTTTTCAAGGGAAAGGAACTAGTTGAAATTGTCCTCTTTTATTGCCATCCACTTTCACCTCCCTCACCATTAGCAACAGGCTGCAGATAAATTTCAGCTGTATCAGTTTAGAAGCATCACCTAAAATCGAAAAAACAGAAATCCTTCAACGTAATTCAGTGCAATCATAAGTGTTTTTTTCTTATTTCAGTTGGGCCTGCTCAGGATCATTCTATCTGCCATTCAACCAGGCGTTGTAGCCAATACTTTTATATAGATACTATTGGACACTAATGAATATGTATTACACTGTGTTTAGCTGTCCACCATCCATGGCTCATCCATTGTGAGGCTCTGACATATTTGTCCTCTGTCACTGACATCCAATTTTCATTTCATTTGACACAAGATAAGTGGATCACTATGCTACCAAATTGCTGGTGCCAATGATTTTCCTTTAAGTGGATTACTATTTCACCTCTTTAAGAGTTAGTGTTTGGCATGGGTACGTTTGCAAATTTTCTGATGATTGCATGCAGGGCCGTACCTGATATATTATGGTCGTTACTTACTCATAATGAAAACTTCAAAGGTCACGTTTTTGCATTTCTTTAATTCGCCATTGCTTAGGTTACCCAGACATACATTGACTCCGCCCGTCAGACAATAATGACAAATAAAGCCCTCTCATGTGGACTCATATTGGCTCTATTTATTTTGTAGCAGATTGGGTAGGGATCTAATCACCCGGGCTGTATAGTGGGTATTGAGCCGATCCCCCAGGAGGGCATGTCAGATTGAGTAAGGCCTGACGTGAATAAAATCAGAGGCTGACAGTTTGTTTGGTCTTTAGCTTTGGGTAGTGGGAGAAAACCGAGGATATTCACCAGTAGAATACCCTTGTCCAGATTATTTTACATTCCTGGATTGTTTCAATCATAGATTCGATTATATTCAATACAAATAGCAGTGTCTGTCTGTCAAAAATCTAAAATAATGCCCTCTGGAATCTAAATCAAATTGCCCACTCTCTTAAATATGTGTAATATGTATGTGTATACTGATATACTGTCTGTCACCATCAACTCCATTATGTAGTATCAGAAAACTCATACCCATCCCCATGTATGCCCCTAATTGAATGCACATACTAGTTGGCTTTTCGTCTCTCTCCGTGCATTGTCATATTCGAGAGCAATCAGAAGGTGAGAATTTAAGTCATTGACATTGAATTCTGCCAGTCCATTAGGAAACTCCTAGTAGGTACTCTAGAAGAGTCATTTTTATAGAACACATTTACTTGAGTTGTGTAAAGGTTAAATGGATTGTAAGAGCTGGGAATATTTGTAGTCTCAATCTGTACAGCGTATGCCTGTTCTGCACTTAGTCAAACTATGTCTAACTGTACAGGGCTGAAAGCTTAACCATTGCAAGGTAGCCAGTGAATGTCACATGTCCTCCCAGAAAGTTTATTCTGAGATCCATGTGTTGGGCGCTAACATCAGATGTGAAACGCCTATAGATGTATGTTTCCATTTACTGAAAATATAATTTAAAAGTTGTATGTCATTGCATTCTGGGTAAAAAGAAAAAGTTTCGGGAAAGACTAGGATGAAATTGTCATTATTTTTAGCCATATTGGCTAAAACAAAGTATTCAAAATTAACAGAATCTCTCAGGAAATCGTGCAGACCATTTGCTAACATATAAAAGTATTTTGAGTGGGGGTCCCGCGCATGTTTTAAGGATTTTGGACCTTTGAAGATGAAAAATAATACAATATATTAAATATTTATGGTATTGCAAGATGCATGGTACAATGACAAACATCTATGCATAAGATAGTCATGATTGATACCCTTGGTAATTTTGAGCAATATCATAACATCCAGATAGTTTCTAAATTATAAATAGTTCTAAGGCACTGGTTCATGTTTAAAAATAAAATAAAAATTATTATCAATTATTATCAATTTATCAAAATTCAAAATATTGCAAAATACACAATTTCCTTGAAATGATCTAAATGTTGAATACAGTTTAGGAAATGTATATATGTATCTGGCTAAGCAATATTAGCCCATTATGATATATTTAAGAATTTGAAGAAATCAAAGGGTAAACGATCCACCTTAATGAGAAAAATAAGCTGGGATGATATACCGTAGCATAATAAACAGCATAATAGCGAAATAACTATGTCCTCTCTGCACTTTGCCTTTGAGCATGAGTTGGTTGGATAGGTGAAGATCAAGATTAATCCTTACTTTATACACATAATTATGTATGGTGGCACGAGCTTGATAGGGCAGCAACACAACTTTAAAAAACGTGTATTCACTCTGGGTTGGTCTACAGTAATACCATGTATGTATAGTGGTGGAGTTAAATGAGACGGTGTGGCTTATACATCGGACCTTTAGCATTGTAGTGGCTTCCAACCTGCATGGTAGTGCCTTCTAGAAAGGTATTGTAAAATATATTATGGCTACGATAGTGACAGGCAGTTAGTCCATGTGCTGAGAGTACCCATGGGGCAGAAACACACATGACCACCCATGTAATAATATTCATAAATAGAGCTTATTGGCATTGTTTTTAGTAGAATGTTCATGACATTGCTTGTTCTCTACATATAATGCAAGTCAGTCTGGTATTTTATGAGCAAATTAATTAGGTCAAAACTCATCAATCCTCGTCAAAACAATTAATCAGGTATACATTCACTGTGGCCTGGAATTTTCTACCAAGATATCCAACGTTTATGACAGTTTCAACAGGATTTCCCATTGTCGTCCACAAGAAGCACTGGGTTTTCCATCCTTAGCCAATAATATATTGTAGCCATACCCACTACTTGGTATTAATAAGTACATGGAGAAAGCCTTCCATAAGATATGAGTGTTTTATACAGATCAATAGTACATGCCCCACTAAGGAAGGGGCAAGATAACGATCGTGACGATTTGCTAAGGGGACAAATTAACAAGCTCTTTTTACGCCAGTATATCCAGTGCATACCACAACTCTAGCTCTGTATAATTATATCCATCAGGTTTCCAAGTTAATACTTCCTGAATTACCTTAGGTCAATTTTCCATTAGCCAATTTGGAGGGGATGTCAGCCGCTAGTTCATCCAATCTGCAGGTACATCCAAAACACCGCTACGTACATGCTGTGAAATGTGGTTGCTGTGGCTGCACCTACCTATTACCTGTCGATTGGACGACCTAGCGGCCAACATCCCCTCCAAATCAGCTAATGGAAAATGCACCTAACCAGGTATAATATATTTCATAAAATAGCTGTGCCTAACACAAATCACAATTTATGCATTTGCTGTGCAACTCATTAAGTATCCCAGCAGAAACTCTATCAAGCAGAAAACATGGACAAATGAGTCGCTCTTGTTTGGATTCAGATTGACTCTATTTCCCTTCCAGATAGATTTGAGCATAATTATCTTAGGCTGTGTAGTGGGTATGGAGCTACCCAGTAAACACAATGACGTTGGTCAGACGTAAATCTACGTAGAATTTTGGTCTGAACTACGTAATTTTAGTAGGTTTATCAACGTCAAAACGTTAAGGTTTATTTACCAATCTCAAACCTGCAGGTCTGATTTACGTAGCTCCTGAAGACATAAATCTATGTTTAACACATTACATATAATTCTACATAGTGGGACTTGTAATATATTGCAGACAAATTTACATTTACAAACAATATTCTTACAAAGTAACTACTTTAATTTTCAATCTCATCTCATTCTACATAGTATATTCTCTTGTAGTTCAATTGAACAGCCTGACAGTATAGATCTGTTGAATAGTTTTGGCTGCAGAGAGGCTTTGTAGTTCTCCCATTACCACCAATGTGGTGTCCTCACAGTAAAGTGCCTCAAAGCACCTATTCATGCACAATACTTTAATCACCTGTCCTTTATATATAAATGTACTATTGAATTTGGTTTATTTGCATGATATTGAATTCATAATTAATGAGAATGTACTGCTTGAATGTGGTAGATTTGTTAAAGAGCTGTAATATTCTCTCCATAATTGATAGTGCTGCCACCTAGTGTGACACGGAAAAGTCATCTACCCAAGTGAAGTTGAAAAGTTACGTCTTTTAACGTAGATATATGCAGAATTTTTGAATTTCTGAATGAGGTAGATCAACGTAAATCAGACGTCTACATCTGTTGAACGTAAATAAACCTTAACGTTTTGACGTCTACAAACCTTCCAAAATTACCAATCTCAAACCTTTTGGTTGGACATCTACCTAGAGAAACCTCTGAGCCACGTTGGAACTACGTAGGGTGTTTACTGGGTACTGCCTAGGGAGAGGATATTGGACTGAGTGAGCCCTGATGTGAATAACGCCACAAGCTGTCACAAATCCTCTGTGTGTGCTTTGACTTTGGGCAGTATAGGCAATATGGTGGTGGGGTTGTAAAGGTTGATAGAAATAGTTCTTTTCCCGTAATAGTGCTATTCCCATCTATTCACTGGCTTAGTATTATTGGTGAGAATGAAGCTTTAAGAAAAGTGCAGACTTAGTCTTTTTTGACCAATGAATGAAGACTGGCAACCCAGTGAACGGAAAACGTTACACAACGTTATTTGACGTTTCTCTATGGTTTCTTATTGTGGCAAAACGTTATATAACGTTAAAACGTTATTGTGACATAAAATAACGTATTTTTGTTAGCTGGGAATGTCCTTCAACGAATATCTGAGAAAGTCATATGAATGTGGCACTGTCTTCTAGATAAAACCCTAGATTATGCGGTCTAAGCCTGACAACGTCTCTCTGTATAGTGCTTTGACCAACAAACTTGTACTGTTGCAAATCTGTATGGGGGGGAGGGGAGCCCCTACAAACGTTTAAAGACTAATAATGGCTTGAGGCAAGGTCATGATGAGTCAAAGCACAAACAGAGGATTTGTAATACTTTTTGAAATTCCAAAACATCAAGTCGTATTACGTCTATTGGCACAGTCTAAAGGAAATTATGAAAGGCTTTTGGCAGAGGTTTCTAGTTGCTGGCATCGTTCAAACGTAACACAAATGGCGCTTCTGCTGTAAAAAGAAGAGAGCTGGAAATGATTGCATCTGGGACCAAGGGTAGGATCTACACTAAGATGTCAATAATACAAGGCAGTTTATACCGTACAGGTGCCAGCTACTGTATTGCCTACCAGACTTGTACAACTGGACACTCAGGGTAATATTGACCTTTTGTTTTATGAGCATCGGCCAATATAAGACGGCATTCTAAGATGCTACGGTCGTTTTGCTAAGAGGACGTAGCAATGGACATGGGACCATGGACATGCCATCTTACAACTCTTTCCCCTGATGTAATTGCCGCAGTGGCAACTCCCCTCTTGATTTAAAGGAAGGCATTTGCCATAGCCCACGGTTTTATTGCCCCCAAGGGAGAACCATAGATCTAGTTTAAGAATGAATTAATCGATGCACCTATCGCTGTGTCCTGTTCAAGCCCAGAGGGTATGGGTATGATATCCTATAAGCAGGGATTGATTCCTCTGCCTATTATGGCTTCTTTGACCAGGGGAGCAAATGGAAAAATGATGACAGTCCGGTCGTACACTGCAACTTCTCTACTCCCTTACCGATGTCTGTAGTAGATACTTATGGCAACATTGGTGTTTTGTTTTATGAGGACCAGGCACAATAAAAAAGCCACAGAGGCTCAGTTGTTAGCGTTTAGACCGGAAGCAAGGGCGATCGACATGCCATCTTACAACCATTTTGGAAGCAGAAGCGACTCCCTTCTCGCCATAAAGAAATTGATTTGCCATCAAATGCGGATCAGTTGTTGTCCTCTTGGGGTAAATTCACTCAATGAGTGTTCTCCTTCTGAACCTTTGGTGCTGCCAATTGATTGATAACAGTCGAACCAGGTCACTTTCACGATATCCAGTTAAAGTACACATTGAAGATGATTTGCAATATAATGAGTGTCCCAGGTAGCAAGGGTATATTGGGCCAGTGTCGACAATGATCCACTCCATCGCAATCGTTATACCAACCATGGCCCATTGTAGGTAATGCACACATTGGTTCAACATACAAATTGCAATGATGGCCCACCCTTGGCAATTCCTATAATGGGCCATTGCTGGGTTGACCGCTGGCCCAGAGCTGGCCCATGCTTGATATTGCTGATATTGACCCAGTGTTGGCCCAGTGTTGGAACATTTCAGGGCCATCATATTATTTCTGATGTTGGACCAACATAAATTCTAACTGCACTTGTCCAATATTGGCTGTGATCTACACCAGGGGGATTCAATGTTGCCTGAAGAATATCTTACAGGATGGCTCCAACTTTGCCATCATATTGCGTTATAAATGTGATCCCCAGTGTGCTCTACATGTTTAAAGGTCAGAGGAAGTTCATGGATGAAATTTGATATCTAAAAGTGCCATTTACTGCATGACATCAATGGGAATTTGTCAAAAGGAACTTCAAGGCACCTCATGTGTGGGTAATGGAGTTAGATAAGTCCTAAATCATAGTAATACAGTTTGTATGGTGTCTAACCAATTTGGGATAGAGATCAAGATGGATTAAAAAGACAGAAATGGCTTTTTCTAAACTGATGATACTTGACAGTCATGTCTTAAATGTGTTTGTACATTCAATTATACACATAAAAATAGTATTGTTCAATATTAGTGATTGTTGCAGTTGTCCTATATTGAGAATTATATGTTGGAGCCACATATGTATTTCAAGGTTGCCCCGATGTTTAATTTGTAACTTTGGAATAATGTAAAAACATTTTAATGTTGGCCCACCATTGGGCCAATATGAAATCAATATCCCTTTTTCCGAGCATGGGCCATTACTGGGCCAGCGGTAAAACCAGCGGTGGGCCAATATCAAAATGCCAATATTGGCCCATTTTTAAGTGGTATATTCAGTCCCCGAATGAACAAGTGATCCAGGATCTACTTTTGCCCTAGATCTGCAGAGCAGGAGGGATTTATTAGATAAGTACATGACATGCATACAAGCAAAGCGACAATCAAAATAGAAAAAAATTTACTCGACGCCGACGAAGGAGGAAGTAACCAAGCCGGTGAGACGCTACTCGCAGGTAGCCTAGTCTCCCCCTGGTGTACCAATGAAGAACTAATGTTATCCGGTTGAATATACCACATTAACCCTATGGGGGGTTATTGTCCTCATATTCAGTCCCCGAATGAACAAGTGATCCAGGATCTACTTTTGCCCTAGATCTGCAGAGCAGGAGGGATTTATTAGATAAGTACATGACAGGCCAAACCCCAAACAACACAACTTTTGCCCTAGATATCGGACAGTTTCCGGGCTACCAACATGTCTTTCTGTTTCCTGGTAGTGTATGTGTCAGCAATGTACAGGAGGACTGACCAAGATCGCCAATCCCCATAGGTTTTTACGTCATGTAGGGGTAGGAAAGACGCGAGGAAAGTTGCTGATCCGCGTCTCATGCTATGTGAAGTATAATTTCCTTTGAGTCCCGACACCATACATAGTTTCTTGAAAACACTTAAGAACTTGTTATAGCTATATGGAAACAAGTGGGAAGAAGGGGGCAACTGAGCCCACTTGATGTAACGATACAGAAACTGGCATGGGCACAACACTGTGCCCCGAGCCTTGATGATTGGGATCAACTGAACCCGTTCCTTGAATTGTATTGTTTTTGACGAGCGGATGGTGACATCCATACCGGTACTAGTGAAAACAATATCCTGCACTCTAAGAGTATGTGGTGAAGCTGTGATGTGGCTCACCCGAAGTAAGCAACGATAAGCCAGTGTCATGGCACACCAGAGTTGAAGATCACCAAATTTGTTCATATCCAATTTGTGCCACAACTTCTTCATGTCCTCGGGAGATAGTGGAGGCGCATGTACTGTTTCACAGCCCAGGAGCCTCTTGGCCCCCATCAGTGTTGACTTGACGAGAAAGAGTGAGGATTCTACATGTACAAACCCCCAAAAGTCATGGAGTGCCCAAAGGCCACTAATATAATTTGCAATTGTCACATAACAGCATTTACGCGCCAGATAGGTTATGTAGAGGCAGACAGTTATCGGCGATGCTGGCAGGGGTTCCAAGTTAAATTCACCACAAAATTTAAAATATCCTCTCCATTGACTGCGTCTAGCTTTTATCGTGTTGTCGGCCCAACAATGTTCTCGGATCTCCTGCCACTCACCATGGAGCACATCTAGTTCTGCAACATTCAGAAAACACAAATAACTTTGATGCACAGATTGTGACACAATCTGGGTTATTCAATCTTGACAGAGAGTCAGCCAGAATATTGTCAACTGATGCGACCCTGGCTGCCCGAATACTGATATTATAAAAAGCGGACACCCAGAATATCTCCCTCAACCAGGCCATGGTGTATGGGTTGATGCTACGGCCTGTGTTGAGAGCTGCCTGAACCTGAGTGTTATCTGTCACCACCAGGACCTCCTGGTTCCTCCAAGCGGCACCCCACTTGTGGATACCCACCACCACCGGCCACATCTCCGTAACGTTGATGTGACTGTCATAAATATCCTTAGGTGGATTTTCTGCATGTGTACAACCCTCTCCCTCATCAAATGAACGACCCCATGATCCCCAGAAGAAATCATCTGAGAAATAACTGTCATCTGTGTATGCCCCAAACCGAAAGTCTGACGAGTCGCTATACATCTGGACCACAGCGGGTTGGGCACCTAAAACTTTGGCTTTGCCGTTGAACCACAACACAAAGCTAGCCCACCATATAAAGTCTTGCTGAATGACGCTGTCCAATGGAACCACAGGTGTATGATGCTCCTTCAAAGTGTTGTATATGCGCCTGGCAAAGGTGCGCCCCCCTTTGACAACAGTGGCGCAGTGAGCTAATAATCCTGCCACCTCCTCCAGGTCAACCCTTTTGCAGGTGGTTTTGTCCAAGAAACTTGACACTTCATGCTGTACACGTGCCAGTTTGACCTCGTCAATTGACACAGTCATATCTACATTATTAATCAGGATACCTAGGTACTTGAAGATTTGTGCTGGTTGTGTTGACTTGGTTTCCTCAATCTTAAATCCCAGATTAACGCACATACGTTGGAGAAGAATCTGGGAATCCAAACAGTCGTCATAGCAACCACCCAGGACGGCAAAGTCGTCTAGGTAGTTGACCAGCCTGATAACTCCAAACTTAGAACAGCATTTGACAACAAAGTCTGAGAATTTGGTGAAGCAGTATGGAGCACTGCGCAAGCCGAAACACAGGCGTAAATCCTCATAATAGTTCATCCCATTACCGGTATTCCACCGGAACCCTTGATACTGCCTGTGTGACGGTATTATGTGGATGGTACGGTAGGCCTCAGAGACGTCTGTCACAGCGCCAAAGTCCAGCGGGTACATTAAGCCCACTACCGTATCTACTGTTTTGTAATGAAATTTTTCACATGTTGTTGTCATGAATTCATTAATGTTGACATGCTCCGGCATTGAGCAGTCTGTGATAGGGCGAAGTTTGCCATTTGGTTTCACCACACCCCCCAAAGCATGAATACAGGTAGGAGGTTCATGGACAATTCTAACTTTGCCCTCCGAGACTTCAGTTCTTACTTTATCAGACATTTCATTGGCAAACTGTTTGCCCGTGATGGAAGAGTAATTTTCACAAGCATAACTAGAGGGACAATCATGGTCAACAATACGCACACCGCGACAAGCACAAGTCAATACATACAAGTCATCACAAGTTACGTCACTTTTGAACCCCAGTACCGCTGCTGCAAACCTACAAGGTTTCAATTGGCACACCGCCCCGCTAAGGCTGTATTGGCAGTCACACACGCCCTCGATACATGGCTGAAAAACCGGTAAATAGCACTCCGGTCCCACACACACCACCGCCACCGGTAGTATACAATCAAACAGAACACTGTATTCTAGTCTAGTACGATTAGTGACGTCTATACTTACAAATTCAGACAGATTTTCCCAAAAGATATCCTCCAAATTTGAGACTCGTACACACACCCCGCCATCTTGGATCAGGGCTGCGCGCGCGACTACGACATTGTGATTGCCTAAAGACGGTAATTCCACAAAAACTCGATCAAATACATTTTCCGCAACCTTATCGTTATACAGGCTTTTACCAATATTCACATCATTTTCGTTTGCAAGGCTTATCAAATCAGGATTCCCCATTTGTTCATATGAGTTGATTGGAAAATAGTCATAGACAAATTCAGAGTCGCGCGGAAACACCAACAGTGGTTCAGGAATTCTGTCTGTAGCCGCACTGGCTGTTGTTGTTGTCACCGTGTTGTGACAAACACGGGGATTAGCGCAATCAATAGCAGAATCAATCACAGGTACATGTTTGTTTACATCAATAGACGGAGGAGGATTGGTGATTTCAACTACAATAGAATCGCTAACAACAGTGTCAACTAGTCAGGCCCTATTATCGCCCACCTTTTTACACTCGAACATACCATGGTTGGCATCGCAATACACACACGTGTGACGGAATGCACATCCCTCACACGGCATGTTTTGAGAATACCTGAAACAAATGCCCTTGTCCGCTGCTTTTTTACGCCAGCCGGACAACTCCCCAGATTTGTCCCGGCCTTTGTACCCTGAGTTTGATCCCCTGTTACCCTGGCCCCTGTTTTGACCAGCATTGTTATGTTTACCTTGACTCCCCCCACTTCCAACACCCCTAGTACTACCCGCACCCAACTTGGTGTTAGTGAGATGAGTATCAGCCCCCTGGAAAACACCTTCCCCTGAGACCCTGGCCCGCTCCAACATTTCTTCATCATACGCCACCAGCGCTTTGATTTCATACACACCTGACCTAGACATTTCGGACAGGTATTCCATATGGTCAAGAAACCCAGTCACATCACAGCCTGCCAACAACATATCTTTTAACAATTTGCTATGAAAATACCACAAATCAGATGGACTGTTGATCTGTAACGCTTTCCTCCTCTCACTTGCAGGCAGAAACCGACGGTAATCAAACTTACTCAGCGTTGAGTCTTGGCGGTGATGACAACAGTCCATGTCGGGTGGCATCCAACCAGCTCCCGGTCCCTGGCCGTATGCCGGTCCATGTCCCAGATTTGGACTGGCTTGCTGTCCGTAACCAGTGTTGTAACCCCCCGCCCAGGGGCCGTATCCACCCCCATAGCCGCTGGACTGCTGGGGGGGTGACGACCAGGAAGACGACCACGGTGATGGCTGACGGAGGCCTGACGGGCCACCCCTACCCCGAGGTCCCGAACTCTCCCCCGGCGCGGGTTCGTCCCGGCCGGGCACCGGCGCTGCCTGGCCCGGGCCAGGATGATGGCGTGATGAAACCATATTGATACGGCATTCTAGTAGAAGGAGAATATAAACGATGCTGAGGGGCACCAAACCCCATTGGCGGGAATCCCTGCTGGTAGCCATGCCATAGACCCCCGCCGCCATGTTGGTGGTCGCCATAGTAACCGCCAAACACACCGCCATTTTGGTATTGGTAATCCGCCTGATGTTTCTGATCTTCCTCAGTGCCCTCAGCCCCTTCTACCACTACATCTGCATCATTCAGCTCAGACTTAGACTTGGGATCTCCTTTGACCCCTGCTTTTGAGTCCCGAGCAGCAGTGGCGGCTGCCTCAGCTGACTTCATGGCCTCCGCCTCTAGTGCCTCATTCTCCAACCGAATAGCTGCCAACCGAGCATCGAGCTTGCTCAGTTCAGATTTACGCTTAAGTAACTCATTTTTCTCAGTTTCTAACTGTAATTGCTTAGCTACCTGTACCGGGTCCCGGTTCATTGTTGGAGATTCTGGCACCTGCGGGTTCTCCATTTTCTTGCCAGAAATGTCAAAGTCCTCGTCTGTACCTCCCCCTTTTGGCTTGTAATGTTCAGCTACAACACCACAAGAAGGGCAGTGCTGTCTATGCACTCTTGCATCGTACTTGGCTTTACATTCCGGAATATGACAAAGCACCATAGTGAGACTCACCAGGTGAACACGTCTTTACTCGACGCCGACGAAGGAGGAAGTAACCAAGCCGGTGAGACGCTACTCGCAGGTAGCCTAGTCTCCCCCTGGTGTACCAATGAAGAACTAATGTTATCCGGTTGAATATACCACATTAACCCTATGGGGGGATATTGTCCTCATATTGGCCCAATGATGGCCCAATGTACGTATGTTACCTGGGGTGTTTGCCCTAAGGGATATCCATCATGTTACATCATTATTATTAAGGGTGCAGTTGTATAATTTTATGCACATAATGTGTGTATGTATACACCCATCAAGACCATTGGATCCTGGTCCTTGGTGTGCTATGGAAATAACAATTTGTATATTAATTGCCTAAGCAAGATGCTATTTCCTTAATTTGGAAGATGTTATTTCCACATACTGCAGGTGTCGGTAGGCCTACATATCTAGATCTTTTCTTAACCATTCGACCTGTACCTGTACTGGAACCTGTATTTGGGGCCCTTGTCGTTCCCGTAACCGTACACGTTCTCCAATTTCAACCTCTCTATTACCACATGAAGAGAAAGATCAGTTGAAGTGGTAACAAAATTGATGTTGAGTAGACTAAATCCTCCCTAGAAAGGCATTGTTGTACACTTTGAAATATTAATACACAAGGGAGAATGTTCCGAATGTCTAGAACGTATATATATTCAAGCCAACGATCGGTGGTAGTCATGCATTTATTGGCACTGCTAATTCAATACGCAAACCTAAAGAGGGCATTAGACAACTGACAGCTAGGGAGTTGTTCACAGTGGAATACCTGCTATAACTTTTATAAATGTTCCTACAAGATTTGGTGAATACATTTTTGAACATCAATCATAAGTCAGCACTTTCCAGTGATGAGTGGCATGTGGCAGTAACTGATAATGATGGGTGGTCACTCATCTCAAGTCAGTTCGAAAATTCAGATTTGGACAGCTACTTTCTGACAGGCATACCAATGTGGGTGTCAGGTATATATACGTTTCCAAAGCAAGATCAGAAATGCAGATATGAATGAAATTGCTGAAATTAGTCTTAACAGTAACCCAGCCCAGACACCAACCAGTCCTCTTCACCCAGCATTGGACGGCAGTTTGCTCCACACAGCTACTGGTATAGAGCTGTCAGCATGTGGTTTGTAGTCCTACAAGGCGATCGGAGGAGAGGATCATCGTGTGTAGAATGGGTAACACTGCATGAATGTTTGCATTTAAGCAAATTTAAGGAAAATAGCTTTAAATTCTGTAATGCCGCGTAGATGTCACGAAGGTCTCAACAAATTTAAGTAGCTCTAACAGTCCTTTACTCCAATTAAATATGCTTAATAAAGTGTTCGTTTAAGTAAATATATACTTTACTTAGATACAGTGGAAGGACACAGTCGGGACATGGATTTTTGTTGACGGTTATCCTAAAAGCAAAGAGCGAAGACTTGTATTATTTGCTCTTTCATAATAGCAATAATGTGTGGGAAGTTGACTTGAAGATTGAATGGTAGTTTGTGTCATGTACGTTGAACTATGGTAGTTGCAGACAGATATCATTAATTGATGTTATTATACAACAAACGTAATGGAACTCAATAAGCCACATGATTGAATTTGCAATAATAGTTGACTCGTTTTGTTCAATAACATTAGTGTTCTGTAAGGGCCAAGATATTTGTACGGTTTAGATCACAGTTACATCCTCTGGTGCCTGTTCTTATTAAAAGTTTGATTTCGGATGAACACAGCTTGCAGCAGAGAGGGAGATAACTGGTCTGAAACCTGGTACACATCAATTTTCTTAATTTGTACTATGTGTATCATAATTAAGTGTTGGCTCCAGTTAGGAGCACTCGGCCCATTCAACCCACAACCAGAGCGAGTGACGGACCTGTTTTTCCTACTTCTTATAATTGTTAAACTTAAGGGGCGGAGACGCCAAATTGTGGACAAATCAATAATATTATTACTGTGTTTGCATGTACTTTTGATTAAACTGTATATTCCTGGGTTGCGTGCATGTGGGGATGAATATAAAAGTTGCTCATGCACACGCTTCTTTGACTTCCCTGATATTGATCTTTATCTAGAGCTTATTGATAGAAAACACTTTGTTCTGTACAGTCCTGTCAGATATGGGACGATCAGTCATTAGCTGTTATCAGGCATGATTGCCATAATCATGCCGACAACGTCATTACTCAAGGACAGAGGCTGTAGACTGATTAACTCTTTAAGGACGGCATCATGCTTAATTAATGCATCATACACCTGGTTGTCATGATGCATGAATGCATCCAAGCATCATGCCGACTCTATGGGATTGAGATGCTCGAAGACTCGGCGTGATGCACCGATGCATGTTACCTACCGGTGCTGCATTTGTGTTTCATCACAACAAATGTCATATTTTAGCGACATCCGTCGTTAAAGGATTAACAGATAGCGTAATCATAGTCTGCCAGCTGGGATGTAGTGCTGGTGTTGTTGTTATACACCATGAAGATAAAAAAAAAGGGCCCATCCCAGTGAGCACAGAACATTGATAACAGGTTGCAACTGTTGATTCTGGGTTTTGTGCTCACTGGGATAGTGCCTTGATAGAAAATATCCTGTCTATATAGTAACTTGCAATCATGCATCATGCCAGTCCTTTATACTCATGAATGGCCAATATTATGTGCCATCAAGCGATTTGTAATATATTGTAAGGAGCGCAGAGAAGAAAGCAAAGATATCTGCAGTTGACACTAGCAATTTCAATTATCCAACAAGTTGATAATATAGATCATGACTTACTACCAGTGTAATATTAAAAACCAAGTCGGTGTTGTACTGTTGGTACTATCAACTATATAATATGAAGTAGAGTATTGACCAATACCTATTACTGGACATTTACAAGACATGTAAGTATCCTTCCCATATTTGACTTTATAGTAAATAGACACTAGCATTTAACAGCTAACAGTACGGAAAATATATGAGGTGTTTTAGCAGCTTTTAACACTTAGGAAGCACATGGGACATCTGCCTTTAGACTGACTGCTTTATTTTTACATTATAACTCACACTGCTCTCTGCTTGAAAACATATTTGAATGACACAAAAAAGGCAGGAACACGATATGATTGGATTATTACTCTGCAAGGCCAAAGAGTAAGGTGACTGTTATGGGAATATTACACATTGCACAGATGGGAATATTAGTTGTTTTGTTGTAAAACTAATAACCAAATGATGAGGTAGCGGCATTAAGCTATACAGACATGTCGGACATAAAATCAAATCAAAATAAGGCACCTGTAGCTTTTGAATAATACAGCCCTATGAGTAGGCAGTAATGGGATATGATTTGGTTATTTCTCAAGGTCAGCCATACCCTTAGTGGTAGAGTATGGTGAATGTTAGCTGATAGTGGAGGTGATTACCATGTTCTGATGTACCTGGGTATCAAACTACTGAATATGTCTGTCCTAAAAATATGTGAATTAGATTTGGAGGGGCAGCGTACACCAATATCTTGCTGTCTTGTCTGTGATCAAAACATACACAGAGAAAAGGGTGGCCACTGTGTCGCCCACGTGATTCTGATAAAAGAGAGAGTCAAACAGTTAATGACTGTGCTTATATGAAGGGTCAACTACAGTTAACTCGAGCGCTCTCTACTATCAGTGTCAACTTCAGTTGACTTTCTACTCTCAGTGTCGACAAAAGTTGACCCTTCATATAAGTAAAGATAATAGCTGTTTTTCAACATTCCATTTTTACCAGAGCCACGTGGGAGACACATCTGACTCCTTTACCTTTCTGTGTGTATATATGTGTGATAAAACACTCCACCATCCAAAACTTTAAATGATAGATATGGTACAAGTGAGCTGCTGTATAAGTGTTATAAGCCAAGGGCAGGGTATTTGTCCAAGGTGCCTGCCCACCATTGACCAAGGCCTATAACACTCATGGAGCTAGCTACGTGTATCCATATGTAACTTATAACCAGTGATTGGTGTATCAGGGGTGGGCATATCTGAACACCGTGGAGCCAATACAGGACTAGTTGTAGCCAAGAGCAGCTGATATGCCCTCAACCCCCCCCCCCCCCCTTACAAGAACATTTTGGAAGTCTACACTTAAAATGGTGTGTTCTGCATTCTGACCCAAATTATATTTTTGACCCATTCTAGCCTAATTGTCCTCTTTTTATCGGAACTACCGTAAAACCCCTCCTTTGAGACGACCCCCTACTTTGAGATAAACATCAGTCTTGTAGGAAAAAGACTTTAAAAATGGTTCTTTCTTTGATTCTATGTAATAAAACCCCAACTTTAAGACGACCCCCTATTTTGAGATGAAAATCCGTCTTGTAGGAAAAATAAATCCCAAATAAATCTGTCTTAAAGGCGGGGTTTTACAGTAGAAAATCGCCGTTTTTGGAAGGATTCGAAAGGCTTTGAAAAATTTTGAAAATCTAGAAGGGGCTCACTTCACCAGTATGGACCTAGCAAGGGTTTAGTTTTCATCAAAATGCTCTCATGTAAGGCTTGAAAATTTGGAAATTTTTGAAAATATTGAAGTCAGTCTATAATGAATTTTAGTGCAGTTAAAAAATGTATTTTAACTTTGGTTCTGGTTGGGCGATTTACAAAATTCTTTCAGTTTTGGAAAGCTTGGCCCTGGGGTCATGAGGGTATTGTCACCAATTCCAAGGTCAGTGTCGCCACTTTTTGGCGACATGGCGACAGCTGCCCACCCCTGTTTATGATTGGTTTATCCGTGTTATACAGACAAGCAGTTTTTTTTGTTCTCATGGCCAACTGTGGTATAAATCATAATTATATAGATGATACCCAGAACTTGAGCTGAAGTCGCCATGGGGTCATCATGTTTGACTATGGTTGCACTGTATCTTCATATGCATAATACTGTTTTGCTATTAATTAAGGAGTTATAACTGGACACTAATGCCGCAGCCATAACTCTATTGAAGTATACACATGCGATATTGTGAAGGAATTGATGTTATGCTGGGAGATTGCTGCTGGGGTTAGGTACTGTATTAAGGCAAAAGAGAAAGTGTGTTTCACGGAACCCGACCCTAGATTTTAAAAAATGCGCTGAGCCTAGATTTCTATTCTCAATTTTTGAATAGTTTCTTCTTCTTTTGTTCATTTTTCTTTCAAAGTCAATTTTTCTAAAAAAAAAATTTTTTTGAAGAGCCCCCAACAAGGTTTAGTTGACAACCTCCAGACTTTGCAGTATGCATGCATAATGTACAAATGATTAACATAATGGTTTACAAGTCCTGTATGGATACTGTATACATACACTTTGGGACTAGATATTTATATAAGGATACTAGATAAAATAGATATAGACAGATTCCCTCCCTTGCATAGCTACACCTCACAAAAAGGATATACCTGCCGGAAGTAATAATAATCTCTGATATTAGTGTGTCAGCCTCTATGAATATGGCCAATGACGAAAAAGTCTACCTCTATCCTCCAATTTCACTATAGCCTTGTCAAAAAACAGCTGTGGCGTTTTGAAGTAATTGGCTACCTTGGTGGAAAGTCTGCCTCAGGGGAAGGAAGACACTGACGTGTTCTGTTAATGTTGATGAGCCAGCCTTCTTCCATGCAGGCACTGACATCCGTTGAGCCTGACTATGCTTTCAACCTGTTGACCCTTTAAGGGCAGCATTTTCCAGGAAGCAGGATGGCAAAGGGCATTTATCCAGCCCGTAGGTTTAAATTGTGAGGAGATTTCAGATGGTTTTGTGATTTATTTTGATTGAAGAAGAAAGTCGTCAATTATCTATCCACTACAAAACATTTATCTGTGACCATCTCAACTGCAGAATCTAATCAATATTTTACTACATGTGGCATAGTAGAAAAAAATAGTGAACAACTTGTAAATCTATTCTAATGGCATTATGAGAATCATTTCAGGAAGAAACTTGTAAGGAGGGACCTGTCAGGACTGTTTTCGTGTAGCCGACTTTATATATGGTTGATGCACTCTGAAGAGTAGGTATGATGCACAAATGTTATGCCTGTGAGTTACTCGCTGGCATGGGCGGTATTGGTAGTTCACGACCATGAACGATTATACAAATGAACATGAAACCGGGCCATCCTTAACGTTTTAAATGGACTAATCTAATTGTAATCTGCTGAAGCTGTACAAACACCCCAAGTTTTGTTCGGCTTTGTTAGTTAATTAAATATAATTGAATTTCTTAATCGTTTGTATTCCTCACTTATAAGTGGTGCTCCTTAGTTGTTATGGACTGACAAACATTCAGAAACATTACATTTCATGACTTTGTATACTGTTCCATATGCAGAGTGCACTAAGTATATTTCTAATAGTACGCACTTATCAGATGTACCGTTGCAAATCTCAATGACCGCCATAAAAATAATTATACTAAAGATTATTGTTTATTGACAGAATCACATATTATAGAGTCACACCATCACCCTAGATAGTCAGTAGAGAGTAATGATAAAATACAAACACGTAAATTATATACAATACTGTTACATACCTTAGTTTAAAAGAATAATCATACCTCTGATACTAAGTTGCTTTGATACGTTTGTATGCTCTTGGGAGTCTTTATTTATTAATCAACAAAAGCATGTGGAAGTTGTATGCAGAACCCCTGGGGTTAAAGGCCAAATTGTGATGCATGAGCATTTCTGACATAAAAGTCATTAAATACTTAAGAGCATTTGTGTTTGCCTGAGCAATTACAATACCCAACTAGCTGGTACCAGTTTGTGAGATAATAGCGATTTTGTTAGATATGCGCCTGGCACAATAGTCTTGTACCAATTATATTTACAGAAAATAAGGCCAGTGTAATATACAGTGTAGTGTTATATTGAGATAACGACTATTCAAACGTGTGGTACCCAGTAGTTGGCCCACCATCAGTCATGTCGTTGTAGTCATCATGTTCTTCCTCCAGATCACTCAGCACCATGATCTCATCATTCTGCCGGGCCCGGATACACAGGAGTCGTTCCACGTACGGCGGTGCCTTACCGAGGTGTACAAGTGTATACAAGGCCACCGTCGACAACAGCATCACACCGAGCAGCACACCGATAATGATACCTGCTATGTCTCCACCAGTCATACCTGTAGGTGGAGCAATATATTTGAACATCATACAACAGGCCAGTTAAATGTTTGAAATAATCTTTTCTTTCTTTGCTGTCGATTGATGTTAGAAATAATCTTTTATCAGCAATGAAAGAGGTCCCTTTTGACTTTCAGTATTTCATCTGACTGAGTCGGTTTACTCAGATGCTGTGATTTACGGTGATTTAGCAGTCATATATGGCTCTGGCGGAGAGGTGTCAGTGAGGTACTGAGATGGGGTTGTTGTACAATTAAATTAGGAAAAGAACTACACATATGTCAACTACTATTTATGCAGAAACCAAAGTAATACATTTAATTGAATCCCTTCTGCGTTGAACATGTGGCTTTTTTGGGGAACACATACAACCTTGCTCTATACTCTAGATTAAGGGAGTCAAGTAATGCCGAGAGTTCTCCAAACGTGATACCGTAAAACCTCACGTATAGAAACTGTGGCTAGTATGAAAGCAAGATTGCCACTGTGGCTTATAGGTACCAGACAACGTCAGCGCGTGGCTCATATGCGAGTTTTTAAATATATACTGCAGTACTAAAGGCATCCTAATGAAACCCTCTGTTTGGGTTATAGAATATTCCCAAAGTCTAGGTGCGGCTAATACGCGAGTTAGGTTTGTACAAGAGGTATTATGGTAATTCTGGTGAAATGCCAGACTAGGGAAGAGAGTCTGAACGACATTCTTTTCTAGCTATCAATTAAAGACATGGTGGAAAACTGCAAATTCGTGCCTACCTTGGTCAGAACCCTCACCCTCTGTCGTCAATGGGGAGGTTTGGGTGGTAGGTGCTGAAAGAAAGGATAAGCCATGGGTAAAGAGTAATCAGAGAGCATGGGAAAATCTGTTATTGGATCCAACCTTTTGTGTGAGTTTTAACCACGCTACATTCTATGAAACATTATTTGTAAAAAGAAATAGCTGGAGGCTTTTATCCATGCGGATTAGCAGTTGACTATGACAGCTCAGTTGTTGCCGTGATCATGTTGGCATGAACAGTTTTGGACCGGATCAATGGAGGCTATATTGCACAATTTTTAAGAAGACCTCAGCTTGGACAGTGAGTAGGCTATAGGGTACCATGGGAAGATGTGCAACTAAATATCCACTTTCATCTTTGCATGACTCTACAAAGAGGCAGTGTACACAACATACCCTAGATGGCACCACCTCTCTATAGCCCTGGGGCCTGCAGAGATGAAAGGGGATATTTGATTGCACCTTCTCATGGTACCCTATAGCCTACTCGCTGTCCAAGCTGAGGTCTTGTTATAACCTGCGCTATATGGGGGGGGGGGGGGCTTTTGTAATGGAACCCTTGTTGCAGATGGCTCAGTGCTGTCACCTATCGTTTTGAATCAACACTAAACCAACAGAGGCCTCCCTTTATGCCAGAAAAATAGGGTGGCCGGAGAGTTTTTAGATATCTATCAAACATACGTATATGTTATATGTACAGAAAGTCTCAATACTCGCATTTAACAAACTATCAGTAACTAGGGAACTGATTGTAGCTGATTACAAATCCCTCACCTGCCTCACCATTCTGCCAGATCTGAACATCTGTATAGGGTAGACATGCTATGCCTATGTCTCACTCATAGCCCTGTCATGCTACAGTGTCTATTGAGTGAACTAAGATTTCCTATGTAACCCTATGGCAGGCGAGGCCCTGTAGTGTTACATATATGATGAAAATGCTTGAGATTGGGGTCTCACACCCCAATATGACCCCCAGCAGATACCCTGACGCTAGCAGGCGGTAGGTTGTATCATTTCCATTCCAAATGCATCATTTTCAGCTCATTTAGCTCTATTTTCAATAGTCTACTGTAAACTACCAATTAAAGATTTCTAAAAAAAATAATTGGGCTAAAAATTATGAATTTTAGCTGGCTTATCTGTTAAAGATAAAATTGTGTCAAGTAATCATAGGGCTCCCCATAGCATACCTTCATACAAGATGCTTCAAACAAAAAGAAATTTCATTGAAAATTGGATTTGCTTTCAACCAGTGAATATTCTCCCAAAGGACAGGTTCAAGAGACCACCTAGTTATAGAGCTCAAACGAGCCAATGTTTCCCGCTATTGGCGGCCATCTTGAAATTTTCAAAAGTTTCAAAATAGCTGACTTTGGTGCAGTATGTCATTATAAACCATAGCAAAGTGATTCTATAGAGATTTCAGGTGTGGCAGACCAAATATGGATAGAATTATATGCAAAACGGTGTTTTTTGCCAATGGCAGCCATCTTGAATTTTCCCAAAAAGTTCAAAATAGCTCATTTTAGTCCATTATATTTTTACATTTCACCTCAAAGTGATTTGATGTGAATATTAAGGGATGCACAATATGTGGGAATTTTTTAATTGAATTAATTCATTATTTTCCGACTTTTTATCTTCGGAGGGGGTGTAGGGGGGGGGGATAGGTGGTTTCAAAATCAAAAACGAAAGCCAGATTCTTGTTTCCCATGATGAGTACCATATTTTACGCTGCAGACCGCATTCCTAACTTCATTTTGACCAAATAACCACCCCCCTACTCTTAGGCCTACCTGTCTCAGATGTAGAAGACGGTGTGGGCGTGGTAGATGGCTGTGTAGAACGGGTCGTTGTGGACGCAGTGGTGGATGTGGTAGATGTAGATTGGGATGTTGTTGTAGGCTTTGTTGTTGGTTTTGTTGTGGTTGATGTTGATGTTATTGTTGTTGTTGATTTCGTCATGGAGGGAGTGGTTGCTTTTGTGGAGATAGTGGTTTTTGGTGTTGTTGTTGGCACCGGTGGTGTTGTCGTGGTTGTTTTGATTGTTGTTGTTGTTGGTACTGGTGGTGTAGTTGTTGTTGTTAGGGTAGTTGTAGTTGTGGGTGTAGTAGTTGTTGTTGTAGGTTTAGTTGTGGTTGTTGATGTTGTTGTTGGGAATGTTGTTGACATTGTGGTTGATGTTGTTGCAGAAGTTGTTGTTTCTGAAAATCAATAAGATATAGCTGAGTATCAATAGTAAGGCTGTGTTAATCTTATTTGATAGTTAAAAGTGCAATATATGTTCAGAAGTGAGGAGGCCACTGTGGAGCCTTTTATTTAGCAAATGTACGATGTATAATTGTTGAAATCCTCTATTGTGCCATATATGTGCACCTGTAATAATATCAGTACACTAAATATTATACCTGTACCAACATAGAATAGGATAAAGCCATAAACAAAGTTTGCAGTTTCTGTAACTTTCTAGTCCTTGTGGACCATCTGGAACTATGCCAACCTATATATCTGAACCAATGATACTTTTCTCAGGGGGGGGGGGCGGGGGGGGGGGGGTCAAAACCATCTAGTACACACAATGATTGGTAAGAGGTTGTCTACAACAGTGGCGCATTCTGGTGTTACTCTCAGTCTTATCTATAGATATGCCATTTAATGTAAGGAGAGGGCAGGCCATAGAGACTTTCTCTTCATAAATGACGGCGTTAGTCACTGTTGCCAAATGTGTGATACAATATATGCAACTGAAGTCAGTCAGCAGCAAAGCTATACTGGAGCACAGCACCTCTAACAGACAGTAGGCTCCCAGAGGTGGAATTCCTCCATGGACCTCTGACTCAGAATGATTAGAACTCTGGGTTACTTTACCTGTAGTGTGAGTGTGGCTCAGCAGGAGGCGCCAGTGGGCCTTGTTGTTGGGTGTAGTGTAGAAGTAGAGGGTGCTGAGGGACAGGTAGACCTGGGCTGAGTGGCTGATCAGCTCCTGCTCCCCAACCACCCCTCCCACCCCTAGTACCAGCTCCTGTAACGTAGGGGAGACTTGAAGTTAACTCTTTAGTTAAGGACCGTTTGATAATTCACAATGTTAATCAACTTTTTTATTTTCATAACAGCAAGTGTATGATTCTTAGTTCCACACGATTGCAGGAAATTCATATTCTTCTACTTTGCGACATAAGTATAACTTCAACTGGTATACAATTTCCCATGAAATAAGCAAGATAAATGATTTCCATAAACTGTTGTGCGCATAATTATACTGAACAATCTCTCCCTGTATAACAATGAGGGGTTGCTTGTAAAAATGTCTGTTTAGCTTTCTTTGTATATTCTTTCTAACAATACACCAAAGCAGTGCTCACCGTTACTCAACGGCATTACGGTGCATCAACATGGAACAGGAGCATAAAGCTTTATGGCATCGCGTTATCCATAATGGATTTATTTACCTTATCCGCCCATGACAACCAGAACCGGGTGTAGCTCTGGTCTGTTATCAGCCCCTCCCGGAAGGTGCTGTCCTCTGTACCTCCGTCCTGCCAGATGGAGTACCCAGAACCCCCCTCCGCCAGGCGCACCTCGTACCCCTGGGCGTCATCGGGGCCTGGAGACTGACGTAACGTCATTCGGGCGTTTTTGCTCGTCATCACGTCAAAAATGACGTATTCAACGTCCAGAAGGACAACCTCAGCGCTCTGAGTGACGTCCTTTCCGTCAGTGACGAGTAGAAGCGTCCCAACTGTGGAAAAAGTGAAATGATCTACAATGTCATCTTGACCTCATGATGCATGAATGCAACCCTGGTAGCTTACTTTCCGGCGCTGCAATTGTGCATCCTTATGACAAACTAAAATAAATCTTAAGACATTATTGTTGTCCATAACGGGCTAACTCTCGTGGAGTCTGTGAGTAACTGATTCTACTGGTAAGAAACTGACTTATGGGATGTTACATTCCATGAAATGTACAATAGATAAATCAAACATCAATTAGTACAAATTTATGAATTACTATTAACTTCAAAATATGCCTGTTTTCTTATTAATCCGCTCTGATTGAAACACCTGCCGCATATTTATCTGACATTGAAAGAATAAATTGCCTGAAATATGTGACATCCAATGAACTGACCTTCTACAGGGTCTATCTGCCAGTGGCCACCACAGTTATACCAGGTGCCGATGGCTATGGTGTTTACTGGAGAGGGGGTGGTGGTGTCCAGGTAGCTGAGCATGGGGGAGGTGCCTGGGGGCCCACTGCCTGCCTCCACCAGCAGACTGGAGGAGGAGCTGTTAGTGGACATCCACAGGGAGGTATACCTAGACACGGGATGTAGAAGGAAATGTACAGTAAGAAGCAGTACTGCTGTCATTTAAAAGTGGTAAAAAAAAGCTACAATAAAGCCAAGATAGTTTTGTTGATTTTAAGGCATTTCAACCTCATTACCAGAATTTATCTGAGATAAAAATATGTGCATCAACAGGTGTGTGTTTTCTTATGGGTGACAAAACGAGGCTTTTATGAAAATAGAGGTATAGATATTTCACTTTTTGTGTATTCATAGACAATCTTAGAAAGCATCTTTACATATTTTATTTAATCTTAACCATGCTAAGGTCAAATAAACAGATGAAGAAATAAAAATGCCTCCAGCGAACAATCCAGCACTTAAAAACTACCATGTAGTTTTGTAGTAAAGCCTAAAGGGGAGCTTTCCAATGCTGTTGCTTCATAACTTTTACATACCAGACTGTATTATTTAATGTCAAAGCCGACATGGTGTAAAGTAGTATTTTGTAAACCTGTACCTGAAGTGGGGCCCCGATATATTCCGAAATATATTAAAAGTTAAACTTGAGTCCCTGCCCACGGACCCCGTTCCCTCCCATGTACTGTGGGAGTGCACGAAGGTCGGGGTGAGCCAGATTAGGTAGGGAGACTGTGTCTGCCCTAAGATAGCCGTGTACTATACCTGAAGATAGCCATCTGGCCTTAGTCATCCTTTGGTAATACTATTATTACACATCACATTACATATTGTACAGTGACTCTATATTATCATGATTATAGAGTTTGATACGTTGTGTATACACTGTAAAAAAAATTCCGTCAAAATAACGGAGGTTCACTGGCACCACTGGGTGCCAGACTTTCACCATTAAGATAACGGTCACTGTTATTTCAAGTTCACCGTAATTTTAACGGTGAAAGTCAGGCACCCAGCGGTGCCAGTGAATCACCGTTATTCTAATCACTGTCATTTCAATACAGTGCCTAAACAATAGTTATAAAGGTATTTTGTGTAATTTAACTCATTTATCTGTCCATTTATCCACCTATACCTAACTCTATGCTCAACATGGTTCCATGCCAAATTTGGTACCATGTCCAATCAGCAAATTATCTTAGTGTCAAGACTTTAGGCTTAATCATCAGTCTATGAGAGCCTTATGCAATGCTTCATGACATTTGTAATGCCAGTCCATGAGAAGAAGTCACTCTAGGATGGCTACAGAGCCAACCTTACAGCTGTATATCTATATATTTTTCTTATTACCATAAAAATGGTGTTCTTAGCATCCATGTAAATCTCCTCATGAACCAAACTGCCACCTGGCGTGATAAAACTAAACATCAATTAATCGTAGCTTCACCGTAAATGAATAAACTGTGTTTCACCGTACTGGATTACAGATATTCACAGTAAAGTGGTTGACATAACACTGTCTCACCGTAATCAGATTTACGATGATCCACCGTAAAGTTTTGCATTTGTTCTCCGTATATTCAAAGGAATATTTTTACAGTGTATAGAAGGACAGTGGATAGTGACGGAGATACTCTGGTCCAAAAAAAATCACTCAACAACACACAATCATGAGGGCAGTATTGGTTCTCGCTGTAAGTATAGCTTTATATTTATCATTGAGGGAAACTGCCAGGGATAGCTAGTTTGGATTGCTTATACTGGAATCCACTTCAGGGCACCATAAAGAGCACTTTCTTAAGAAATATCATTAGTTGCCACTCTTTTTATGGCTGATTTGTTACATATAATTGATGCATAAGAGACATTTTGATATGGCCTATACAATTGTATTTCTTATCTGTTCAGGCTTCATTACATGATTGCATTCCTATCTAGATCGTGGCTGCCGTGGCCCTTGCCCAGGATGCTGAGGAGTGTCCAGAGCCCCCAGCCATGAAGGACTTTAAGTATGGAGAGTTCACAGGACGCTGGTAAGTTATATAAATGCACAGCTATTTCATATTGTTTGCCAGACTTTGAGAATAGTATTGGGAATATATTGGTGACCATCGCTATTATATATTGTATAGACAGGGTAAAAGGCTTATAGAACTTGTATAACTTATTTATTCACACGGTAAGCCACTTCTATATAAAGTAAATGATATATCCATGTAAATCATCAGCCAATGCTAAAGCGGCCGTTTTCTAAAACTATTTCCAAAATGTAAACCGGTGAATTTAACAAGTATAAAACAAATACAAATACATATGACACGCCAGATGTGATAGACACACAAAAGTCTAGATACAAGTGGCTACTAAAGCAAAGCTAACTAACCGCCATCATAGAATTCATATCCACTAAAGCTAGCTGTATTTACGTACACATATTTCAGTCCCTACATACAAAGTGCCAGAGCAACCGATCCTAAAGCTAACAGAATCATCTTCCTTATGAGCCTCCACATCTCCCAAGACTAGAGGCCTCAGTAAGCAATGATTGCTCAAGATAATTACAGTGCCATTGGTCAAATGGAAAATGAGCCAACTTCTTCAGAATTTGTGTGATACTTTGTTGTGTTACTTGTTTGCAGGTATGAGATTGCCCACTACCGTAATGGTGGCCCCTCCATCTGGTCTGAGAACTGTTTCTGCAGCACTTCTAATGTTACTGAGTACCCCCTAGGTGAAGCAGATGAAGACTCATACTACACCTATGACTGCAATGTGGAGAAACCTGACGGAGAACTTCAGGACTATGATAGTAAGTTGCTAATTCAGAATGACAAGGTGATTTTAATCCCTATGCATTCTGACATCATGATACAACGTCACAGCCCTAGTGGAATAGCTATAATGTGTATCATACTTCACATCAATATTTTAGGTTGATACACTCCTGAATAGAAAGTAGGGCCTACTATGCGCCAACGTAGTGCTAGTGAGTCAACCACTAGCCTGGTGCTTCATAACAAGATAATGTTCCTTTGGGTCAATTAAAATCCAATAGTTCAACACAAAAGATGTATGGTGTAAATTATGCATTGGACTTCAGCAGTTGAATGTTCTGGGATGAGTTTTGTTTTGTTACAGATGCATACCAATGCATCACATGACATTAGGGGTCAATTGAACTAAAGCTCTTCTGATAGGTAGTAGGTACAGTTAATGTCAACTCATCCCTTGGGTTGTATCCATATTCTAATTGGGATTCCAACTAACTATTTCAGCTGTTCTGACCCAGATGGATCCTGCTGGAAAGTGGCTGATGTCCCACCCACCCACCCGAATCTCTGGGCCCCATGCCTTCACTGTCATCACCATGGATGATAACTCTGCTCTGGTGTACAGGTGTGGAGATTATGGAGATGCTGGTATCTCCTACACCGTACAGGTAAGGGGGAACTTATATTGTTATCATAACTAAATCATAATTTACTCCCTCATACAGGTCACAATGCTTAATCAGATGAGTGTCAGACACTGCTGACCTCTCACTACAGTGAGGATCAGGCAGTGCCTAACTTTCTGGATGACCAGGCTCATAGCTGCCTAATATTGCCTAACATTCAGGCCAATGAGATCCATTATTGGACCCTGTAAGGAGGGCAAGTGTACATAGTGGTGACACATATTTACCAAACTGAAATGTAAAACTTTTTTTCTATCATCACATAGACCAAATAATATCCAGGGCTTAAGAACACTTGAGGCATCATCCTTGAATAAAAGTATTGAAATTGTTGTATGTCTCTTCCAATAGGTCCTTGGACGTAAACCTTCCCTGGACCAAACTGTGGTAGACAAGCTGAAGTCTAAGGCTGACTTCTTAAAACTGAACCCTGAGAACGCTGCATTTGTTACGGTTCCCCATGGTAACTGTACTTACGAGGGACACTAAACTACAATACACTCAAGTCTGCACTGATCTACAACTTGCATGTCATAAGAGGAGTGATATATGTCATTAACAAAAAATACTGCTTATCATTGCTAATTCTCAATGCATTATCATCAATGATGTTGATTACATTTTTCACAAGACATTGAATTTGATTATCAAATAAACCAGTTTTACTCAGAGCTAATTCTTTAGATAATTGTTGAATTTCATCTAGAAATCCCATGACAGCAACACATATTACATATTATCATGAAACTGTAACCATGGCCACATAACAGTAGGCAATGTCAGGCGTTCCCCCCCCCCCCCCCCCCCACATGACAGCTTCCGGTTTCTTGTTATCAGTCATATTTGGGGTATGTTGCTCCAAACATACATGTATGTACATATGGGGGGACTCACATAATTATACGTAAAATTAGGTAACATAGTAGGTACGAATCGTGTTGTGGGTGTTTGTGTTGCGCCAGGTATCACCTGTATTTTGACCACTTTTACATGTAAATACGTATTTTTGGTCGTTATGTACAGTGGCCCAGAAGGGCCAAAAAATAGAAAAGTGAAAAGTGGAAAGTGAAAATCAAAAAGTGAAAAGTGAAAATCAAAAAGTGAAAAGTGAAAATCAAAAAGTGGAAAGTGAAAATCAAAAAGTGAAAAGTGAAAATCAAAAAGTGAAAAGTGAAAATCAAAAAGTGAAAAGTGCAAACCTAAAAGTGAAAAGTGCAAACCTAAAAGTGAAAAGTGCAAACCTAAAAGTGAAAAGTGAAAATCAAAAAGTGAAAACCAAAAAGTAAAAAGTGGTTTGAGGTTTGAGGTTTGAGGTTTCCACTTTCAGTGTCACGCTGTCAATCTGTCAACAGGTTGTGACAGGTATCTTTTAGCATTGGGTCAGAATTTCGAAAAATGTGATTTTTCGGGAAATTGGCAGAAATGGCGAGAAAAAAGGTCAGAAACGAAAAAAGTCAATTTTTTCCGGGAAAATGTCCAATTGGGCGAGAAAAATGGTCAGAATTTCCAAAAATGTGATTTTCGGGAAAATGGCAGAAATGGCGAGAAAAAAGGTCAGAAACAAAAAAAGTCTCATTTTTTCCGGGAAAATGTCCAATTGGGCGAGAAAAATGGTGAGAATTGCCAAAAATGTGATTTTCGGGAAATTGGCAGAAATGGCGAGAAAAAAGGTCAGAAATGAAAAAAAGTCAAGTACACTTTTTTGGTACCTTATTTCTGGGCCATTTCCCAGGACCTATAATTCAGAAATCGCTTGGGTTGAGGATGTATCCTTCTTTGAACTGGTTCTATGGGTTACTGGCATGAGGCAAATGTAATATCAAAGTGTATAATATAGAATTTCCCATTTTGCTATGTGGTCAAACTTGGGAAATACACCTTTCCCTTTGAGCATGAAGGCAGGTTCAGAGAGTTCTCCCACAAGTATTTGTCATTACAATTGGGCCATAATTAATTTTCGGTGTCTATACAACTATGTCAATAGGCATATGTGTTACCATAAGTAAACTAAGATTATTTAGGGAAATATGACTGTCTGAAAATGACACAGAAATAGTGAAAAGTGCAAATCAAAAAGTGAAAAGTGCAAATCAAAAAGTGACAACCAAAAAGTTGTTTGAGGTTTGAGGTTTGAGGTTTGAGGTTTCCACTTTCAGTGTCACACTGTCAATCTGTCAACAGGTTGTGACAGGTATCTTATAGCATTGGGTCAGAATTTCCAAAAATGTGATTTTCCGGGAAATTGGCAGAAATGGCGAGAAAAAAGGTCAGAAACGAAAAAAGTCAATTTTTTCCGGGAAAATGTCCAATTGGGCAAGAAAAATGGTCAAAACCTCAAAAAATGAGATTTCCAGGAAATATGCATATTTTGCAAGAAAAAAAGGTTTTAGACTTTTTTCATTTCTGACCTTTTTTCTCGCCATTTCTGCCAATTTCCCACTAATTTTTCAAAAGTGTCAATTTCACATCTCAGCCATTTTCAGTCAGTAATATTTTCTAAATGAAGCATATTTCACTGATAGTATTGCGCATGCCTTTTGACAATTTGAGGTAGATACAGAAACCAAAATAGGCACACTTCATGAAAACTACTTTTGATAGGAGAGCTACCTAAACATGTCCTCATTGTCAATTTCAAGGAAAATCAGTGTTTTTCATTGGATTACAACATTATGAAGGAAATGAGAACCCAGCTTTTTTCTTACATCAATGTGAGGGGGAGATATAGCTCTTTCAAATATATAATTATCATATTCTGGTTTGGGTTCACCTATCCCACATGGCTATATTTGGGGGTCAAAAGTGCCAATTCTATTTCTGTGTCATTTTCAGACAGTCATATTTCCCTAAATAATCTTAGTTTACTTATGGTAACACATATGCCTATTGACATAGTTGTATAGACACCGAAAATTAATTATGGCCCAATTGTAATGACAAATACTGGTGGGAGAACTCTCTGAACCTGCCTTCATGCTCAAAGGGAAAGGTGTATTTCCCAAGTTTGACCACATAGCAAAATGGGAAATTCTATATTATACACTTTGATATTACATTTGCCTCATGCCAGTAACCCATAGAACCAGTTCAGAGAAGGACACATCCTCAACCCAAGCGATTTCTGAATTAAAGGCCCTGGGAAATGGCCCAGAAATAAGGTACCAAAAAAGTGTACTTGACTTTTTTTCATTTCTGACCTTTTTTCTCGCAATTTCTGCCAATTTCCCGAAAATCACATTTTTGGCAATTCTTACCATTTTTCTCGCCCAATTGGACATTTTCCCGGAATTTTTTTTTTTTTCCGTTTCTGACCTTTTTTCTCGCCATTTCTGCCAATTTCCCAAATAATCACATTTTTGGAAATTCTGACCATTTTTCTCGCCCAATTGGACATTTTCCCGGAAAAAATTGACTTTTTTCGATTCTGACCTTTTTTCTCGCCATTTCTGCCAATTTCCCAAAAATCACATTTTTGGAAATTCTGACCATTTTTCTCGCCCAATTGGACATTTTCCCGGAAAAAATTGACTTTTTTCGTTTCTGACCTTTTTTCTCGCTATTTCTGCCAATTTCCCGAAAATCACATTTTTGGAAATTCTGACCCAATGCTAAAAGATACCTGTCACAACCTGTTGACAGATTGACAGCGTGACACTGAAAGTGGAAACCTCAAACCTCAAACCTCAAACCACTATTTACTTTTTGGTTTTCACTTTTTGATTTTCACTTTTCACTTTTTGATTTTCACTTTTCACTTTCAGGTTTGCACTTTTCACTTTTAGGTTTGCACTTTTCACTTTTTGATTTTCACTTTTCACTTTTGATTTTCACTTTTCACTTTTGATTTTCACTTTTCACTTTTTGATTTTCACTTTTCACTTTTTGATTTTCACTTTCCACTTTTCACTTTTCTATTTTTTGGCCCTTCTGGGCCACTGTAGTTATGACATGTATATGTTGGCTTTTGTGACATTGTTAGTTGTTGTTTTTTTACCTTTAGCAGGCCACAAATAAAATTGGGCCAAATTCTAAAAAAAAGGAAAATCCAGAAAGCTTTTCTAAAATTACTAAAAACTTGAAAAGAACTATGCACAAGTTGTTATGTTGTAGAGGTATAAGGCTGAAAAGGGCCTGGAATAGCCGAAACTGCATAATATCCCATACATTGAGCATCTAGGTTTATATTGAAGATTGAGGTATAAAGTACAAAACTGAACTTTTTGCTTACCAAGTATTATACACATCAAGACTACACCTTGACATGATAAAAACAAGTATCTTTACCAGAACAGAACAACAGAGGAAAAGCCTACCACTTTGACCACAAGGGAAGGCTGGAGGAATAACTGTTACTATTTACTATCTATAGACCTGCAGATAGATGGCAAATTGCATAAAGCACCAATCAGTCAGTGAGTGCACCTCCTTCCCTACTCCCTGTCATACAGAGACAAAGTCCATCGACAATTATATAATATACTTATACAAGATGTATCAATATGTAGTGTTTGCAGGCAATGTTACAAACATCCTGCCCGAGCCAGCTTAAGGACAATCTCCTCAGTGTGCTCCAAAAATAACCTTGTTTCTCACCCAGCACTCAGAAAGAATACAATGAAGCTTTTTGTCTAGAACTGAGGGATCTATATAGGCTTTGTGTGAGAGAAAAATGACATTCAAATATTTATTGGACTGTAAACTTCTCGAAATGCAAGTTTGTTTAGTAACCTAGTGCCCAAGAGATACTCACTGACATAACATCAATGCATCATGATGACAAAGCTTACTTTCAGTCAAGTTGTCGTCTTTCATGGGTTCAGCTTTTAATGCTTCTCTTTTCATTGTTTCTAACCATTTCTCAAATGGCTCTGTCAGGCATGTGGTATATTAAAACATCTTTTGGGAATCATCCTAACAGTGCATTATTTTATCAACTAGATCATAGATCCTACTTGCAGAGTGGTAATTACTATTGATAATCTCATAACCCGCAAACTCAAAGAAAGGCTAAATGACTTTACACTGAAAACCTCAGGGTCGTCATTTTGACAATAGCAAAATTGACAACTTTAGGCAGTCAAGGTGATGATCTTAGGTCGTCATTGTGACTACCTAAGGTAGTCATTCAGACCAAAGTTGGCATAATGATAACGTTAGGCAGTCACATTAGTTTGATAGTCAGAATGACTACCCAGAGGTTGCTGATTTAGGTATTGTCAACTTGAAGACATAGATTCATCAATAACGACAACTCTCAAGTCCTTGTACTCACAATCTAGGGCGTACTAGTATAATGGCCAACCCACCTGCATCAGTGTATCTGAGTATTTACACAGGATTTTTCTTATACTCCTACTATAATATATATCATGTATGGTACCATTTGAAAGGGGACATTTCAATCTATACACTAGCCAATTTATAAATTATAATCATTTCAATTGCCTGAAGAAGATTCATCAATTGAATAGAAACGTCGCAACACCATTAATCGACCTCCACTACTTCGATGTAAGATTACCCCAAAATAAATTTTGCCAACTCAACTGTACAAAACTTGTTTGGTTTTGTGTGATTCCATCTCCCAGTTATATACAATCATTTATATTTAGTCAGATATAATGCATTGAAAATGCCACCCTCCTAAAATCCTCTCTTAAAGACCCAGCAAAATCCATTTTCGAACTCTTTGTTAGATTTGCTGATAAAAATAAATATGTATACAGAGTAGTAGCATAGACACAGATCTACCACTCTGCATTTTGGTTTTATCTCCTAATGGAATGGTAAGGTTATGAATAGAGAAAATCATGAGAAAATATGGGATTCTCTCCCTAACCAATACCCGCAGTGTTAGTATGGATTATACCCATTGTTCTGTGATTACAGATAAGGTACTGAGGGGGCTGAGGACCTGGCCATGGGCTAATGGTCATGGTCTAATGATCACACTAAATGTACCATTAAAGGGGAATCATACACTTTATTTCCCATACATCCTTTTTCACAGGACTACAGCAGTTGATTTCTACATGTATCTACTCTATAAAAGTAAATCTACTCCATAAAATTAAGAAAAAAGAAGACCTTGCGGTTAAAAGAAACAGAGCAGAGCAGTGGCTAATGAGCCACTTGAGTCGGTAGTCATGGTCACAGAGTAGACGGTCGCTTGCCACCTCGGCTCTGTTTAAAATCGTGATTACAGGCATTTAGCTTAACTCCTGAGACTAAACGTTTGGACTACCTTACTTCAAATCTAGTTAGGATTTTCATGGACGGTCCATTTTAGGACTAACCATGGCTGAAGCACCTAAAATGGATAATAAAAGGACCACTAGAAGTCATACCGACAAAGAGGGCGACAATGGAGGGACCACCGGTGCCTTACCACAGGGGCAATCCAAGCCACTACCTCAGCGGGTCGCAAGGGGAGGAAGAGCCGACAACATTGCACCTGAACCGGCATCCACCTCGACAGTATCCACCCAGAACACATCCACCCCTAAACCCGCAAAGAAAAAGAAAAAGCATGGTAAGAAAAAGTCTAACATGGATACCCTCTCAGCTGGCTCAGACATCTCACTGTTCAATGAAGAACTCATAAAATCATTAGCCAAACCACTAACAGACGAGAGTTCCCTATCTATGGAGCTAGTCGCTGTACAGCCCCTGACTGGAGTAGACTTGCCCGCCGCCACACGGGAGAGAAACCTCGGGAGTGTAAAATCTGAAGAGGAAGCAGATAACAGGGGGACTGTGGTAGGTGGTGAAGGCACTGTCGACGACAATGTTGGAGAGGATGTTGATGATGATGATGATGATGATGATGAAGGCGTCGACGATGATGATGATGATGATGATGATGATGATGATGATGATGGAGCGGACCAAACTATGGAAGATACCGCCAAATCCAGGGATGAAGAGAGGGACGATGATGATGATAGTGATGGCCATAATAGCAGCACTACTGCTCTAATGAATGATCCTCCCGTCTCCTCCTTAGAAGAACTTGAAAAAAAGTTTGTGCGGAAGTTACTCTTGCTTAACAATACAATTGCTCAGAATGCCACACAGATTGCATCTAATAACAAGCAGATAAAGAAGTTGACTGACACAGTTACCACACAGAAACAGAGAATCTCTGAACTTGAGAAGCAAGTAGGAAGTCTTGAGATTAAAGTAGCAATACAGGGGTCTATAATCGACAACCTAACTGCACAAAGGGAGAAATTGGATAGTTCCGGGTGCAAGAACAACATGATCTTTAGGTGCCTATCCGAACAAGATCACCCCAATCCTCATCAAGTGATAGACCAACTGCTCAGTGAGCTAGGAACCGGACTGACCTCTGCTGATTGCCACGGCATCTTTAGACTGGGCAAGTATGAAGCAAACAAAACCAGGCCCATTATGGTCCAGTTTAAAGAGGGTAGATCAAAAGGGGCAGTATACTCCAATGTCAAGAAACTGAGAGACATGCCCAACTGGAAGGTCTCCATTGGTGATGACCTAACCAAAACCGAGCAGGACAGGGTACGTGACTTAAGAATCGTGGCCCAACATGCAAAGAGCCTAGGGAAGAGAGTGGAACTTAAGGGACGCTCAGTCATAATAGACGGAACTGTGTATGTCTGGGACAATTTGGAGTTACTGCCTGATGAATTATCACTTGCATCAGCAAAAACACTCGTCTATGACAACGGAATTGTGTTCCAATCGAAGCACAGCTTCCTATCGAATATGTACCCTAGCCACATCAAATGGGGTATTTATCACTATGCATCGGTGGAACAAGGCTACGTGCATCAGTCAGCCCTTGAATGTGGGGCACCAGGACTTGCTGCTCAAGCCCTAAGAGAACCAGATCCATATGAGGTTAAGAAACTTCTCCGCAAACTGCCAAGGAACAAGGAATGGTACAAAGCAGGCCGATTCAAAATAATCAAGAAACTTCAGCTTCTAAAGTTCAGACAGAACCCTACCCTCCTTGTCAAGCTAATGGCTACCAAAAAGCTTCCATTATACGAAGGAACTAGAGACCTAGTCTGGGCGACAGGGTTCATCCTACAAGATGGACAAAAAAACTGTACTCCAAAAGGACAAAATAGGTGCGGGAAGTCATTGGAAGAAATTCGGGCTCTCTTTAGGAGATGTGAACCAAGGCTTGCCGCAGAGAAGAAAAACTAGGAATAATTCATGGGACTGAGTCAAGTCTAGTCAAAGCGCAAGTACATGTTCTCCGGACACCCCCCCCCCCCGCTACCAAGCGACACACTGTCTAACCTATACCATACCCTAATCACCACCGCCCACGTTCCACTAACCCTATATACACAAACATTACGAGTACTCTACTTCACCATGGGAATGGTCTGACTGTGCAGGGCGCGTCAAACTTACCCCTTATACTCCTTAACTAAACAACCCCATATACTCCTTAACTAAACAACTCAAATCGGCCATATTTACTCATACATTTCCCCTAACATAAATAACATTTCTTGACAGAACCCTACTCTCCTTGCACTAAGAAATACACATGGTACACGAGACATACTCCCATTTAAACCCCCACCCCCTACTACACATACCCACTTTAGTCCTGCTCATGGCACAACAATGGATTTGGATTGGCAGTGCAGGGCGCGCCTAGTCTACCCACGTATCCTAACAACCCCCCTCCTCCCTCTCCTTGCAAACGCAAGGCGCTGCTATGCTATTCTAGTATATTATACTAACTGCCCGCAGACTGTCCTTACACACACCTATCACCACCCGAGAGTCTAACACATCCAAGTTTTGAATGGATTTGGATTGGCAGTGCAGGGCGCGCCTATTTTACCCATGTATCCTAACAACCCCCCTCCCTCCTCTCCTTGCAAACGCAAGGCGCAGCAATGCTAGTATATTATACTAACTGCCCCCTCCCGCAGACTGTCCATATGAGCCACGTACACACATCTACCACCACCCGAGAGTCTAACACTTCCAGGTTTTGAATACTAGATGCCTTCACATTACTTCGGACGCAGGCCTTTCCCAAACAACTAATCTGAAAATGTTCAGAGTCTTATTAGCCGCGGACAGTAGGGGAAAAGGCTTGCTTGAAGCTATAAACCTTGCACTGGAAGAGAAAGGGATTGACTATATGGACTTATACAAGCTGCCCATTCCTGGTGCTACAGTGGAGTCATTGACTGTCGAATTAGGCCAGCACCTACAGCATAATAGTTACCATCTATTAATTGTTATGATAGGGGCTAATAACCTCACGACACTTCATAGACTTGAACCACATTGGAAGGTCACTCCTAAATGGCCCGAGGTAGGATGCCTAGTAGACCATCTAACCACTCTTTATACCCAGCTGAAAAAAACTGTGCAGGATGCAGGTCAACGGATGGCCTATGCACCCCTCTTGGGCATGAGCATGCAGATGTACAATAAGGAAATAATTGAGCAATATCCTGTGCAGCAAAAGGTCATGAATGAAGGAGTACTGCTTATCAACCAGGTCCTTATGGAGATGAACAGGGAAACGCTCTACTATGGACCTCAGCTGGCAACCTCCATACACTGTGGAAATAAGGGTAAATACACCCATAAATATAAGAAGTTCTCCCCAGATGGACTACACCCCACCCCTCACACAATCACTGAATGGGCCCTGCTATATGTCAAGTGTCTGGAGAGGAATTATGGCATATTGCATAAAGCGGGAGTAGTCTAAACTAACAAGGACTTGATCTGCCCACACATGTGAAAAACCTCCAGAGTGTATAAAATGGTCAACCTCTACATGGTGCACTCTCTGGTTCTAGTGGGGAAGAAATATGCGTGGTGGAGGAATATGTGCGATGACGATGATGATGATGATGATGATGATGATGATGACGTTGATGGTGATGATGATCCCGCTAGGAGGTTGTTGTTGATAACTAGTTATGTCATGGCACGAGGCCTACACTACCTCACCACCACTTCACATTGCCATTTCTATAGGATATGTACTATACACCGCCCACACCGGTGAAAAACCTCCTGAGTGTAGAATATAGATAACACCTCTACATAGGATCCTCTCGGGCTCTAGAGGAGGAGAAATCACGCGTCCCGCAGTTGTCAGCCTGATGGCAATGATGGTGGCAGTGTTGATGATGGTGATGATGATGATGACGATGATGATGACCATGGACTACCATACTACAAACTTCTCATTACAGACTCTAGAGGATAGGTAGTATGCACCGCCCACCCTCTACTTAACTCCTTAGTAAGAAATTATTCCCCATATAATTCGAGGCATTTGTCTTGGTTCTACTAGGTCTTGCCCCCCCCCCCCCCCCTATACTAATTAAATTTTATTCAAAATTTACCCAACCCGGGATACGAGATTGGCAGTGCAGGGCGCGCCTATCAAACTAACCCAAACCGAATTGTCCACGCCCTTACCCCCCCCTCAACCCCATTACCCCCCCCCCTCCCCCCAGCTGGTATCAACCGACAGTGCAGGGCGCGTTAGTCGTTAGCAGCCATTTTTGAAGCTAAAGTATCATATTTCATAGGACCCTAATTGCATGATACCTAGTAGACCGTTTGCTTATCTGTGATCCATGTCCATGTACTAATGCAGTCCAAGTTTATAAATTAACCTGAATATTAATTTGTGTCAGTTAAGCTATAAACATGATTATTTGTAATTTGTGGGTTTAATACCACCATTAATAGACCTATGCACTTAGCTAGAATAATTTGGACTGTTTACATGTCAAATACAAACCTGTTTACTCCTACATTGTGTGCCTATAATTCGCATTGCTGGCACCGGACTTTCCCTACATGGACCATATAGGATTATTTTGTTGTGTTCACTATTACGAACTGTGATGAACATTTACATGATTTAAAGGATGCCTTGCTCTAGGCTACAGCCTGTGTATGTGTAGTACACTTTGGACATACTTTTCATTTGTATATTTATATGTACCTTAACACACTAACAGACCAAAGGAATCACCAACGAACTGCCTCAATACTGGTCTCTACTGTGTGATCCCGAAGGGCCGCTGCTATAGTAACCTGGAGGGTGCAACACGTTAATTACTAACCATACTCTCTACTAATAACTTAACAACATGCCAGTACTGTCATAAACTTGTTACTGGTATCATATACACAGAGTCACTAGGCTCATTTCACTCTACTCTAATGATATACTTAATGGAAATAGCTGCTTGGGTAGCATTTTATTGCACATGCCCTTGCATAAGCGCTACATTTTACATCTTGGAAACAAACATGTATTTATATGAAGGTTTCTGGTCAAACATGCTGTTGAAACGGGGGGGATGCTCTCTCTTAGGAATTTTAGACACACTTTTAATGTCCCATGACCTTAATTTTGATAGGCAGAGAGGTTTACATCTAGTTAACTATAATATACGCACATTACCAGGTAAAATCGATGATGCCAGAATAATGTTTGAAAATTCTCAGGCCGATTGCTTTGGCCTCACTGAGAGTTGGTTAACTAACATGCATAAAGACGATACATTTGTACTAGAAGGGTATAACTTTTGCAGGCTGGATAGAGATCTGACTCTACCAGGAGCAAAGACATGTGGGGGTGGCGTAGTTACATATATAGCAAATGATGTCTCCTATGTTGAACAAAGAGATAAAAATATTTGCAATATTGATATGGAAGTCCAATATATAACCCTGAATAAGGGCAATGGCAAGACTATTCACTTGTTCAATATTTACAGGCCTCCTGATGGCAATATTGACATATTTTTCACTAAACTAACCCTATTATTAACAACCCTAACTAGGACCCCAGGCAAAGAGATTTTTATGCTAGGTGATTTTAACATTAATGTCAAGAAAAAATATGGAGATCATGATAGATTAAAAAACTTTATGACTACATTTGCACTAAGCCAACTAATTAACCAATTTACTCACAAAAACCCACAGGGAGAAAATACCTTAATTGACCTAATACTAACCAACTCCTCTCAAATTACTACATCCGGTGTGTCGCACATCACTGTTACTGACCACTACCCCATATTTGTAACAAGGAAATTCACCTCTGAGGCTAAAACACCAATCTCATTCACAGGACGCTCCTATAAGAACTATATTCCTGATAATTATACGACTGGGCTTAAAAATATTAACTGGAATACATTCTGGGATGCGCCTGACCCCAATATTGCATGGAATATTTTATTGGATAAGATCCATTTTCTACTCGACTTTACTTGCCCCATCAAAACTTTTAAATGCACACAGAAAAAGAAGGAATGGGTTACTAACGACCTACTAACACTCTTTAGGGATAGGGATGATGCTATGAAAAAATATAGACGTACTCAAAATGATGATGATCATAACATTGCAATATTCCTGAGGAATCTGGCCAATGAAGAAAAAAGACTTGCCCGCAATAGATTTAACAAACAACAATTTGTAAAATTTCATAATAAACCCAAAGAATATTGGAAATCTATTAATAATCTAATGAACCCAAAGAATAGATCCCCAGTCTACTCCCTGCAAGACAAAAGCAATAATACCCATATTAGATCTGAAGACACTGCTAATTTCATAAATAAATATTTTGCAACAATAGGAGATCGCTTGGCACAAAATTTGACTTTACCCTATCATAGTAATATCCCTCCTCTTCCACCTCAATTCAGTTTTCAGGAATGTGAAGTGGAACTGGCAATCAAATTAGTAAGGAAAATTAATGTAAATAAATCTTCTGGTATTCCTAACATTTCTTCTCAAATATTTAAAGACACTTTTATTACTCTACCATACCATCTCCTTCACCTAATAAACCTAGTCATAAGAACCTCAGTTTTCCCCCATTCTTGGAAAGAAGCTATTGTGACCCCCCTGCCCAAGGGTGGGGACAGGTCTGATGTTAATAATTTAAGACCGATCTCCATATTGCCTCTGCCAGCTAAGATAATGGAAAAGGTTCTCCATAAACAATTGCTAACTTACTTAATTAATAACAATATCCTATATGAAAACCAGGACGGCTTCAGGCCACAAAGGTCAACATTTCACAGCATAGAAAAATTAACTAACAATATATTTGAATCACTTAACATTCAACAATGCACAACAGCTATATTTCTCGATTTTTCCAAAGCCTTTGATACTTTAAACCACACCATTTTAAAATTAAAATTATCTGATTTAGGCCTTACTAACACTGCCACCTCACTAATTGAAAATTACCTAACAGATAGAAGACAACGCACCAAAGCTAATGGCATCCTTTCAGACTACCATAATATTACCTGCGGGGTCCCTCAAGGCTCCGTATTGGGCCCATTACTATTTTTAACCTATATTAACGACATGCATTCATCTTTAACTAACCTCAAATGTCAGCATTATGCTGATGACACAGTGATATATCTAGCCCATACACCCGAGACTAATATAACTAATAAAATTAACAATGACCTTGCTCATATTGCTAATTGGTGTAATGCCAACAACCTATCCTTAAACAGTAAAAAGACCAAATTTATGGTTTTTGCAAATAAAGCACTAAGGAGACGCCTAACCAAACCCTTACTAAAGATTGGACAGGATAATATCGCCTATGCTCCCTCATACAGGTATCTTGGTATTACTCTCGACCCCATGTTAAATTTTAATCATCACATACCCACATTAGTACATAGTGTTCGGCACAAAGTATTTATGTTTAATTATGTTAAATATGACTTACCCCAAAATGCAGCTGTTAAGGTAGCAAAAACCATGGTGGTACCTATTATTGATTATTGCGATGTATTTTATGATGTTGCCTCTAAGACTAGCCTTGAAAATGTACAGAAATTAGTCAATAGATGCCTCAGAATAGCCTACAGGAGAACAGGAATTTTAAACACTGCAGCCCTTCACAGGAAAGCCAAATTGAATAAACTTAAGGATAGAAGACATATGCACATATTGGATTTAGCCTTTTCAAAATCATTAATCCCTGAAGAATTACATATAATTAATGTGGCTACTAGAAGAAGGGATCAGAGGTTACTTGTCCAGAAAAGAGCAAAAAATCCTGCATATGTTCGATCTCTGAGGTATAGATTGGCTGGGGCTTGGAATGCCCTTACTGTGGAAGAAAGATCTGTGAGAGAGAGCCCCAAATTTACCTCCTGGAACAGGAAAACCCATAGGGAATTGATTGACACTTATGTCTAGATTATTTGATATAATCTGGACACTTGTGTGTTTATGTTTTCACCAGAAACCTTTAATTGACCATATGACTACAGTTAAATGACTGACCATCATTTAACCTGGACATTACCATCTGTCCCAATAAATGGAAATAACATCTTCCATGTGGTAATAACATCACCACCTCCACATCATTGCATATACTAACATCTAGCACTATTATACTAAGTCATGGCTCTAAGCCTATGCCTCCTATACATTTTTCTCTTATTACATACCGATTGTCTTATATTGCTCAGTCTGATTCTGTTCAATCGACTGGATCTAGAAGAATACAGGTCTTTGACCTATCTTTATTCAGTATAAATAAAGGAAATTCAATCAATCAGTCAAATTATTGTACGCAAATCAAATCATATATATCAGTACTTGTCATGACACATATAGATATGAAGACATTTATGGAAAAAACATAACTATTTTTTGCTTCAAATTCCAATAATTCCAGACAAAAAACTGATTTCCTTTGCATTCCATTCAAAATAAAGGTGATCCTATACTCTTTTTTTTCATGTTGCAAATATTAAACCACAATGCACTTATGCACAACATAAAAAAATTTAAAAAAACATGCTGCGGTATTCATTTCTTCATAAAAGTGGCATATCCAAAAATAGATTATTCTGAGAAAATGATAAGTTAAATAGCTTGATTTAGATACTAACTCCTTCTTTATAACATAGTGACTTAACTATAATTATTTGTGGTTCATAATGTAGACAATGCACTGATTCAACCATGTATATAATAAGTCATTTTCAAAATATGCAAGATACCACTCTTAGTATTGCTCACTTTGAGCCCCTACTACTGCCTGTCTGTCTGCGGTAGGGCAAAGAAACGCGGTGTGTTTACTCCCCTGTTTGTGCCTATACCTGCAAGCTGCGCTAGCTCAGGTGTGCATGGTCAACTGTAACTGACCTCTTTAAATGGTACGTCCCAGAACCATGCACAGTACCATAATATTGGTATGGTCTGATTTAAAGGACTGTATCACAGTAGTAGTGCATAGGGGAGAGAGGGGCACATTGAACCACTTATGGACATTCATTATTTTCCTGACTCTGTCAATGTCATCTGAGCTTTGATTTTGTATCCAGGAGTTAGGTCATATCATTGCGCTATATGATGACCTATCACAAAGGAAGAATGGCCATTTTTTAAATTTCTTATGGATTTTTGAAAATAAAATCTTTGGGTGGTTCAATGTGCCCCCTGCCCTGGGCAGGTTCACCCACCCACTGAGCAGGTCCGGTAAATGGAGGAAAACCCTCCCTAGAGCCATTATTTACACCAGTGTTAATTTTCACAACGCAGGTAGGTGTGAAAACACTGCAGGGCTCACTGCCTACTGGATGAAATGGAGGAGCACAGAGGGAAAGTCTATAGAAAAAGCTTATTTATATGTGATTTCATGGCAATCACCTGTATGATTCACTATTCCCCATGTATGATTCAAGAGCATACACTAATCTATCTTATGGGATATATACATTTAACAGCAAATTGATAGAAAATTCAGCAAATGGGTTATAAGAAAACCATTGCTAATTTTAGCCCTGTAGTGTTTATGCTACAAGCAAAACCGTTGCTAATTCTAGCCATGCAGTGTTTTCACACCTACCTGCGTTGTGAAAATTAACACTGGTGTAAATAATGGCTCTAGGGAGGGTTTTCCTCCATATACCGGACCTGCTGAGGCACCTTGAACCACATATATTGAATGGTTCAAACAATCAGTAATATGGATTTTTTATTCAGAGTTTAGATAGAATTACTTGCTATTCTTACTTTTGCATAGGATTGAATATAAAACATATACTTTTAATGCACACAAGTCAGTAAATCATAGTTTCTAGTGATACATTTGGGTATAAAGAGTGTGAATTTTATGCCATAAAATTATTGATCATCACAACTAGCAAACTATGTATTCTATCAGCCTATGTTAATGGGGGCATTAACATGTATATTTTGGGCAAGTTGATTACCCCTTTTGTGTGGCCCCTACTATTAACAGAGGCGGTTACATACACTGGCAGGGGGGGGGCGACTTTGGTAGACCCAGAGGTTGAACTGAGTAATAATTATGTCATCTCTTGCCTACAAGACCTTGAAAATAATGCTGCCCTCTGGTGAAAAGTGGTGATACTTTGTCCCTCTATGCATGACAATGGTAAATAATGGAACTAGTGCTTCAAGACAGGGATTGGAGCACCTCTAGCATGTTTCAATGTGCCCCAATTTGTGTGGTTCAATGTACCCCATTCCGGCTATCATAGATAGGGTTGATGTTATTCAAATTACATAACACATTCAGGAGTAAAATCAGGTTCTATGCAAGCATTCAGATGTATACTTTGACCTTCATACAGATCTTAGGCCAGCAATGTTTTGCAACATCATAAGAATAAAAGTTTAAAAATTGCAAATATTTACTTTCAAGGGCATAAATCTTTAATGTTGTCTAAGCTTCTTCTCAGCATCACAAAATAAACATGATGCTGCTGCTCTGAACTGTCTATATAAAGGGGTCATGTGGAAAGCATACTGCTGGAAAATCCCCAAAGGAGGAGCAAAGAGAGCGAGTGGTTCAACGTGCCCAGGTGGTCAACGTGCCCCTCTCTCCCCTACCAACAATCTCTTCCTGTCCCCTACCTGTTCAATCAAGAGTACACCAAATATTTGAAAGAAATGCCCCTCATTAAGAGGTGAGATAATTAGAGACTATATTCATATACCATTCTCCACAGCACCTGCAAAACTTTCATTATGACAAGCTAGGTCGTCATAATGACTAGGCTCTTGACTCTGGGTTTTCAGTGTAAAGAAACACATTTGGATTGGTTCTTAGGTATGCATGAAGAACAAAACAAAAATGTCCCATAAGTAAGCCATGGTTATATAACAGATGTCACTTGCCGCCCATGCACAAGGTGAAGAATGGGATCAATATGGATTAGGGAGTAGTTATTAGTATAAAGCAGGGGGTTGGTTGATTTTCAAGAGAACTGGCAGAAACATTAAATGCCTCTTTTGCTGTCTTGAGGTCAATATTTTCTCCCTCACTGAAAAGTAAACTACCTTCCACTCCGCCCTAAAGGTTAAACAAAATTGGTCCCAAGAATCTACCAGCCATCCCCTATTCTTAAATAATGAGCTATCCCTTATGAAACCTTTCAGGCCAGTATCTATCCAGAGACATCTGCTTTTTTCTCACCACTGTCCTACATGATAATGTCGTCCCACCCACTTGCATCCCCACCAATCCACCTGGATACTGACCGACCCTGTCTGTATATAAGGACAGTGCACTGTGACAGAGGTCACTTTAACCCTCACAGGTCACAGCACAACACATCAACATGAAGGCAGTACTCGTTCTCGCTGTAAGTATATCTTTATGTTATTTATTGAAAGAATCAGTCATGGAGGGCTTGTTTTGATATAATTTTGCCTTCCCAAGGGGAGCATTCAGGGCACTATCCTGAAGTATAGTTTCATAGTTTCTGTACTTCATACCAATGATGTTTTTATTGGCCCAAAAAAGATCACAATCGCTAGACGTTTTCCAACAATAGCCAAGTTGCACATGTTACACAGATTAAAAGCAAAAGGACTATTTTTGCATGAATTTATTATAATTTGAGAGATACTCCTAATCAATTCATTTGGCAGCTTTTACTATTGTATTCTCTTGTTCCTCTTTAGGTCATGGCCGTAGTGGCCCTTGCCCAGGATGCCGAGGAGTGCCCAGAGGCCCCAGCCATGGCTGGCTTCAAGTATGCCCAGTTCACAGGACGTTGGTAAGTTTTTACTGATACAAAATCTGCAAATGCTTTTAATTCAGACTGATGTAAATCTTTTGACATAATCTCATTGTATCCTAGAATAGACATTCGAAGTTAACTCATAAATGACTATACTGCGTACTAGTTTAGATTTAAAAGAAATCTTCACTGACCACCACCAACATTGTGTACTGTTATGGTCAGCTATAAGAAGCAGTTCCAAGTCACTAGGGAAATGAGTGTATGTTATGGCCAGCTTGAAGAAGCAGTGCAAGTTCCTAGAGAAATAAGTGTACTATTCTTCATGTACTACTTGTTTTCAGGTATGAGATTGCCCACTACCGTAACGCTGGCCCCTCCATCTGGTCTGAGGACACTTACTGCAGCACTTCTAACGTAACTCAGGACTTTCTGGGGGAGGCTGAGACAGACTCCATCTACACCTACGACACTAACTTGGAGAGCCCCCAGGGAGAGCTCCAGCTCTATGACAGTAAGTACTGCAAATTAACCCCATAAGACAGAAAGATGCATAATGGCTCGTTTGCATCTGATCAGCTTATAATACATTGATCCCATACTTTGTTAAAATCTCTTAATATAAACTACACATACGGCACCTGGTGGCAAAAAAAAAAAACTACCTAAATCTATGATATTTGCAAATTTCCCAAAGCGCCACACCTTGGCATTCTATGTATCCTGATCACAATATCTCCTGATTGGCATGCCATAGGCTCATATATTAAAAAGATTAAAAATTACTTTGATTAATTCAGGATAATTTCATTTCATTGTGACCCCCAATTTTGTTGTTTTCAACAATCATATAAATGCATGCCTGCATTTTCATTGAGATATTGCTGGGGGATTTTTTTTCTGTGTGGAAAATTGTGGAAATTCTTTTTTTTTTCATGAGGCCCTATATTTAATGCACCCTAATTAGAATATCCTCCAAAAGACAAAAAAAATCCCATCATGTAAGATTTTTTCTTTTCTTTGTCTTCCATAAGCATCAGGCTGATATCCCTTGTTGGTCGTTCTACAATTAGTTAGATTGTATGAAGTATGTTCAAGTATGATAACAAATATTCTAGCCCTCTCCCAAATCTAGATGAAAGACTTCCCATCCATCTAATATTGTCTCCAGACCCATTACTCATATGCTATATCCATTTTAGATGTGGACTAGTTTTCCTATAGGGTAGGTATCAACACCCAATGCATAATTGATCAGTCATAAAGAAGGTGCTTATTTATTCTTTCAGCCCTTCTGTCTAACATGGACCCTGCTGGCAAGTGGGAGATGGTCCACCCACCAACTGTCATCTCCGGACCCCATGCCTTCACTGTGATCACCATGGATGATGACTCTGCTCTGGTGTACAGGTGTGGAGATTACGGAGAGGCCGGTATCTCTTACACCGTACAGGTAAGGAGTTAATATAACCAAATTTACAACAGTTATGTGAGGCAGGTATACAGATCAAACTATTACCACCTAAAATTGGATTTTCAGCGTAGTGTTTTTACTGTTTTACTAATAATAGTTAATATATTATGTTCAAATATGTTCTGAAGCAAGTCAAAAAGTACTTGACATGGTTGCAGGAAACAAAAACACTGCTCTAATTAGTAACTTTTCGGGGTTGCATATAACCAGATCAAAACAATATAAGAGATTAATACATGAAAGCAATATGCTGGCTAAAAAGGGTGTGATAAAAAAGATGTGTGTCCTGTTTTTTCTCCAACAGATCCTTGGACGTAAACCTTCCCTGGATCAAACCGTGGTAGACAAGCTTAAGTCTAAGGCTGACTTCCTCAAACTGAACCCTGAGAGCGCCGAGTTTGTCATGGTGCCCCAAGGTGGTAACTGCACCTACGAGGGACACTAAACTCATCTCACTTCACATTTGATGTTGAATAAATTATTGTTGCTCATCCAACCTATTTGTTTTGTTATACTGTTGTCAACAAACAGCAATACTATAGCAGTAAACTGCTGTACATAAACATTTTAGGGCCTTCCTTTGAAGGTGTCTCAAAGGGGTAACCCATCAGGACAGGATTGAAGGTACGCAAATCATGAAATGATAAAGGGGAGCACGACAAAATAATTGATGTTCCCTCTCCCTGCCACCAAACTAAACCCCCAGACGTTTTCACAGCAGTAAATAACTTAAACAAGGCCCATGACCAGGGCTTGTCATTGTTGGCTTTGTGATTACGTTGAATGCTTTTGATTCCATACATCATGGAGAAAATAATCAGATCCCCTTGAAAATCATGGGCATGCATTAAATTGACAACAATTGTTTGATATCATAAATTTATAGAAAAAAACTTAGAATAATATATTATTTTGACACCCTATCCTTGTTATTACCTATACCAGTTGGTGTGCCACAAGGGTCAACTCTTTGCATTCTTTAGTCATATGATACATAAATAAAGTCCTAATTGTTATGCAAAATTATGAGATGTATGCAAACACCTTTATTCTAGCGTACCACTTCATGAGGTGAAAGCCACTCATTCCTTTTCTGCAAGAGTGCATGAATCGATCTCGGAGAGCGTAGTCTGTATCAATACTGATAAAACTAAGGTAGTCTATTTTGTCCTATTAATAAGCAGACAATTCTGCTAGTCAGTAAAATATTGCATTTTAAGAATATATTGTCCTAGCTGACTGACTGGTAATATTTGTGTTCATCTTGAAAGACTTCAACACTGACAGGCCTATGCTTACACAACAACATGGGACATTTGGTTACTGATGTCCATGTTGATGCAGGTGTGGAGTACACCAATCACCAGAGTTGGACCCTAAAAGTTATAAAACCAATTTTGATTTGACATTGTTTTTGAGCATTGAAATTTCACAGTAAGCTCCTGCGCAGCACTGTGATTGAAGTGAGATCTATGACTTGCTGGTATTTTCTTAATAAACATAATATTTGTCAAGTATTATTCCCGAACTGAATTGAAGACCAAATGTATGACCTCTCACTTTGGACACAATGCATGGGTGGGGGCAGTAACTATAACAGTACTATTTACTATACATAGGCCTGCAGATAACATGGTACATCGCATAAAAACCCTGATTGGGCAGTACCTTCCTTTCCCGACTTCCCTATATCGTCACCTCAGTATACAAAGGTCGTAAGTGGAAAATTCATGTTTTCAATTATGGGCAAAATAAGAAAAAGCAATGTAGTCTTGAGGCTATAATTTCTTAGATATTACGGTAAGTTGCCTAAAAACTTCATAAAAGTAAAATATGATAAGTGAAAACAAAGAATATGAATGATACTAAAATATCCTACCTAATTCCTTAGTAAATATGGCAATAACTAGGGAGAAATGGGAAGAATTAAGTCACTTACGACCTTTGTATACTGAATTGCATGTATATTATTGTATTTTTTATCAGTAAACAAACGGTTGTAAGTGATTTTCTCAATTCAAAACTATAAAGAAATACTCAAAAAGTTGATTGATTTAAGCCCGATGGTCACTAGATGAACCTTTTATATTTTCACTGGATTATTTTACCTAAAATAATTATACACGTTTTCCTGTTGCCTAGCAACAGTGCAATTTCAGCTAAAATGAGCAATTTCACTCATTTCCCCCTTCAATTCACCCCCTTTACTCTTCAAAATTAACATATTTTTGTAAGAATATGTGAATATACATTATAGGAATTTTATAAAATGGTATGTAAAAACACAAAATATATTGTTTTAATGATAAAGTATATTCATACATATAGGTGGGATACATTTCAACATCACTTACGACCTTTGTATACTGAGAAAAATATCATTTTGTCAGTTACGACTTTTGTATACTGATATATAACCTCCCAGAAAAATTCCAAAAACTTTAGAAAATTCACTTGATAAAGAAAAATATCAAAGAATTTTTAAAAAATCAATTTTTTTAAACTTACAACCTTTGTATACTGAGGCAAAGATATACAGAGACTGAGACCATAGACAATAATATTATATCCTAAATTATATGTATCAATATTGCAAACAATATCATACACATCCTGCTGGACCCAACTTAAACACAACCTTATTAGGGCATTGGCATGCATCAGCACATTGTCAGCATGCATCAGTACATCGTCAGCACAGCATCAGCATGGTGTCTTTTGACAACCCCTGACAATTTCCACCTCCACCCTGATGTTTGACCCACCGGACCTTTACCCCCTGCCCAAATCAACTAACAATCCCAGCCTCCTGGCTACAAAATAATTTCTAAAGCATCATTATTTTGTAGCCGGGAGGTCAGGGTTTTTCCCTGGGGCCGGGACTTTTCTAAATCCCATTGAGTCAGTTCTAGTTGACATCTAGCCCATCCTGGTGTAGTAAATGGTAACTCCTGAGTTATGCAGTGTCGGCTATTTCAGGCCTTTTTCAGTCTGATACCCCTACAAAATAAACACCTGTGCATCATTTTTTTCAAATTTTTGGTAACTTTTAGGATTAAAAATAAAATTGAGTACTGATCACCAATTTTCATTTGGTGACCATCCAAAGGCCCAAAAAGCCCTAAAAATGTAAAAGAAAAAGCTAGAAATGTCCATTGAGGCAGCAACAGCCCATCCCAAATATCATTTTCTATTAGGCCTATGATATAGTCATTCAATTCATATGGTTTTAACCTGATATGCACCATATTTCTTTCTCCACAGTCATTTAAGTGTACTTTGTCAGCAAAATGATCAAAAGTTTTTTCCAGGTCGACACCTCTATAATTAATTGTATTCATATATTTTGAAAAAAAAAATCCAATAATCTTGCCTCCGGGAGTATATGTTTATTTGGATACATATTTTCCATCACAGAGTCACCCGGAATATCTGTCATGGAGTCACCAGCCACCCTGATGAAAATCTAAACCTTCACAGAATTATTAATACCCAATTGTATTTAGGTTATCTTTGGTTTTCCTCTGTCCTACCCACTCCCTCTAACGTCCTAATGCAGAAATCCACCATTTTTATGCTCATTTAAACAAGAAATTATTTCCATCACGGAGTCACCCGGTTGACTCTGTGACGTGAAATAGGTTAACAAGGGGTACTTTAGGCATATACTGCACATTTTAGGTCTAACCAGATATATCATGATCCTTCATTTATTTTTAAGTACACATTCTCAGGACATTGTAGAGTGATTTCAACCAATAATGGGAGCATTTTGAGGAAACTAGGGTAAGGTTGAGACTATGTAGTTGACATTTTCATATTTTTGATAAATGTTCAAAATTCATCTGGCTTTATCTCAAAAACTATTTCTAAGGGGATATCCATTCTAGGTATGCTACAAGTTGTTGTCCCAACTTGTAAACAGAATCATCAGTTGCTGTGATGTATTTAAGACATAATGAACATAATCATGGATTTTTCGTCACAGAGTCACCTGAAAAATTGACAAAAAAATATTCACAAGGTGATAAAAACGGAACCACTAGGGTAAGAGATGCATCAAAAAGTGTTCCAAGGAGCGAAGATATATATCTTTCAATGTATTATACTAAACATGTTTAAACATTTTAAGAACTTTCAGTTTTGCCCTTCCTCTGGGGCAAATAGTCTACATTTGGCTTGGGATGGATGCAGACTATTGTCAACATCGACCTTCCATCGGTTAAATGTTGCTAAGGTGAGAAGCAAGTATTTCTACCATAATGAATTCAAGGACAAACAAATGCAAAAATGCAGAGACAATATATCACCAACACAGTGGTGACGCCATGGTGACACCATGGTGACGCCATACTGCTTAGTTAGATAACGCCTGTCACTGGCAATCCATGCACACAGTGTAGAATAGGAGTTATATGGATTAGGGGGTGGTCATCATTAGCAAGGGTTTTGCTGCTTTTCAAGACAGCAGGTGAAACATTATCTCCTATGCTGTCCTGAGAGGTCAACATTCTTTCCCTCATATCACTGAAAAGCAATCTTTTATTGCCCCCTAGATGGGGCTAAATAAAATTGGTCCAAACAACCCACTTGGTCAGCCATCCCCCAACTATGAAATAATACTAACATAACCTCTGAAGGGAGCATCTTTCTCCCATCTGCTGTTTTCTCACCACTGCCCTGCCTAGTAGCGTCCTCCCACTCACTTGCACCAACCACTAATCCACCTAGATACTGATTAGCCCGCTGTGTATATAAGGACAGTGCACTGTGACAGGGACACTCTTACCCTCACAGGTCACAGCACAACACATCAACATGAAGGCTGTACTTGTTCTCGCTGTAAGTATAGCTTCATGTTAGTTATTAAAAAAGTAGGTCATGGACATGATGGATGACTTGTTTAGATCTATGATTTAACCTTCCCAAGGGGAACATTTAGGGCTTTGTCTTTAATGTATGTCAGTAGTTGCTGCACTACATATGAATGCATTATTGCATAGATCTAAACCAAAATTGACATTTCAGCATGAAGTTCTTATAATTTGAGAAATAATCAATATGTTTGGCAGCTTTTACTATTATGTTTTCATCTTCCTCTTTAGGTCATGGCCGTAGTGGCCCTTGCCCAGGATGCTGAGGAGTGCCCAGAGGCCCCAGCTATGCCTGGCTTCAAGTATGCCCAGTTCACTGGACGCTGGTAAGTTTTTACTGATACAAAATCTGCAAATTTTGATTAAGACTGAAGTCTATCCTAGAATAGACATTCATAGTCAAATAATATACATGGCAATGCTGTGTTATAACTAGTTTAATCTTAGAAGCACCCTTCACACAGGTTATCACAGACTATATAGCTCCAAGACACACCAAAAGTGGCATGTACTGTTGTGGCCAGCTTGAAGAAGCAATGCAAGTCCCTAGACAAATGAGTGTACTATTCTTCATGTACTACTTGTTTTCAGGTATGAGATTGCCCACTACCGTAACGCTGGACCCTCCATCTGGTCTGAGGACACTTACTGCAGCACTTCTAACGTAACTCAGGACTTCCTGGGGGAGGCTGAGACAGACTCCATCTACACCTACGACACTAACCTGGAGAGCCCCCAGGGAGAGCTCCAGCTCTACGACAGTAAGTACTGCTAATTAACCCAATAAGACAGCGGAATGTATAATGGCCCATTTGCATCTTATCAAGGCTCATGGCACATTGATGCTATATTTAGTTACTATATTCAAATCTATTGCATTTGGTAACATGTGGAGTAATGTCAGACAGTCCATATATATTAGTTTTAAAAGTACTGATAACAATATTTAAGCCATGTCCCAAATCTATCCGCTCAGAGATCAAAGATGTCCCATCTATCTACTGTCATCTCCCAATGCCAGAAGCCATAATATGGCTAGACATGTAGTTATTGGTGGCTTAGTTTTCCAATAGGTTGGGTGTCAGCTCTCAATTCATAATTGATTAGTCATGAAGGCCAAATAAATGTGTTTTACTCTTTCAGCCCTTCTGTCTAACATGGACCCTGCTGGCAAGTGGGAGATGGTCCACCCACCAACTGTCATCTCCGGACCCCATGCCTTCACTGTGATCACCATGGATGATGACTCTGCTCTGGTGTACAGGTGTGGAGATTATGGAGAGGCTGGCATCTCCTACACTGCCCAGGTAAGGAGTTCTTATATCCAAATTTACCGTTTTCAAAACCGTTTTTTAAGGTAAAGTTAATGTACAATAGTTCTCTGAATTGAGTCATAAAATATGAAGTATTTGAGATGGTTTGCAGGATGCATAAATGTAGCCCTGGTGCGTAACTTGTCAGGGCTTCATTTACAGATCATGACCACATGAGAGCATGGTACATAAGTGCAATTTACTGGTGTCAAAGGGTGTGGTAAAATCAAATCTTGTCTTCTCTTACAGATCCTGGGACGTAAGCCTTCTCTGGACCAAGCTGTGGTAGACAAGCTGAAGGCTAAGGCTGATGCCCTCAAACTGAACCCTGAGAGCGCTGAGTTTGTCATGGTGCCCCAAGGTGGTAACTGCACCTACGAGGGACACTAAACTCATCTCACTTCACATTTGATATTACAACAGATATTACACTTCAATACTATCAATATGTCATCACTTGTATCTTCAATGACGTAATCATCTACTTGGTTGAATAAATTATTGTCGCTCATCACACCTTATTGTTTTGTGATACTGTTGTCAACAAACAGCAATACTATAATATGGACACCCTATCCTTGTTACTACCTGTACCATTTGGTGTGCCACAAGGCCCAACTCTTTGCCTTTACTAGTCATTTGATACATAGATTAACTCTCAAATACTCTGCAAAGTTAAAAGATGTATGCGAACACCTTTATTTTAACGTAGCACTTCATGATGTGAAAACTACTTATTCCTCTTATGCAAGAAGATGCTAATAGAGTGTATGAATGGATCTCAGAGAGCATAGACTGTATCAATACTGATTTAACTAAAATAGTCTATATTGATAGCCTTGGAATAGGTTACGTCATTAGGCTTGTCATAGGAATTTCACCTCTAACTAACTCATTGTCCTATTAGTAAGCAGACAATTCTGCCAGTCAGTATTGCGTTTTTAAAATAATATTATATTGGCCTAGCTGACTAATCGCTCAAGGCTGCATAGCCCCAAGACACATAGCCTCAGGAAGTATAGCCCCACGACTTCCGGCCCCAGTGATATATAGCCCCAGAAATGATCAAAGGCCCCACTATCTATAGTACAGTATATATATCCAGTAATCTATGTACTTCATTCTATTACACCAATGTCCATGATATTATGTCCGTGATTTGTCCGTCATGTGTCTGTCATTTTGTCTATAGATGTTGTCCTTTTAAATTATCCTTTTCTTTTCAATTCCGTCAGTGATGTGTCCATCATCTGTCCATAATGTGTCCATGATGTGTCCATGATGTGTCCATCATCTGTCCGTGATGTGTCCATCATCTGTCTATAGATGTTGCCCTTTTAAGTTTATTTATTTTTAAGTCTGTCTGTGATGTGTCTGCGATGTGTCCATGATATGTCCATCATCTGTCCGCGATTTGTCCATCATCTGTCCTTGATGTGTCCGTGATGTTCCCATCATCTGTCTGTGATGTGTCCGCATGTGTTCATGATTTGTCCATCATCTGTCCATCATTTGTCCATCATAATATTATGTCCGTCATTTGTCCGCGATGTGCCTGTGATGTGTCCGTGATGTGTCCATCATCTGTCCATCATAATTATGTCCGTGATCAGGTGATGTCTCCATGATGTGTTCATGATTAATTTTGTCTATCATCTGTCCATCATCTGTCTATCATCTGTCCATCATCTGTCTATCATTTGTCTGTGATCTGTCTGTGATTTGTCCATGATCTGTCCTTGATCTGTCCATGATCTGTCCATGATCTGTCTGTTGGTTTTTTCATAGAATTCTTTTTTATAAGTTTTGTTTAAAAAAAGTCTTTTGTTTGTATAATAATCTCTTAGGGCAAATGCCTGTTCCCAAAGAAATATTTTTAACAAAGAGTTTTCTCTGGGATTTTTTAGCGAATTTTATTCTAACATCTCTTTTTTTTGTGAAATTTTCCTCATAATTCCAGCAGTAAAACGCTGCATTGTGTCATGTGTCCAATATGTGTCTGTGACACGTCTGAGACATGTCATGGACACGTGTCTTGGAGATGTTCTTTATATTATGTCCACCATTTTTTCCGATATATATATGTCTCTTTATGTCTGTTATACATATCCGTGATATGTTCGTGATTTGTCCGTGACAGTCATGTCCGCCATTTTTTCTGATCTATGTCCGTGATATGTCCCTGATATATCCGGGATATTTAACCAATAATGTATGAATATCACCGAACGCAGGGTGTGTATTCTTGAATAATGACCGAGGTGCGTAGCACCGAGGTCGTTATTCATGAATACACACCCTAAGTTCGGTGATATTCATATATTATTAGGTTTATTATACGATATTCCGATTAATATGTCCTTATTTACCTTTAAAACGTCCTAATTTCGCCATTTTGAAGGATTATTGACTGAATATCACTCGTACAGCAGTAGCGCCATGTTGTTTTGATATCCCACCAACCCTGCTCGCTGCCTGGTGACGTCATGCGCTCAATCTCCAACACTGAGTCCAACATAGAATTTGTGAGGGGGCCAGCTTGGGGCTATGTTATATACTAACCAGCGTTTCCCTCCGCATTCACCACAGCCGGATAGGCATGGCAGCTAGCGTCGCCGCCTCACACACCAAGGGTACCCGGATCGATCCTGGGTGGAAACGAACCTTTTTCAAAATGCCTATTTCTATGTGAAAAAAAATCCCTAGAATTATTTTAACGAAAGGCTAAGTAAAGTCCAACTTCTACCTTTATAGTAAAAAAGAAATTAGAAAAAAATTTGGATTTTCAAAGAAACTAGACCAAAAAATGCCTTTTCTTCTGTAACTCGGTAAATAATGGTCCTACAGGGCTGGAAATCCGCCTGTAGACTCCTTGTTTCGCCACCCACCTCTACCAGCGCCTTCACGGCGTGGTGGTTAGCACATCGGACTTCAAGTCTTGATGTAGCGTGTTCGAGTCTCCATAAAACCTCGGATTTTATGGCAGACGAAATTCCCATTCAGAATCGTTCTGATATTCAGAATATAAGAACGATTCTGAATTCCCCATTCAGAATCGTTCTGATATCCAGAATATCAGAACGATTTCACCCTCCCAAGTGTGCGCTATGCAGGAATATCAGAACGCGAATATCACCTAAAATGGTCGGTGTGCGCCCATATCGTATAATAAGTCCACATAGCCGAGGCTCTATAACAGGAGAGTGGGGCCATCGGTCTAGAGGCTAGAAAGGGTGACTTTTCTGAAAGATTGTTGATAAAGTTTTGAACATTTCTTGAGCGTGATTGACGAATACATTATAAATATCCTACAGTCTGATAATTTACACTATTTGAAAGATGATTATCCTGTCAATCTCCTGATATGAGATATTTGCAAACATAGCCATTCCAGACAATAGTATGAAGATTATGTTAAAACCAATGTGAACACAACTTTATTATGAACAATTCACCATAGGTTATATCTCCAAATTTCCCTATGTATTTATGCCCTGAATAAAAAAGCAAAAAATCATTTAAAAAAACACCCTCTTCACTGGTGATGAGAAACATTTTTTTGAGTGGCCTAAATATGACGTACTGTTGATATACACATGATGTATAGTGATGAGGAAAAGAATTGTGGGACACATCAAGGACATATCACATATACGAAGGACATGTCATGGACATGACGGACATGTCATGGACATGACGGACATGTCATGGACATGACGGACATGTCACGGACAAGTCACTGACATCAAGGACACTATGACTAAGAGCTATTGAGAAGGCAGGACCTTCAGAGAAGGGGGAAGGGGGCCTTCCGTCTGGGGGCTACACGTCTTGAGGCTCCGGGACCTGGGGCTTCAGGTCCTGGGGCTATCCATGTAGATGTCACCTTCCCTAGAGCCCTGACTGATTGGTAGTATTTGTGTTCATCTTGAAAGACTTCAGCACTGACAGGCCTATGCCTACACAACAACAAGAGACATTGGGTTGCTGATGTCCATGTTGATGCAGGTGTGGAGAACACCTATTGCCAGAGTTGGGCCCTTGAAGTTATGAAACACATTTTGATTCAACATAATTATTGGCATTGACATTTCACAGTAAGCCCCTGTGCAGCACAGTGATTAAAGTGGGAACTACAACTTGGTGGTATTTTACATTTATTTAAGATAATGTGTGTTAAGTATTATACCAGAACTGAATTATAGACCAAATGTATGACCTCTCATTTTGGACACATGGCATGGGTGGGGGCAGTAACTATAACAGTACTATTTACTATACATAAGCCTGCAGATAACATGGTACATCGCATAAAAACCTTGATTGGGCAGCACCTTTCTTTCCCTACTTCCCTTTATACAGAGACTGAGACTATAGACAACAATTTTAAATCCTAAAGTATATGTATCAATATCGCAAACAATATCATAAACATCCTGCTGGCCCCAACTTAAACACAACCTTATTAGGGCACCTAGAAAAAAACAGGTTTCCTCACCCATGCTGTATGGCACTGGAAAATATGCCGATGAAGTTCTTTATTTTAAATAAGGAGGCTAACATTGAGCGATCTATAGCTTTTTAATCTTTAAAAAAAAGAGTTAATTTCAACTATAAGACTGCAAATGTCCCAAAATACAAGTTGCTTAGATTTAGAAGTGTAGGCTTCAAAAGCCCTAGGCTGAGTCTAGACTGAAGGCCCCCGGGACTAAAAGCCCCTAGGACTTGAAGACCACATCCGGAGCTTTTTAATTGGTAATTTCGCTATTGTAATCAGGTACCTAGGTATGTTAACTGACTTCCTATCTAAAGGTAACTCCTGTAGAGCTATATTTATTCATTTATTACTTGGTTTAGTTGGGGGCCAATCCATGAGACCTCATATCCTAAATATCAGTGATTGTGCTGTCCCCAGTGAGAAGCACATGAACTACAGCCCAAATACCCAATGTGATCTCATATTGGGTGACAACCAACCCAATGGGGAGGCCACCCCATATATTTTCTATAGAAACTACATGCATGTGCAAATATCACTTCAAACCTGGTATTCTTATTACAAGAGGTAAATCAACAAACTAGCACTAATTTGATGAGAAACCCCTCCTAATCCCTATCTATAAAGGGCCCCAGAAAGTACCCTTTCCCTTGGAATCATGGTCACACATGCTAGCCAAAACTGTGGGAGTGGCCCCCCTGGGCCCCTGCAGTGGTCAGTCTGCCTGAAGCACTTACCTCCCACTGGCTGTCCCTCCCTCCCCCACCCAATCACTGAGCACTGGCCCTGATCACTCACCATACTTCAATACAGAGTGTAACAACGGGCAATCCATTGGGTAGTTAACAGTTGTTAGTTTCCCTGCAAGGAGGTGGGGGGGGGGGGGGGGGGGGTATGTGGGTACAACTACACCCCCCACACACACACACTCTCTCTCTCTCTCTCTCTCTCTCACACATGTACTTAGCAACGGCCTCTCACAGCAGACCATGTAGAGCAGTGCCCCCTTGTGCAAAGTGAGAAAAGCACACATTGACCAATTCAGTATTTGGAGGGATTTACTATTTTTGCTAAAAACACCACTTTATTCACATATTTATGTCACATATACTAAAGGATTATTCAAAACAGTATGTCTGCAGTGGTATATTCTGGTTTTCTCATATTATTCAAAACCTCCAGATGTGGTCTTGAAGGCCCCTAGTACAGAAGGTCCCCACCTCTACATCATTTCACCTTTTAAAATCTTCAACAGAATTATTGTCAGATATCATCAACATGACATTGTGTCAGCAAAAATCAAATAGTCTAAAAAGTGCTTGAAATCACCAAAATGAACTCTGTTTGGAAAAAAGCCTTTGTATTTTTCATCAGCATAGCATCGGCATAACGTCAGCATGCACCGCAATATGCCAACGTTTTTTTTCCAAAACTGAACTCTGGTTTTGTTTTTGTTTCAATACAGGATCATCACAGCATTAGCTGACAATTTCCTTCCCCACCCTGATGGTTACGGTGGCCGACAAGGCTCACGCCCGAAAAAGTAATATTTAAAAAAAAAACTAACATATAGGGGGGGGAAAAAAAATTTCAGTTAAACTTTTATTTTTATTTTGGGAAAACATCGAAAATACAAGTTTGCTGTCAACTGTCAAGTACGAAAATCGGCGCTGTCAACTGTCAATTTGCACCATAACGGCATGTGCCATTGATACTTTGTTACACAGCATCCCAGACCTTTATTCCCCTGCCCCGATCAACTAACAATCCCGGCCTCCTGCCTACAAAATAATTTCTAAAGCACTTTGTAGCCGGGAGGCTGGGATTGTTTTTCCTGGCGCCAGGACTTTTCTAAATCCCATGGACTTAATTCTACTCGACATCAAGCCCATCCTGATAGTAAATAGTCTACATTCGACCTGGAATAGATGCAGACTATAATCATTGTCAACACCTTCACTCCATGGGTTAAATATTGCTAAAATCACTTTAAAAAGAAGTTAAATTTCATCTCAGGTGTAATGCCAAGTATTTCTGCCATAATGAATTCAGGGACAAACAGATGCAAAAATGCAGAGACAATATTATATTACTAACACAATGGTGACGCCATGGTGACATCATGGTGACCACAGGGTGACACGATGGTGACGCCGTTTTGGTATTTCCTAAGATTCACTGTAGTTATGAGTGAGGTTGTAGATAAACAAATAAGGTGCAAAGTGGTAACTATTATTGATAATCTCCAATCTCCAAGAAAGGTTAAATGATGAAAAAAAAATGGATTGTCTAATAATAACCTAAACAAAAATGTATCATAACTAAGGCATAGATAGCGGGTAGGGGACAGGAATAGGTTGTTGGTACGTACTACTACATTAGTACAGTCTATTTAAATAGAGTGTAACAACAATCTGGTATATTTGTGTGACGATAAGACCATGACAACCTAACTATGCTAGGCAACTGACCTCCTAGCATGGGTCTGCAGACTCACAGAACATTGGGTCTTATCTTTACCAACACAGGGGGCATGGGTGGGTAAAAGGACTCATGATTTTTACCTAATTATGACCTTACTCTATTATTAGGAGATGAAACCAAAACATAGAGTGATAGATCAGTATCTACTCTACAACACTGTATGTTAAGTCTTGTTATCAAATATAACACAGACTTCGGAAATTGATTTTACTGGGTCTTTATAAAAGAATTATGACTGTGTTCTGCTCAATACATTATATTTTATTGAATTAAAGTAATTTTTAGTTTGTTAATTGGCCAGTGTATAGATTGCAATTTTCTCTTTCCAAGGGTACCAAACATGATAGATGGTAAATTGTGCCGATAACAGAAATATAATGTAAATGCCAAGATACACTTTTACAGGTGGGAAGGCCATTATACTGGTACGCCCTGGTTGGAGAGGAAAACTACAGCTCATTTAGGGTGTACTAAACAAGAGGGTATGTCCTCAACACGGTTATCCATGCACAAGGTGAGGAATAGGAGCAATATGGATAAGGGAGTGGTCATCATTAACAGGGGGTTCGTTGATTTTCAAGAGAGCAGGTGAAAAAATTAAATATCTCCTTTGCTGTCCTGAGAGGTCAACATTCACCCCCTGACTGAAAAGCAAACTATCTTTTACTGCCGGGGCTAAATAAAGTTGGTCCAAACAACCCACTTGGTCAGCCATCCCCCTACTATGAAATAGTGAATGATCCGTTATATAACCTCTGGAAGGAGTATCTATCTCACATCTGCTGTTTTCTCACCACCAACCTGCCTGGTAGCATCCTCCCACTCACTTGCACCCATCGCTAATCCACCTATATACTGATTAGCCCTCTGTGTATATAAGGACAGTGCACTGTGACAGGGACACTCTTACCCTGACAGGTCACAGCACAACACATCAACATGAAGGCCGTACTTGTTCTTGCTGTAAGAATAGCTTTACATTAGTTATCGAAAGAATTGGTCAAGGAGGGCTTATTTAGATCTCTAATTTAGCTGTCGCATGGGGAACAATTAAGGCATTGTCTTTGATGTATGTCAGTAGTTGCTGCACTACAAATGAATGGTTTGTAATATAGATCTAAAGCAAAAATGGCTTTTCAGCATCAATTCATCATAATTTGAGAAATAATCAATATGTTTGGCAGCTTTTACTTTTATGTTTTCATGTTCCTCTCTAGGTCATAGCCGTAGTGGCCCTTGCCCAGGATGCAGAGGAGTGCCCAGAGGCCCCAGCCATGCCTGGCTTCAAGTATGCCCAATTCACAGGACGTTGGTAAGTTTTAAAATGACCCTTCACACAGGGTACCACAGAAAATATAGCTCCAAAACATGCCTTAATGGACATATACTGTTGTGGCCGGCTTAAAGAAGCAGTGTAAGTTCCTAGAGAAATAGTACTATTCTTCATGTACTACTTGTTTTCAGGTATGAGATTGCCCACTACCGTAACGCTGGACCCTCCATCTGGTCTGAGGACACTTACTGCAGCACTTCTAACGTAACTCAGGACTTTCTGGGAGAGGCTGAGACAGACTCCATCTACACCTACGACACTAACCTGGAGAGCCCCCAGGGAGAGCTCCAGCTCTACGACAGTAAGTACTGGTAATTAACCCCATAAGACAGCTAAAAGAAATGATAACAATATTTTAGCATTGTCCCAAATCTATCCGCTCAGAGATCTAAGATGTCCAATCTATCTACTGTCATCTCCCAATGCCATGACTCAGAAAACATGATATGGCTATACATGACAATTTTGTAGTTAATTCATAATTGATCAGTCATGAATGCCAATTAAATGTGTTTTACTCTTTCAGCCCTTCTGTCTAACATGGACCCTGCTGGCAAGTGGGAGATGGTCCACCCACCAACTGTCATCTCCGGACCCCATGCCTTCACTGTGATCACCATGGATGATGACTCTGCTCTGGTGTACAGGTGTGGAGATTACGGAGAGGCTGGCATCTCCTACACTGCCCAGGTAAGGAGTTCTTATAACCAAATTTACCGTTTTAAATTTAATTTTTTTTAAACTTTTTTAAAGCATGTGAGGGAGGTATACAAGTCAAATATTTTCAACCTGAAATGGAATGTTCAGCCTAGTGATTTAACTGTTTAAAGGGAATTGCTAGTTCCTACACAGAAGCCACCTGGCGGCAAAAATCGAAGCTCATGAAAAGTATTCTTTAAACTGTATTCATAGTCCTACATAGACCACTTTCCCGAAATCAACTATTTGTATTTGCTATTTTGACAGCATACCTCCATTGTTCACATATATTTACTCCTAGGACACCCATAGGATCCTATAGTTAAGGCAAAAGAAATATTTTTCCAAAAATTGTGCCTTTCTCATTTCATCCATGACCCCCTGTTTTATTGGTCCTAAAATGTTTGTATAGATGTCCATTATACATTCCCAAGGTTTGGTTGCAATACTAATAGAAGAAGGGGATTATCCATGAGAGATAACGTGAAAATGCTGTTTTCCTATTCATTTCTATAGTTAAGGTACTCCTTTGCTCAAATGGCTGTATCATGAAAGTTATTACCATGAAATGGCAATTTCTTTTGATTTTCTATTAGATAATAAATCAAACTAACATAATCCTGAGTTATATGCAAAAGTCAATAGAACATCAGTAATCCTGCGACAAGTAGCAAGTCCCTTTAACAAGGTAAAGTTAATGCACTGGTGTCAAAGGGTGTGGTAAAATCAAATCTTGTCTTCTCTAACAGATCCTGGGACGTAAGCCTTCTCTGGACCAAGCTGTGGTAGACAAGCTGAAGGCCAAGGCTGATGCCCTCAAACTGAACCCTGAGAGCGCTGAGTTTGTCATGGTGCCCCAAGGTGGTAACTGCACCTACGAGGGACACTAAACTCATCTCACTTCACATTTGATATTACAACAGATATTACTCATCAATACTATCAATGTGTCATCACTTGTATCTTCAATGACATAATCATTTACTTGGTTGAATAAATTATTGTCGCTCATCACACCTTATTGTTTTGTGATACTGTTGTCGATAAGCAGCATATTCATGGCAGCAAACTGCAGTGCATAATTATTATGTTACAGCCGGTGAAATTATGGTACATAATTTAGTTTAAGTAAGTACATCTAGAACTGGCTGTAGGTGCTTCAGAGAGGTTATACATTAGGTACGGATCAAATATGCAAAAATTATGAAATAATAAGGGGGATCACAATAACTTGATATTCCCCTCTCCCTGCCACCAAACCAATCCTCCAGCCATCTTCACGGTAGTCCATTACTAATACTAGGCCCATGACCACAGCTTGTCATTGTTGGCTTGTTTTCGTGGATATGTATAATGCTTTTGTAATTTGTCAAACATTATACCAGAATCAAATAAGAGAACAATAATTGTTTGACCTCCTGCTTTGGACATACCACATTTGTCATGATGCCCCAAAGTTACGCTTATCGGGACATACTTCAGTGGAGACGTGGACAAAAATATAATTCCAAATCTTAAATTCAATTTATTTAAGATTATCTACAGAAGATTAAAGGCATTTAGTTTACATGATTAACATAAGGTGGTGCCATCCATTTTTTAATTTATTTTACCCTTATTCATTTATTGTTGGTATATCAGGGGCTCTGCCCCAGAACCCCTTTTTCTCTCTTTCTTTCTTTCTTTCTTTTTTGAAACTGATATCAAGCACAACTATAGACAACTAAGCTACGTATAATACAGTGGTGCCAGCTGGTGTTTGGAATCTTGAATTTAAGATTGCTAAGTTTTTAAGATTAGCTGTTTTACGATTGGATTGATTTTCCTGTGCACGTTCCCCCGAGATGACATCCCCTAGTGCCAAAGTTACTGCAAGAGTGGCACTAAACTATTTCAACCTCTCCCTTGGTCTCAGCATCGTGGTTTCATCGATTAAAATGTATAATCTATTGAAAGTAACTTTTTTTGTACCAACCTCATCGTTCTGGGAAAAAGACCTTATTTGCCATATCCAAAGTGCAGTACCCCAACATACATTTTGATTTTTCTGTGTCTTGAAGTCTCAATGTTCATCCAATTGAATAACCAAAACAGATATGACCTGTTACATGAAAAAGGATATTCAGGGGGCAATCGATAATTAAATGTACTTTTGGTTCTAGGAGGAATCTTCAAGGGCTATTTTCAGTTTTGAGGTACTGATGCAATTTCCTAGAGACTAGGACCTAAACGTTTCATTTAAAAAAACATGGAAACGTTTCCATGACAACCAGAATTGACAATTGTCTCTTGAAAAGGTTCCCACTTCTAAATTGACAGTGAAAAGAAATTATCAATGAATATTCTATTCCTTTTAAACATCCATGAATACCCTGTCTATACGTTACTGCGCCTAAATTAAATTGCTTTTGACAGTGAATTCGTCTATGCCAGCACAAGATAATTATTATACTTCTAAATGTGTAGGCTACTTACCGACTGGTGGACATGATGCTTTTGGTTGGCTCTCTATCCTTGACGACTGCTCCTCTTCTGATCTCACTCTTCATGTTATCAAACGACCCAAAGATAACCTCTATCTTGTTGTCTGTCTCCGCCGCTAAGAACAGCGCTATGTGGGCATCTCCGCACGTGCGGATGGACACGGGGAGGAGGAAGGAGGCTGGATCACGTGGTACCATCTGTAGTCTGTTGTAGTCGTGGTCGTTGGGGGAGAGTTCGTGAATAGTGTTACCTGGAAGGATACACGAGATATGATACCATGGCTAGGTCAAAGACTGCTATTATAATGTATAATATTTAATGAAATTCCCACTTCATACTGAACTATACAATAAATTATGATAGAAAGTGATCCAGTAGATCCTGTCTATTAAGCCTTCTAAAGCAGCCAATACCTAGCTGTGCTACATTATACCCCACATACTGGGTATAGAGGAGGAATGTTTTTGAGGAAGAGGAAACAGAAAGAGACATTAAACTATGTATGATGCTTAAATGCCTCACTAATATAAGTTTAAACATTAAATTGTATCAGAACAGCATGGTTGATGGCGCACCTCTGAGCTGGTGGAAGGTCCACTGAATGAAGGGGTAGGGGTCCCCAAAGTTATATACAACAGTCCGGGTGAAGGCAGCTATACCAGGGAGCCCTGAGTTGTACCTGCACACAAAAATAATAATAACCTCAAATAGACAGAACTAAATTTAATATTTCAGAACAGCAATGTGTGTGAGAGTAGCCGTGCTGAGTGAGTCGCTGCATCTATGCATTATTCCAACCCGGCAGAATCGATACACACTTCAATGATTGACATGATGCAATTGTGCATCGCTCGTTTGTTGAAAAGTCAATATGGCACTTGGGAATTAACATATGCTGTATAATATCATTATATTATGTGCTATCTACCTGAGCATCACATTCCTTCCTATTGTGCCTCCTTTTCCAAAGGTGAACTGGTCGCCACCCCAGTCAGTCCAAAAGGTGCAGTATTTGGCCGGGTTCAGAATGCCGGGAGTGTCAGCCTCAGCCAGGACGGTGTTGTTGTTTGACACATCAGTGAGAAGAGTTCTAAAGAATGAAAATCAACATTTTTCTAAATTCTTATTCACGGCAGCGCTTCCTTGAAAATGGGGTGATTTATTACATACGTTCACTGTTATAATTATAACAAAGGACTTATTTTGTTCTTCGATTACCTTCACCTGGATGAATAAGGGACCCTCCAGCAAATTTGTATTTTCAAATTCTCTGCAAGGCTTATGGTCCCATTGTTGCAGATGGATACTCTACAAAATCGATTTGTCTAATGATTATTTTTTAAATAGATTTGCATTTACCTCAGGCCATCTAGACCGATGGTAAGTGTACAGGTAACAGGGTCAAGGGGGCCCGATGAAAAAGCAATGACGGCATTGGAGGTAGACTGCACCCGGAAGGCCATGCTGGTGACGTCATATAGAGAGAACCAGTCAACGCCAAGCTGATCCAGGCTGGAGGTTAGCAATGCCAGCATGTAAACTAAAAAATGAAAAACAATATCATGAAAATATTTCAGTTTGTGTAAACGGCTGGACCATGAAGCTAATGCTCTATTGCATGTTCTGCATTCTATTAAGTATTCTTATATCAATATTAGACATCCATAAGCCATATGCATTTATAGTATCATGATACCATGTACTAATATGTTAACGGGTTTCAAAAATTATCATTGTATAGTATTAAATTATGGCTTCATTTTCAATATTGGTCACGGGAAAGGTGGGGTCAGTATAGAGAAAAACTAGCTTAAAACCATTAAGGATCACTATGTTTTGTCTTATTTTTCAGTAGCATCTAATCTTGCAGTTTTCATTTATCAATATAATTTCTTCTCTAATAGTTATTGTAATGTTAAACTATACAAATAAACAAAATCGCACCGTCCTGGTAGTTGAGAGCCCACTCCGGCTTGCTGTCCTGTTCAGCGTTAAGTGAGATCTTCCTGACTGTGCCTGTGATGTTGATGAGTAGAAAGGGTCGCCCCGAGCTGCTCCCCTCGGACACCATGAGCTGCTGTTCTGTCCACCATAGTGTGAAAGTCCTATGTACATGGCACTGCAGAACACCCTCATGGGGCGCAAACGCCAACATCTCCCCCTGTAGGCACAGGAAGAACATTACTATTGAATTGAGTTAGTATTGAATTAATTTTTATTTCCAGATTGTCATTGGTTTCTCCAAGATATCGAAGAAAAGAGATAATAATATTATAACATTTCTTTTATGATGACTATTTCAAGTTATCTATTCTATAACTTGAATAGGTCATCATGAAAGAAATGTTCAGAGTCTAGTATAACAGGCAAAGTTGTAGTTTTCAGCAAGATGGATTTAAATATTGCATTATCTTATGATGTTGGCGGCAAGTGGCAATGTTCTTGAATTTGATACTTAAAAGTAATCAGTTGGTAATACTATGAGAGAATCATATTTTGAATAGATCAACGCTGGGGCGTCCTGCTTGAGCATCCGCTTGTTGAATTCACTGACCATGAACATAATCGAAGATCCCTTATTGTCAAGCGCGCCAAAGATAACTTCATACTGCTTTGCCGCCTCCCCTACAGTGGCGATGAAGAGTTCGACGACTGCCTTCTTACAGGCGGCTACATCTACGGTCAGCTGGTTGTCCTTTGGTATCAAACTCATCATGTTCCCTGCACTCTTAGACTTCTCTGTGTACAGTCTATACCTGTTACCTGTAAGTGAAATGGGTATTTTTTTCAGGATTAACATAAGAACTACTTCGGAGTACACCAGTGCTCGGTTAGTATCAAAAAGGCGGTTCTGTTTACCCACATGCAATGTGTAATTCTTACTCAGTAAAATCATTGCAACAGATATAAAACCACTTTATGTATAGATAAAAAGGGTTTTTATCATGAGTGATATGGACAGGCAGTCAAATCATTAATAACTATGGAATTGATACTGAGGGTGCCCCTGGGAAAATGCGTGATCTAGCAGGGGTGGGTGAATCCACTGTTCTTAACAGAAAATACACGGGCAAATAGGATAGGACCTCATACTCCATGCAAATTAGTTTGATGTCACTGATCACTACCAGTCACATCGGGCCAATGCTGATTCAGTCTTTAGTTACCATTATGAAGAGAAAATCTCCAAGCAGCTTCTGACTCTGAGGTGGTCATCACCGACACAGCGTTAAGTTCTACATCAGCAGCCAGGTCCATATTAAGTACAGCACCGACATCCATTGTCATACCACGCCCCACCTAGTGAGGAACACAAAGGCACTTTAAAGTATGTTATGCTCCGTATTGGGTAGAATACAGGGTGTCTGCAGGTTATTTTCCATGTGCTAGCACGATGCACTAACGAGGATCAATCTAGTAGGGTATTGAAAGATGAATGACTAGAACCTTGGAGAGTCTGCGTTAATGCCTCACGTCAAAACTTTGGGCGTGTATAAAACTCAGGGTCAGCATTTTGTATAGATGCAGCCCTACACATGGCTTCATGCATGCATTCTGATGACATAGGAGCATTCCCTTTAAATCAGTTTACTAGGGGGAAACTGAATGGTTATAATTTGTAAGGAAATGACACTTACCTTAAACTTTCCCCCTGTCCAGCTAAACCACACCGAAGTGAAGTTATCAGCATTCAACATGCTGTCAACATCAACTGTCTTCAGTACCATGCTGTCATCAATGTCTGTCACCTTGACTTGTGTCGCGGTGAAGGTAACTTGAAGGGCGTTGCTGTCACTGATGCCCGGTGTAGCAGCAAAGAGTACGGAGACTGGGAAGGCCCCAGCCTTCATATCGATGACAAGGAAGGTCACATGGTTTATGACGTGCCAGAATTGGTAGGAACTGATGACATCCCCTGATGTATACGTCACAACGGGAGCTGTCAATGTACAACAAGGACCACATTATGCACAGTAGAATATTAGTATGACCAGAAATTGTGCATTAGATAAGGCGAAATCACTTAATAATTTGTAAACAGCTGTGAGAGTTGCTGTAATCAAATGGCTTCTGCAGTATGTGTCAGTACAAAGAGTCAAGGATTTGCCAAAGTGGGTGAACGAGGTGAGAATATTCTTACATTGGGAGCCCATGAAGTCCCAGACAAGGTCCTTTGTACCAGGGTGCAGTGTGATGTAGGACACATCAATAGCGTCCGGCATGTAGTGACGTAGGATGAGCTTCCCCGTGACGTCATTCTCACGTAGCGTCAGAGTATTGTGTGATTCAAGAATGCCCTTTGTGACGTATGTCTCATGTCGTTCCCACTGTAGGTGAAAGGACCTGGGCTCCATGCAGGACAGGATGTCAGGTGTAATCTGTTAATATCAAGAACATTCTTAGTTTCATGAACACTGTGTCTGTATAGGCTGTGTCAATGTGAAGAATGCCATACGAACATAATCAAACAAGGTTTTATAAAATGCATCGGCCACCGATTTATGAGATATAATGTCGACTGCTAATTTATAAAATGTAATAACTACTGCTGAAACCATGCACTAACCCAGCACCAACAGTAGTACTGATATCCTACATCCTATAGCATAGTCAACGTGGATATTGCGTTGTATGCAGGTACTAATGTGCCCCTTACTTATAGTCAAGCATCAAAGAGAAGAAGAGCAGCTAGTTCGCATGTACAATAAATCTCTCAGAGAATGGATTCCCCATCTACCGTTTGTGCATACTTTATGGAAGCCTCATAGTGGATTCCATGATGTGAATTATTCTGTGAATTTTCTGGCATCGCATCTACTACATAACAACAAGGACCAGTATCTACCTCTTCAACCTGACCCCATCTACTGAGCACCGAGGTCATCCTGTTATTTGAATCGCCCAGCACTACTTCTATGGAGTTGCTGGAGTCAGCGGAACCTCCCTCCAGGGTCATGTGAGCATTTTCACAGCCAAGGATGCTAAAGGTGAACGACTGTCGCGGGATCTGTAGTCGCGTTTTGTAACGTGCGGTGGGAGACATAGCAACCATGTAGGAATCACCTGGGTAAATTACAGATGGAATCCAGTTATAGGTGAATACTGAATTCATTTATAATCAAACAAGTCATTTAGTAATCTTGGCAGAGCATCCATGGTTGCTCACAAAATGTGCATAATATAACAAACGCTAATCGCCTTGACTGTAATTATAAGCATTCATTGATAAGATAGGGCTACCTGGTTTTGAGAAAATGTTCAAATGTAAACTTGCAGTAAAACAACAAAAACAATGCATCAAGGCTGCAATACCATTCATCATAATTATTTACATATTTATTCTAATGGTAATAAGGTCATTCATTCAAGCACTATCATGACAACTGACTTACGTCTGTAAGATGGAAACTTCCAGTCAGATTCACCATCATATGAACAAAAGTAGAGCTTCATGGCATCAAAACCCCCAGGTTCAGGATAAGCGATCACTGTCTTCTCGTTAATTGTGACACCTGCTCCGACCGCTATATGAGAGTTGTGCCACGTGACCCAGAATTTAGTAAAGTGAGTGTTGTCCAGGAGGGTACGATTAAATGTGCCGTAAGCCACCACGATAGGTATAACTACCCCATCATCGCTCCTGAAATATGGTAAAGGCAAGAACAGGTCTTAGTGTAAATAAGTAAAATTACTGCAACTCCAGTAAAACCAGTGGCTTTACTTTATTTCTGGGTAAAAGTGCCAAACCTTTTTGAAAAGTTTCCTTTGCTTGGGGTAAATTACCTCTGCTCTCATTGTTTTGAGGTTATTATAATGTCAACAGTTTATGCTTATTTGTACTGATTGTACTGTATTCACAGAGATCAGTCTTTAAAAAAGCGCGGGTGAAATTATGTAGAGGCCCCAAATGAATATGTATAGGACCAAATCACTAACAGGGCCCTATTTGAACTAAAATGTTATTTACGAAAATCATCTAGCGAAATAACAACACAACATTTCCAATTGTGTCCTGCTCTTCTCACACCATTGCTAAGACAATGTATTGACATCTTTTCAATCTTTAATGAATCAATCTACTCTCCTAGCCCCTTCTCTCTCACACATATTTCTCACCTTGCTATTTCTGCATATGTGTTGTTGATGGTGAGGTCAAATATTAACGCGCGGCTCCAGAGTTGGACCTTGATTGTGTTACCTGTTTTCACTTCAAACACAATGTCTGACTCAGTCTTGTATTCCGTCCAGTATGACAGACTTTCAGGCTGTGAGCATTCCGCCATAGACATCGTGTTTGTTGATACCACTAAAATGGAAATTATGAAATTATGAAATTATGAAATTTATTTGGTTATCAAAACAAAATCAAATTTTTTGCTGTGTTGAATATCTCCCAACTTGGGTTTCTCAATTGCTACGATGCCATATTGGTGTAAAAACATCCATCATGTACCATTTTAAAATTCATAATGCTCAACCAGGTTAGACTAATGTACCAAAAAAGAATCTGATACATATCTGCTAAATCACTTTATAATACTACCATATGCTATTGAACATTCCCCATGCTTGTTGATGCTTTTGTTTTGATGGCTATCCCACCTATATGTTAGGTGGTGTAACCAGTGGTAACAAGCATTGTGCCATGTGACTTAATATAAGTGTGATTGACGTGGGAGATTATTGAAGACTTTGCACAGTAAGTCCCGTGGTAAGTGGTTGTAGCGATCCCTGAAAGCTTGCGATAAATGACCTACCTCCATGTTTCCAGAACTGCCAGTAGGCTGTGCCACCCTTCTGTGTGGACACCTTGATAGTCTTAATGATGTAGGGCTGGGTGGAGTCTGACACCTGTATCACAGCATTCTGTCCCACCTCCGGCCCCGTGCCCAGCTGGATCTCGGTTTGCATTCTGTTAGGCCGCACCACCTAGAAATACATTTATTTAAAATCAAATAGCCTGTAATCACTGTAACTGACAGTTCTCCACCCCTTCCTCTCTAGGCCATCCCTAAGATACTGCAATATAGTTACTTTTCTTTAAACTTTAATAATGAATTGAATTTTTATCGCTGAAGAAATTGACGTTTCTTTGGCCTCATGCCTCAAGAAGGGTGTTGTTAAGTTACCCCCCTCCCACCCCCCCCCGCCTGTCTAGTGGAATTTAGATACCCCAATTAATCTCCAATATACTGATCCCCCAGCCTCCAATACACTGATCCCCCAACCCCCGATATACTGATCCCCCAACCCCCAATATGGATCAGTCTCATGAGTTTGTAACAGTTGAAACGTTTTCGACCGGGTGTAGTCTTTGACCGGTGTCGTCTTGACCGGGTGTCGTCTTTGACCAGGCAGCATTAAAATGGCAGAAATAAGGCCTATGTAATAGGAAAAGCGGGGAAATAGTACACCCATATATTGATACACGTTTTGATATTTTGTTATATATATAAACTGACCATACTATGCATAATAGAACATTATATTATTATTATCCTCTGCCCGGTCAAAGACGTCACTCTATATATAACTTTGAGTTTAAATAGCTGTACCGTGCATAGTAAGTGCCGTATATAAATATATAAAATGTTACTTATGTTTCCAATGAATGTGTATAAACATATTATTGCAGTATTTCAACGATTTCCTTACTATATAAGCCTCATTTATTCCATCTTATAACTCCCTGGTCAAAGACGACACCCAGTCAAAGACGACACCCGGTCAAAGACGTTTCAACTGTTACAAACTCATGAGACTGAGCCATATACTGATCCCTCTCCCTGTTATTAAAACAACTATATGGAAAGAAAGGTCACCTGAATCCACATGTCCAGGTAATTTCTGCCTGCCTTCAGTTCGGATGTACTACCCGTCTTGAGAGTAACGTTATAGTCGGCCGTTCTGTGACGATATAATGTGATGTCAGTCTTATCAGAACCAACGACGAGAACAAATTGGTAGGTGTTCTCGTTGGCTTTATCTGGACTGAGTGCTAAGACAATGGACAATGTGGCAGCCTCCTGAAAGATGAAATATCAAAATTGTTAGGTGGTGAGCCATCTGACAATGTCTATCAGTAGCCGAACCTCAGCTCGCCTCATCCAGGGTCAGGAATACTTGCCATGGCCAGTCGATGGGAATCTTATTTCACTGCAGGTATAAAGTGCATAATTACTTGGTTAAATCAATAAACCTGGAATAGTACCCGCTTCTAAGACAAGTACACCCTGGACATCTACCCCCTGGACATCTACCCCCTAGGACAACTACCCCCTAGGACTTTTACTGCCCTGGACATCTACCCCCTTGGACTTTTATCCTCTAGGACTTCTACCCCTGGGGACATCCACCCCAGGGGGTAGATGTCCAGAGGGAAAATTGCAGGGGGTAGATGTCCAGGGGTTACTTGTCCTGACACCATATTACCCATTGTGTGTATATATGTGTGGTTTTTTAACAGCTTCAGTTAAGGTAATATGTCTTAGAATATGTGAGTAATTTGACGTGTGCACGCTTTGTAAGACCTACCTCTGCTGTTAGTCTGAAGTGGATGGACGTCTTCTCCCACACCAGCCATGTGTGACTGCCCCCAACTACAGTAGCGATCTCATACACTTTGTCTATGAGAAAAAAGGCAACAAGGTTAGACTTTGATCAATGAGAATAGAATATTTTGAATAACTAGTAATATGCTTTTGGGTTGAAAGCTGACGATAATGCCTACGGTTATATTATATTCAGTTGAACTAAATTTAACCACCCCTCACATGACCGTTGTTCTATTTTGGTACTTTTTTTTAAGGTATGTTTATTGAGTTTTGCAAAAACAAAACTCTTTATATAGAAATATTTGAGCATCTGTTGGTATTTATTGGCAGTAATAATAAAAACTTTACCTGGTGGAGCGGAGAAGTCAAAAAGTGCCTGTGAGGTGGCAGAACCAGGGCTGAGCAGGAAGCCGAGAGCCTCGATTGGGTGGAAGTCGTCCCCGACCGAATCCCAGCTGAAAACACGACTGCTGCCCAAAGTGCTGCCTGACCCGATCTCTATCCGTCCTCCCACCCAGGACAACCACACCCACTCGTCTAGCACAGGGCGAACAGATAGCAACAAGAGTATAGTGATACTTTGTATTATATGATAGTTGATAGCAGATGTTGAATGCCCTGAACATATCACATACAGCAGAGCAGTGAGATATATGACTTGTGGGGCTGATAAGTGCCAGACAGGGTGTTTGCCTTGCACTGCTCACTTGTGTCCACTCAGTATGGGGTTTATGATATTTCCAGTAACAAGTCTCATTAATCGTATATCACACCTTACCAACTCCTCGGAATTTACGTTAAATCTATTAATATACATATGTCAGTGGCCTCATAGTAACCATCGTTATAACTGATAAAAGAGAGTAACTGACATGAAAAGTCAACACTTATGGTATATTTTACCAAGAACTTCAACTACCGTAAATTCTCATATAGAAGCCCCGGCTAGTATTCAAGTCAGGTCGGAAGTGGGGCTTATAGGATCCCAGGTAGAAAAATATCATAATAAATATCATGATTTTATCGTGTTGAAAAAAACATGCGTTTTTCACGGATATTATGATTGTAAAACATAATATATCATGGTAATATTATGATCTATCATGATGAAGACCATAATAAATCATGATATTATATGGTTTACCATATGAAATTTCCCATGATGAATCATAATTTATTATGATTTTTAATACTTTATTATAATATTAATCATGATGAAATATATTTCATCATGATAAGTATTATAATGTAATCACATTAAGTATCATATTATTTCACGTTTTTGAAATTATGATTATCGTGAAAACAACATGATTATTTTAGCATAATTTCTGATGATAACATGTGATTTACCACAGTAGATTTGACAATATATATCATGCTTTATTATGCACTATGTTTATGATATAATCATGGTTTATCATGCTAATTATCATGATATATCATGGTCTAAAATCATAATTATCATGAAAACTATGATTCATTTAATAGGATATTTCGCATGATTTATCATATTTATCATTGTGATATGTCATAGTATAAAAACCATGATTTCCGTGAAAGAACTATGATTTATTTAACATAATAAGTATCATGATTTATTTTATTATCATGAAAAATATATAGTATGATAATCATCATGATATACCATGGTCTAAACATCATGATATACATCATGATGTACCTTTCTTTACCATGATACATATAGTTAAATCATGGTAAAACATTTTTAAATATCACAATTTCTTCTTTCAATGTGGATAGACAATATGTTTATTGTGAAGTGGGGTGGGGGTGGGGTGAGTGGTCAATGCATTCATTCATCAATTTCATCATTTAATGGTGGCTAGCTGGTTCTGGAAGGCAGGGCCGGTCTCTGGAAGGCAGGGCCGGTCTCTGGAAGGCAGGGCCGGTCTCTGGAAGGCAGAGCCGGCTCCTGATGTAACTTTCTCCTGTGGGAAATAGAAAAGTTCTGGATAATTACATGCATCTTTAACCTGGGAAGAAGAAAAAAAATCAACACAGCCTTAATCTATTCTAAAGCTATTCATACATAATGAATAGATTATATTATACTGTTATGTATATATATATGTATATTACAAAAATATATGCCATGCTTCAGCATTACTTTTAGTATATATATATATATATATATATATATATATATATATATATATATATATATATATATATATATATAGTAGTTATTAAACAGAGTGCGTTAATACACCTACCTGGACCATGTAATATACATGCACATGTATGTATATCCCTATGTACATGTCAGTCTGCTGCTTTGTGGTGTACTGGTCACCCTGTTTGAAAATAACCCATATCTCACACCCACACTGAGGCCGGCTGCATGGGGCAGGGCTATTGTCTTAGGAGCCTATTGTTGTATGGTCGCACCTCTACCCCAATCACAATGGGCGTCATGGTGGTGTGTTCACAGCTAGCTGCAGACAGGCCTGTTACCACAATGGTGGCTCCAGATGGGTCAAAAGCGACCTGGCGACCTGGGCTGTTTTGGAGGCGACTTTCGACCTAAGGCAATAATAAAAGTGACCTAGCGACTTTTGGGCAAAAATGACAATAGGATAAAGGGTCCAAAGAAGCGACTTTGTGACCTGGACCCCTTAATTTCGGCGACTGTCCCCTCTGCACCCCCACAATGGGTGGTTGGGGGCGGGGGTGGGGGGTGATAACCAACTAGGGGCCTTAGAATTATGTATAAAAACGGGATCATGGTCCCCTAACTCCCCTGGATAGTATCACGGGTTGTACCCCTTCAGAAGCCTTAAAATGACCAGCGAGTGGCACCCGCCCCCTGGAGGTCAGGGGAGACTCCAGGGTGACTGGGGGAGCGGCACCCAACCCCTGGAGGCCAAGGGGAGCCTCCAGGGCAGGATGGCTTTTGAAGGCAGGTGCAGGACTTCATCTTGAAAATAGATATGTACATGGTTCATCATATAGCATATTTACATTACACACAATGGGATATAGAATAATACTCTATTGAATAATTACATGTAATATTAGTTGAATAGGTTTGGAATGTGCTTACAAAATGAACTAATGTTTAAATGTAATATCATATAATATAGGTATAAATTATCAAATGGCAGTACCTACCTAACAACATGTATATATACATATATGGTACATATGCGTGCACATGTGGCCTCTCTGCTGCCTTGTGGTGTACTGGTCACTCTGACTGCATGAGGGAATGGCTATTGTTTTAGGGGCCTATTGTTCTATGGTCGCACCTTCCCCCCACAATGGGCGTCATGGTGGCCTTTTCACAGCTTGCCCCAGACAGACCTGTTACCACAAGGAGTGTTGACAGTGCTGGTGGTGGTGGGGGGGGGGGAGGGGGTGATAACCAACTAAAATAATGCAAAATAATATCATTAAGAATCACTTGTCAAGGATTATTATTATCTGATTCCATAAATCGTTAGCATTATGGACATATTTTAATTTTCTCTGTGACATTAAGAAGCTATTATATAGTACATATAATTCTGAAGGTAGGCCCAGGTTGTACTTCCCCAGAAGCCTTGAAATAATGTATAATAACGGGAAGAGTCTCCCCATAATTCCCTGGTTAGTATCACGGGATGTACCCCTCCAGAGGCCTTAAAATAATGTATAATAACGGGAAGATTCTCCCCATAATTCCCTGGTTAGTATCACGGGTTGTACCCCTCCAGAAGCCTTGGCATAATATATGTTAACGGGATGAGTCTCCCCATAACTCCCCTAGTTAGTATCACGGGTTGTACCCCTCCTGAAGCTTTGAAATAGTGTATAATAACGGGATGAGTCTGTCCATAGATATCCTGGTTAGTATCACAGGTTGTACCCCTTCAGAAGCCTTGAAATCATGTATAATAACGGGTTCCCTAATTCCCCTGGTTACTATCACGGGTTATATCCTTTCAGAAACCTTAAAATGATATATGATATATTATGAAATATCATGATTAATCACTGTAAGATATATACATGTGCAAGAAGATATCATAATAAATCATGATACATTATGATTAATCATGGTTAAATAAAATTATGATAAATCATGTTTACCTCTCATTGGGTGAGATCATGATGAATTATGATACACTATGATTAATCATAATCAGGTGAAATCATGATTAATTATGATATGATATTGTTGTGATTAATTATGGTAAGGTAAAATCATGATAAAACAGGTTTCTGTCTCATTGGGTGAGATTATGATAAGTCATGATCACGTAAAACTGTGATAAATCATGTTTCTCCTATCAATGGGAAAGATCATAGTAAATCATGATAAATCATGATTAATCATGGTCAATTATATTATGATAAATCATGTTTTCTCTCTCAATCTGTTCAATCATGATAAATTATGAAATTATTATGATTAACTATGTTAAGTGAAAATCATGATAAATCATGTTTTCTCTCTCAATGTGTTAAATCATGATAGATTATGAAATATTATGATTAATTATGATAATGTAGTGGGTCGCCGCTGTACTATTTCTAGGGAACCAGTTGGAGTTATATTTGGTATATGTGTTGTCGTGTATCCAGGCCGCACTCCTGTCTACTGCCGAGTATAAGGTTATATAAGCCCACCTGAGGAATGGTGGAGCGCGGCCTGGTTATGTGCATTGAGCCGTGACCGCCACGTGTCACCCGACATATCTCGGGTACAGTGTCGGCTCGGATGCACCGGCGCGTGGTTACCCGGAGTTCCTCGGGAACTCAAGTGTTTACGAGTAATGGAGAGAATTACATAACGACCAGTACATAAGACCTGGAGTTCTGCTAATCGAGGACCCAGTCTTGCTGCGCACTTCGGCCAGCTTGGCTGCTCCACAACAGAGCTTCCCCGAACTCTGTTGTACCTTTTAGGCCTAGTCCTGTCGCTGCTTCCACCTTGGTCACCCTGCGTCTCTCTCTGTTCTACCCTCTGGGGGAACTAGAGGAGATAGACGCACTGGTGTACAACTCCGGGTACAGAACTCCCTACGGGGGAGTCTGTCCCAAGAGGAGTTAACCAAGATGGAAGAGAGCATTGGAACTCGGGAACTATGTACTAGACCGTGAGCGTATACCTCCTGTATGTTCATATGACCACTGGTGTTCAGAAGCCTATTTGATTATTGCTATCCGTCTGTATGATTACGAGCCGTATGTCAGAATGAATAAAGTGTAATTTCTGAACAACCTATTTTCGAATCTGGAGTTTTTCATAGCAGATGTCTATCTTAGAATAGCCAACAGCTACACTGGTGCCGTGACCACTTTGGGTAAGTATTGATTTACATTTTTTTGTTATTTTTCTTTCTGAAATTGAGAGGTAAGCTCTTATATGTTTGAACCAGAATTGGTAGGTTTCAAGGATAGCTATTACGGGTTGCTTTTGTGTGGTGAAGATATGTCAGATACAGAGGTACCTCCCCCGTCGGTTACTAACCAAGGGGAGGGGATGCGTCCTAGATTACGATCTAGGGTGAGGTTTGATGCTAGGCAGAAGGTGCATACGTTCAATCAGAGTAGGGAAATTGGACATGGAGGGGAAGATAGTGCCCATGAAGTGAGATCTGAGGATTCACTAGGGGACCCTCCAGCGAAACGTCCAGCTCTGGAGCCAGATAGGGAAATGGTAGGCCGGGTCCGGGAGCTGCTTGGACCGGTAACCATAGAAGATATTGGAGAGGATAGTGACTCTAGTATACCTAGTCTGGAGGGTACAGTAGATGTACCAGTGAGATGGGAACTTAGACCGGTACCCACTGTGGAAGCAGTGGAGGGGACTAGAGTAGTGGTCCCGGTCGGTCAGGAAGGAGTTGAGGTAGTCAAAAGGGACGACCTAAAGGAAACTCCTGAGGAAGGGGAAGAGACAGCTGAGGTGATCTCCAGGGGAGATAAGCTGTTCCCAGATCCTTTTAGGCTGACGATACCGGGTCTAGAAGTTCCACCTTATGAACCCAGGGAGAGGTTGAGCCTGGATGACATAAGGACGCTCAGATTGAGAAATGAGCATGAGCATATGAAAGAAGGGATAAGACTAGAGGAGGAATCCCTTAGAAAGCTGAAGGAGGAAAGGGAAGCTTTCGAAAAGAGTTTTTTGGCAAAGAGGTCGGGAAACATTGGGGAACATGCAGCTCAGATAAAACATCTGGAACAAATTTCAGTCAATGTAGGTCTACTTGAGGGAACTGAAGTCAGATTGAAGTCTGAAACAGAAAAGCTAGTGGTGCGGAATAAAGAAATTAGTTCCGAGATACTGGCAAGACAGTTACAAGTAGCGGAGTATGATGAGTTGTTGAAGAAACAGGATAGTAAGTTAGGAGAGTTGGAAGCACTAGCTCAACAAGCTGAGAATCACATGGTAAAGAAACTGGAACCAGAAGTGACTAAGGTACAAAGGGACTCAGTGGGGACAGCACAAGAAGTGTCTAAAGATGAGACCTTTGTGACTGCCGACGATCCCTCAGTTTTTATAGTCAATACAGTGGAAGAGGTGGTGAAACCACCTGCCACTGAGGATCTAGATGGTTCCATGGTGATACATACAGCTGACATGTTATCCAGTGTGAGTGGACACTCATCCATGCATGGCAGTAAGTTTGATAAGAATGAGGAGTTCATGTTGGAACTGAGTGGTAGAGTTGAAAAGCTGTTTCAGGAGAAGTTAGATTGCTTTCTTGAGGAAACAGAGTCAGTGAGTGTGGAGAATGACACCAAGGGAGTAAAAGGAGACGTTCCGGTAGCCCAGGCTGCAGGGAATAAGCCTCCTGTGGGACCAGGTAACACTGCTCCAGCTCCAGGTGCTCATTCTACTCCAGCTCCGGGAACAAGGCAGGTTCCTACAGGTCCGGTAAACGTGTCTACAGTGGGTAGACCAGGTTTGCCCAAGGGGGTAAACATGAATGCTCGGCCGCCAGGTCAGGGGAATCTGGCAGGGCCTAACACCTCCTATGGGGGGTGGAGTAATGTTGGCCCGGATAACTGTTATGGGAACGCAAGACCGATGTTCAATTTACCACCTCCCCCATTGCCTGGCAGTCATGTAACTCCAGGAAGCATGAATACACCAAGGACAGGAGGTACTATTCAAAGTGGGACACCCTACCAACATAGGGCAAATATGTCTATGGAGGATGAGATAGTGTTCCAAAACAATCCAGCAATTAGAAGATTGGGGATTGATGCGGTACCGAACGACGTGGGGAACTTTAAAGCAGTGGACTATGCTTTAAGTCAGACTGATATACCGTTAAGAACGGGGATGACACCTGTGAGAAAGCAGGCTATCAAGATGAAGCAGTATGATGGCACAGTTCCATGGAGAAAATGGTTCACACGATTTTCAGCAGATATGAGACATAATGGTTGGGAGGGCGATGAATGCCTTGCAGCTTTGTCATGGTGTCTGCGGGATGGTCCTGGTGATCCCGCTCTAACAAGCTTTGAGTTAAGCGGGGGTAGAACGTACAAGGGATTAGTGGAAACAGCTTCTTGGGCTTTAGGTTCCACATCCGGTGCGGATCCCGCGTCTGAGCTAGAGGCAAGAGTTCAGAAGCCCGGTGAAGGGCACAGACAGTTTGGAATGGCTCTCAGAGTGCTAGCAGCAGAAGCATTTGCATCTATGAGTCCAAGTGATCCATGGCTGGTAAGGAAATTGTCCAGCCTGTATATAGATGGACTTAAGGACGAAAGATTGTCGAGCGAGATTGCTTCACAGTGGAAGACCACTATGTCACTAGCAGATATCTTCGAGCTTACTGAAGATGCTCTGAGAAAGAGGAAGCTGTTGAAAACTGTAGAGGCAGCCCCTGTAGCAGTAATAGAAATGCCCGTAGAAGAGGTTGAACTGACTGCAGAGGGAGTGCAAGAGGTGGCAGCAATAGATCCTAAATGGAAAGGCCGTCGTTCTTTTTATGTAAGACGAAGGATTCCAGGATCAGACGCTCAGGCGCCAGAGGAGGGTGCATTGAAGACCATGATCGGAAAAGTCATGGAGGAGCGTAGTAAGGCTGAGAAGGCTGAGAAGGTCGCATCTCGTGGTCGCGGTAAGGGGAAACCCAACAAAGACACGAAATGTTATAATTGTGGGAAGAAGGGTCACTTTGCAAGGACATGTTGGTCCAAGGATACTAAGAATGTATCATCGGTCGAGAAACAAAAAGACGGACCCTCTTCTGACCAAAGCCCACCACCGACGGAAAACTAACAGGGGTTGTTATCGATGACAAGATAACAACCCCACCTGTGATTGTCAAAGGTACTGTTAGGGGGGAATCAAAAGATTCCACTTCATGGGAACCGCTGGGGTTAGCCGCACCTGAGTCTGATCCGCCAGGTGGAGATGGGCCCCAGGGAACGGACGAGAATGGTGTTGAAGATTTAGCTCATCTGGACACCGTCCGCAGAATTGAGTTGGCGGAAGAAGTAGAAAGGTTTTGTGCTTCGCGACTCAAACCCGATGATCCTATAGTTAAGTTTCTCAACTCGAGGGGATATGACTTGGGCGGTGAAGCTGGAATCCAGAGATTTGCCTTGCAACCTTCCCCTTTACAAGGGAAGAGATGGTACTTGCCTGTGCAGATTCAGGGCTGCTTGGGGGAATTTCTGATTGATACTGGAGCTAGTCACTCCATGATGGGTCACCATTTCTTCAAGAAGCTCGCAGGTCTGTCGACTAACCCTGTGGGGTCTGGGTCGGTCAGAAGTGCTGATGGGTCTCATATGCGGACACATGGCAGACAGGTGATACCCTTTTGGGTGAATCAACATTCATTTGTTGTTTCAACAACTGTGGCTGAATTGACGGATGAGGGAATCTTGGGAGTAGATTTTTGTTCTCTGTATGGGGCGGTATTGGATAGTGTGACAGGGGAACTCACTCTTCGATACCCACAAGAGATGAAGGTCCAGTGTGTACTCCGCCGGATTTCAGGCGTCTCGTCTGTCTCTCAGACAGTGCGAATTCCTCCCCGCCATGTGTGCAATGTAGTTGTATACTGCCGGGAAATGGAATTTGACCGCATGGGGGTGGTGGAACCGAATCAGCAGCATTTGAGTAAGCTGGGATTGGTTTCCACCAGTGCCTTAGTGCAAAGTTCAAGACGAACAGTAGTACCAGTCAGTAATATGACTTTTCAGGATGTGTACCTGGAGAAGGGGACGACCTTTGGGGACGTAACATATGCTGACGTGGTAGGAAGAGCTGACTCACCGGAAGTGGAGTTAGCAGTAAAGAGGGCAGTGGAAATAGGAGCTTTGGATCCATCCGCTATGCCAGTGGTATTGCAAGACACTGGAGAGCAGGATAGGAAGGAAGGATATGGTTTGCCACTGCATCTTTTACCATTAGTGACAGATAGCCACTTGGAGACGGAGGAGGACAAACGGAGTCTAGCTCAGCTATTATGCGAGAATGCAGACTTGTTCTCCGCTCCAGGGGAGCAATTGGGTAGAACTGACCGAGTAACTCATCGGATAGACACCGGTTCTAGCCCACCATTGCGCTTGCCATACCGGCGCCTCCCGTTGTCTAAGAAACAGGCATTGGAGGATGAGGTGGACAAGATGTTAGGGGAAGGGATAATAAGGCCCTCAGATAGTCCATGGGCTAGTCCGGTGGTAATGGTTACCAAAAAGGATGGCACCTGTCGGTTCTGTATAGATTACAGGAGACTGAATGGGATTACGAGGAAGAATGCCTACCCCTTGCCACGCATTGACGAAAGTCTGGATTCCTTGGGAGGCAATCACTGGTTTAGTACCTTAGATCTCCAGTCAGGATACTGGCAGATTGGGATGCACCCAGAGGATAAGGAAAAGACAGCATTCACAACCCACAGGGGTTTGTTTGAGTTCAATGTAATGCCATTTGGCTTATGCAATGCTCCGGCTACTTTCGAGAATATGATGGAGACAATGCTAAGGGGATTGTTGTGGAAAAACTGTCTAGTTTATCTAGACGACATCATAGTTTTCGGGAAAACTCGGGAGGAGTGTCTATCAAATCTGAACAAGGTGATGGATCGATTGAGATCCTACAACCTTAGACTGAAAGCTAAGAAATGCAAGTTCTTCAGGCAATCAGTGGAATATCTGGGCCGAATAGTCAGTGGCACAGGTATTTCGGCGGATCCAGGGAAATTAGAAGCTGTAGCTAATTGGGCAACGCCAAAAGACCAGAAAGAAGTGAGGTCATTTTTGGGTTTCTGCTCGTACTACCGCGATTTCATTCCCGGATTTGCTGAGGTGTCAGCTCCATTACAGGCGCTGGTAGTAGGGAAAAGGAAGGGAATGTTGAAGCTACCTCCGTTTATTTGGACGGAATTAGCTGGACAGGCTTTTCAGAAGCTGAAGGAGTTATTTACGGTAACTCCTGTGCTGAGCTATCCTACTGAGGGTGATCAGTTCATCCTGGACACCGACGCTAGCAACGATAGCATAGGCGCTGTCTTATCCCAAGTGCAGGAAGGTAGAGAAGTGCCCTTGGCATTTGCTAGCAACAGCTTGAGTAAAACTCAACGCAATTATTGCACCACCAAGAGAGAGTTGTTGGCCATAGTAGTTTACACAAAGAAATTCCGCCATTATTTGTATGGTGGGAATTTTATTCTACGAACAGACCATTCATCCTTGAGATGGCTCCTTAATTTCAAGGAAGCAGATGGGATGATGGGTAGATGGATCTCCGCGTTGTCTGAACTAGGGATAGAGAATACCCAGATTCAGCATCGGAGCGGAGTGAAGCACGTAAATGCGGATTGTTTGTCTAGGAGACCAATCCGAAGATGTGCAAGAATGGACTGTGAAGACTGTGGCATACATAACGCGTTGGTGGCTCCAATAATGAATTTTGATCCGGCCTGGGAAGAGAACTTGGTGTTTTGGTCGGCGGAGTCCATACTTGAAGCTCAGCAGGATGACGATGGTATCAATATGATACGGAATCTGATCCTGGAGAGAGCTGCTCGTCCCGTCAGACCTGCTCTGTCATTGGAATGTGTGGAAGTAAGGAACTTAGTGGGCCAATGGTCGCAGCTGGTAGTGCGAGACGGCCTATTGTGTAGATGGAAAACTCTTGAAGGCAAAGCCAGGAGGAGGCTACAGATAGTCTTGCCAGCTTCTCTGAGATGGGAAGTATTCGAGTTTTTCCATGGTCATCAGACTTCCGCTCATTTTGGCAGGAAACGGACTTTGGACAAACTCGCGAGGAGATATTACTGGCCTGGGATGTCTAAGGACGTAATACGTTGGTTGAGTGAATGCCCAACGTGTTGCCTGGTGAAGCCGGGCCCTGGGAAAGGTAAAACATCTCTCAGACAGGAACTGTTCGGAGTCAGATTTGCGAGGATAGCCATTGACATAATCACTGGCTTCCAGACAACTCCAAACTCCAACGTGTGCATGATGGTGGTACAAGACTACTATTCAAAGTACGTGAAGGTGATCCCAATGAAGGATCACACGGCATTAACTTGCGCACAAGCTTTGGTTGAGGAGTGGGTACTAACATTTGGCGCACCTCTCATGTTACATTCAGACCAGGGTAGGGAGTTTGAATCGCGTCTCTTTCAGGGGATGCTGGAAGAATTAGCCATAGTTAAGACACGCACTAATCCGTACCGACCGCAGTCGGATGGGATGGTTGAGAGATTCAACCGCACGTTGATTCAGGGGCTGACCACGCTGGTTAATTCTAATCAGGATGACTGGGATACGTTTTCCCAGTATGTGGCTCATGCATACAACGGTACGGTGCATGCTTCAACTGGCTGCACTCCTAACAGCCTGGTATTTGGATCTGAGATCATAATGCCTGCAGATTTGGTCTTTGGCAGTGTACTGCGGAGAAAGGATGTCCCATGCCGAGTGGCATTTGCGGAATCCCTGCGCAGAGAATTGCGGGAAGGCTATGCATTGGTGAGAGGCCATTTGAAGAAAGCGGCCATCCATCAGAAAGTAGGGTATGATACAGGCTTGAGAGAGAGGAAGTATGTAGTTGGACAAAAGGTGGTGAGATTGAAACCACCTGTACATGGAAAAATCTCGAAGGGTTGGGATGGGCCATTTGAAGTGACAAAAGTAATATCGGATGTTACTGTGTTATTGAAAAATGTGAAAGGCAAGATAGTTGCAGGCCATGTAGATCGCCTGAAGCCTTGGCTAGGTCGCCGGCCCGGCGATGAGAATGAGCCTTTGGTAGAAGTGCCAATGCCCCAACCCAGGTGGGTGCGTAAAACACAGGTTACAGCACCCCCGCCTACAAAGAAGACTAGAAAAGCAACGCCAGCTAGGAAAGTCGATGGTAGGAAGAAGAAGAAGAAGGTAGTTACTGAAAAGGAAACTAGAGAGGTTCCTACAGTAATTGAGAAGAAGAAACCCCAAGGACCCATACGTAGAAGTGCTCGTATAGCGGGTCGAGGTGCTGTTACGTAAGAGCGGCGGGGCTGGGTTTGTTTGTTGTGGTTACCCGAAATAGTTCGGGTCTCCAAGGACTTACCCGGTAAACCCCGGAAAGTTGCGTAACTGGTGCTGATTGTCAAAAACACAACGAGAAATACCGGATTTTATTCTTTAGTCTTTGTGACGGGAATAATGGTGAAATTGACCAGTAGATGGCATTGGGGTACCCAACGTTCTGCTTTACTAAAGTTAGTTTTGAATGTTTACATGCTATGGTCTGTGAGTTAGTTTCCCATTTAGTACTTGTCGTGATGGTTTCGGATTAGAATCCAATCAAACCTAGTCAGTAATTTTTCTAAGGATAATATGAGGATCCTGATACGAAATATTATGTGGAAAGTACGGGTGGAAAACTCGTTACAACAATATGAGAAAAGGTACTCATACGTATTCCGAATTTGTTCGGGCAACCAAAGAAATTTACTTTGACACGTATTTTTTTTATAATGTTTGTTTAAAACAGCGTTCTGAAAGTTCATAAGCTATAAATGAGACAGCGGTGACGAACTGAAGAATTGCTATTACTTGAAATGATGTGCAAAAATACAATCCGAGAAAACCCGGCGAAGATTGCAACTACTACGCAGTTAACTCCGCCACCCGGTTTTCTTCGGATAATACCGGATAACTTCTTCGGGAAGGGCTATCCGGTACCCGTGATCCTTTGCGCTTGGGTGCGCACGCATGCTGGTTTGGCGCGGAAAGCGTCAGTCCTGCACATACCGTTGGAGAGGGTGGATGCGAAGGCACCTCTCTCCGCGTATGTAACACCGGTTAGAACATCTACATGTGAGGGAGAGAGGAGACACTAAAGTGAGGTAGTACAGGAGGACACATTTGTAACAATTTTCCTGATTTTACTACTCATTTAAGCTCATTTTTAGAGTGGGCTCCTCTGGGCCGCCCTCTGTGTAGTTATCATGGCGGATAACTATCCGTCGGGAGACTCCCATAGAAGGAGTCACTCGACGGAAGTTTCCCCTCTGTCGCAGGAACAGAGAGAGTTATTAGCTTTGGGGGACCTGGAGTCAACAGCTCCGGTCGAGTATGATCTTCCAAAACGATTTCGGGAGGCAGATTTACCTAAATTTGTGTATCATCCACCAGCTAAGATGAAGAATAGGGGTGTGAAACGCCGAAATCACAGTAATATCTCGGAGATAAGGAGAGCTGAAAAGGTTAAAACCACACAGTATCTCCTAGCTCGGGGAGAACATGTTAAGAAACTGGTAGATATGGGTTTATCAGTGGCGCAAGCTAGGGGGTTCGTGTCAGGGCCGGGGTTAAAAGGACTCGAGGCCGGGGGATTTCCCTTGTTCCAGGTTGGGAATATTGCGTCACCACCTACTTCGGGAGTGACCCGGACTGACCCGAATATGCCCGGGATACCGGTGTACCCGGTCAGTGACATGCCAGTGGGTGCTCCGTGGGGTGCTATGTCGTATGACCGTGCGGATGGTTTACATCCGGTGCATGGTAACTTTGTACCCGATTGGGATGCCCCTGCACAGTCAACTCCGGAACGTATTCCAATTATGGCAGTAATGCAGCTAGCAGCAAAATTTGAGAAATTTAAGCCAGATGCAGTGATTCCCGGGAGTAAGATATGCAGGGGGGCATATATCCAACAGTTGGACAAATTCAACGAGAGGAAATGTACTAAACTATTCAGACCTCCTTCCGATAATTCCAAGTCCAGACCCTATACAGGGGAGGTTACTGGGGAGATAGGGAGCCGAGCTAGGCTACCATCCTACGAAGATACAGAAAGGGATTTGGAGTGGTGGTTAGAATATAGTAGTTCAGCGGCACATCAAGCTTACAAGTTCTGGGATGAGGTTATAAAGCAAAGTATGGGGACATACAGGGCTGCCGACCTCTCCAACGAAGATAGAGACCGGTTGAAATGGGCGTGGATGACATTTGTCCCGCCAGGTATGCCTACTTATAAACCTGGTAGAGGTTGGAGAATAGGTTCGGGGCAATGCCCATTCAATGAGTGTATGGATAGAAATCCAATAGCTGAGTATCTGGACCTGTACCAGTTCGCACGACATCTAGTGGAGTTCCACGCGCACTCCAAAATGATGTGGCAGTGCCGGGCCAGGCCTAATCGCTCAGTTAAATGTATGAAAGATGGTGAACCTTTCAGCACATCTAGAAAGGGTTGTATGGTAAGGCATTTAGTGGATGTACACCATATGAAGGCTGAAACTGCCATGTCCAATCTAGACATTCTCGAGAATAGTCCGGAGGCCTTAGGACTCACGGACAGAGAAAAGTGTGTGAGGGTACCACAGGGGTTGGCATACACCTTAGTGTTTAACCATAACCCGAGAAGGTTGTGGTTGAATCGAAAGGCGTGGCCATACTACCTTCAGGACTTTCCAGAGAAAGCCTCTGATTATCGTAGTAAAATGGAATTGGCCACTCCGCCTAAAGGTAAAATGCTGTCTGAAGGTAAAACTGTGGACCATGGAGTGTACACTCCTGTCTCGGTTACCTTAGGAGAGATGCGGACCACAGGTTCAGAGGAGTCCTCAGCTTCTGCTGAGTTGGACTCATCACCTGACGGCCGATCTACCCCAACCAAAAGACGTGCTCCGGGGTCTTCCTGTGGGTTTAGTAGGAACACTACTGAATCCAATAAGGAGGGCTCTGGCGGAACATTACCGAGGGTTGCTGTTAGCCCAAGGCTAGCCTTAGAGGAGAAAATGGTAAATGACCTGTTGGCTTCTCCTGTAGAGGAGGAGGATGACTGTGTATTTGTGGGAGAGGAGGTAATACCTCCTACCACAATCTCTGAAGCTAGAGGGAACCCGGGAGTGTCAAGGAAGATATTAAAAACAGAAAATACTTCTACTGATAGTCAAGGGTATGTAACAGGGAAGATAGAGTCAGTAAGTGGGAAAGAGGATTCCAAATCTAAAATGATCTACAGAACGATTGATTTTCAGTCTGAGGGAGATGATTGGGTGGACCAGAAATTCACCCCACCCACAGGCAGGGTTCAATCAAGTAAAACAGAGATGAGGAAGGAACAGGAGATTGGTCGCAGACTATCCTCCGTTCCATCACCATCTACCTGTATGGGGGGTCTCTCACTAAACTCTCCATCACCTGGAGTGGGTGAGGAAGATATCTCTTTGGAGTCGGTCCCCCTGCCTAAGCTGACTGGTGATATTGATCACCCTGAGAATGTAAGTATCAGGAATCTTCTGAAAGAACAGTATGTCACTGGACTGAAAAGTTCATTTGACACACTGGATCTCGCTTGTCAACTAGCTCTGCAAGGAGCTAGGGCTCAAGCTGAGCAATTGGTAAAAGAAAGTCGTTTGGCCGAATTAGAGAAAGTGGAGACTGCTAAAGCAGAACTCCTATCTAAAATGTCCAAAATGACTGAGGAGAATGAAGCCCTCAAAAGACAGTTGGGACAACGAAATGACATGGTAGCAACCTCTAGCAGAATAGTAGATGATTTGAGATTGAACATTGAAAAATCTCGTATGGAAAGTCAATTTTTAATTGATGATCTCAAAGTCAAGTTGGATCGCAGTAAGGATATGGTCAGTTCTGCTGAACATAAGCTAACTGCTGCCAGGACTGAAATAAGTCTAAAAACCAAAATTATTCGGAAGTTGGAACACGAAATTGGTGGTCTAACAGAAGAATTTTCTAGCTATAAAAAGGAAGCTCAACAGAACGATGACTTCTATGAAGAGTTGGCTGAGTTCTTTGAGGATTGCTATGAGATACCATTGTCGAGTTGGTACGACGAGAGTGTGTACAGGGTTGAACGGGGTTCCGCCCCTCTTCCCTTAGGGTTTGACGGTGATGCATACGCACAAAGGTTGAGAGCTGACTCCAGGGCTAGTAATACCCCTAGGAGTCCTCCACCTCCATCTACAGAAGATGAGACGCACCTGGCCGACTGCAGTTACGTGGCTGCCACCTCCATGGCCTGTGGGTCATCGGAGTTGGTTCCTGTGACGTCTGTTCCTAAGACGTCCGTGGCTGTGACGTCTGTTCCGGTGTCACCTGTTCCTGTGACGTCCGTTGCTGTGGCGTCTATTCCGGTGTCACCCGTTCCTGTGACGTCTGGGGCTGTGACGTCTGTCCCTGTGTCACCAGTCTCGGTGACACCTGTTGCTGTGACGTCTACCTCTGTGTCGTCTGATGCTAAGACGATGCAGTATACTACCATGGGGGTGGACACAACCGTGTCTTCCTTTGAGACTATGGATACTCCAGCCGGGGTGTCCGCTCTAGCGAGGATGGTGGTGAATGAACTGCAGACAGAGTCACATAACTCGACTCCTGTCTCAACACCAATACTCGACACCACCTCTTGTCAGTCACCGTACCAGATAACGGAAAGTGAGACTAGAGAGGCGGTTCAGATACTGATGGAGCTGAACGATGCAATTGCTGAGGCTGACTTACGTCTGTCTATCCGTGATGCTGAGGCGCTTATGGCTCCTGAAAACGAACTCGAACAATCCATGATGGTGGATCCTCCAATGGACCTACCTGTGACGACTGGTTCTATGTCTGGGAACCATCGTCCATCTACCCTGGACATTCCTGTATCCATGGCGAGTATAGCTATGGGTGCTCAAATGCATGGTCCTGACCCTGACGCTTCGCAGCTACGGTTTGGGATGGACATATCCATTGAGATGAGTGACAATCGACCTAGTGAATGTATGTCTCCAGTGTCCAGAAACGAAGAACTTTTGCTGAGTGGCGAGTCATAAAAACATTCCCAGTTGCAGCATATATGGAACCTCTACCATGTGTCGTCATCAAGGTTGAACTTTTGCAGTAGTGGGGTTGTTAGTACACCACGGATCATATGATGCTTTATACTATAGACTATAAGTCACAGGATGACTAGATAGATATATATATATTTATAAAAGACTGAGATGACAAGAACAGTGGATCATTATCACCTATTTATGAAAAGACTTTGATATGATCTAGGTTTGCAGTTATCGCTATATATGAAACTGTTAAAACCATCACCAAAGAGTGTTCTATATTTTTTTGCCATAAGACAGTATTTGTGAAACGGGTTCTGTTTGAGTTGATGACATATGCTATAGGTATGATTATTGTATGCCGATTGTGATACTCAGATTTAACCGTCCAATGAGTAAAGATATGAGGGACTGGATCCTGATGATACCTACTGAGATGAAAGGTTGCTTGACTACATTCGTACTATGTGTAGATCTGTGGTAATAACATATCAATGAACCTGAAAAACGCAAAATTTATTCAGGTACTGAGAGTGGAAATTGCGTAAGTTGTTATGGAGATCTGTAGGCTCCCGTTGATTACTTTCAGAAGGAAGGTATCGAGTGAGGAGCCGGGTCATTCTATTTTTCAGCTTGCTGCGTTTTTGATCTTTGAACTAAGTGTGGAGACTAATTCTCCCTGAATCGTTGAAATATGTTACGCCAACACTAGATCTGATTGCTTACGGTATTCCTATATGGAGAATGTCACTTGTATTATTGTGTGAAAACACCCATGTGACCATGGTGCATAAGGTTTTGGAGACCTTGATTGGATTGAAAACTGCATTTACCGGATCTACGCTATATGTTCATTTATTCCAAAAATATTGATCTTTCAAACCTTACTCTGGCACGTAAAGCGAGTGAGTCTATTCAAATAGACGGGTTGGGTCAAGGTTTACTATAAAGTCGACACTTGCCACCTTTTTTGTTTCCAATATGTCTTGTACTAAAACTTGGTAACTTTTAAGGAGAAGTGCTCATATTTGATCTGTATGTATACGATACCTGTTGTAACAAATCGTTTTCGATGAGACATGGTTAGTATGCGATAAATGTGTCTTGAAGGTTTTATATATTTTTTTTATGATATATGGTCAAGTTTGTTTTATAGGGCTTGACTGGCTGTGTGGAGTTTATCCTCTTAGTCCCATAAATCATGACTGTTATTGAAGGATTATACTCGATTATTGTGTAACTGGATCCTGATGGTTGATATGATTGACGTTAATATCAAAAAGGATGAATACATATCTATGATACCCAAGAAATATATTAGTGGTTCTAATAGAAAGAGTTACGCTTGCCTCCACTATGTATATGTTTGGAGACAATATATTTGTTTTTTGGGTTGTTTGGAGATAAAATTTGTCATTTGTATTAAGGTAGTATAATAATACTGCACTTAGTGCTGCTATTTAGACGCTGTGATATTGTCTGAAGGGGGGTAGTGTAGTGGGTCGCCGCTGTACTATTTCTAGGGAACCAGTTGGAGTTATATTTGGTATATGTGTTGTCGTGTATCCAGGCCGCACTCCTGTCTACTGCCGAGTATAAGGTTATATAAGCCCACCTGAGGAATGGTGGAGCGCGGCCTGGTTATGTGCATTGAGCCGTGACCGCCACGTGTCACCCGACATATCTCGGGTACAGTGTCGGCTCGGATGCACCGGCGCGTGGTTACCCGGAGTTCCTCGGGAACTCAAGTGTTTACGAGTAATGGAGAGAATTACATAACGACCAGTACATAAGACCTGGAGTTCTGCTAATCGAGGACCCAGTCTTGCTGCGCACTTCGGCCAGCTTGGCTGCTCCACAACAGAGCTTCCCCGAACTCTGTTGTACCTTTTAGGCCTAGTCCTGTCGCTGCTTCCACCTTGGTCACCCTGCGTCTCTCTCTGTTCTACCCTCTGGGGGAACTAGAGGAGATAGACGCACTGGTGTACAACTCCGGGTACAGAACTCCCTACGGGGGAGTCTGTCCCAAGAGGAGTTAACCAAGATGGAAGAGAGCATTGGAACTCGGGAACTATGTACTAGACCGTGAGCGTATACCTCCTGTATGTTCATATGACCACTGGTGTTCAGAAGCCTATTTGATTATTGCTATCCGTCTGTATGATTACGAGCCGTATGTCAGAATGAATAAAGTGTAATTTCTGAACAACCTATTTTCGAATCTGGAGTTTTTCATAGCAGATGTCTATCTTAGAATAGCCAACAGCTACAATAAGTTAAAATCATGATAAATCATGTTTTTCCTCTCAATGGGTGAGATCATGACCAATCATAATACATTATGATTAATCATGATCAGGTAGAATCATGATAAATCAGTTTTCTCTCCCAATGGATAAAATCATGAAAAACCATGATAAACTATGATTAAATATGATTAGGTAAAAATCACGATAAATCATATTTCCCCTCTCAAGAGGTTAGATCATGATGAATTATGGTTTATAATGACATATCATGAAAAAGAAAACATAATTTATCATGATTTGCCCCTCAGGAGGTAAGATCATAATGCAGTATGATTAATTATGATTAACCATGGTAGAAGATACCATAAATAATCACTATTTACCCTCTCAAGAGGTAATATCACAATAAAGTATGATTTATCATGACACAAAAATACATGATTTATCACGATTTTGCCCCTCAGGAGGTAATATCATTATAAAGTATGATTTATCACGGTTAATCATGGTAGAAGAAAACATGCTTAATTATGATTTATCATGATATATCATGATAGATCATGGTTAAACATCATAAATCATGATATTTATCATGATATTTTTCTACCTGGGATCGACCTAAGGCAGAGTGTTTTAAGAGTATACTACCCTCTCCGTGGCTTGTCACCAGGCTGAGGATTTGGAAAAGTTGGGGATGGGGCTTATATACGAGTTAAGTTCATATACAACACTTTACGGTATTGCATTTTTAAAGGCAATCTTGATAAACAATAATAAATATTTATCAATTTCTAAGATCATGCAAAATGTTTGACCAGGGTTTAAGGCTGTACTTACAGTCATCGGTGTTAAACAGCAGTTGATCCCCCGAGGCGAGCTCTTTACCGTCCACCCCCAGTTTGAGCACTGTCTTGCTGTCTAGTATGTAAATGGCGTAGGTGAGGTAGGTGGTCACGTGGCTGTATTGTGACAGCAGTATGAGTGTGTTACCCGCTGTCTGCATGCGGAACATGACGTGGTCCCGCCCGGTCACCGTCAACCACTGAGGGGTCCCGTCTAACTTTGCCTTCAGGCGGAATGCATCTCCTGAAATATTAAATATATTATAGGTTTGAATATAGATTTTGATTTACACTTAAGGTTAAACTGAGTTGATTTGATAGCCTTTATTTTAATTGAGGACATGTCCACATTTATAGCAACTTTTCAACCCTCGGAAAGAAGCCCATTATTCATTATACGTAATGTGATCCACATTGCGATTAATTTACTTGTGACACACACCCGCCACCTACCGTGTACCACGGAACTACTGAGGGGGGGGGGGGGGTCTATACATCCACCAGGCCACCCGGCCGCCATTAGCAAAATAGCAGCAAGCAGAGACACTGTTTTCAATCTGGCAACATCGGCTCAGGATTAAGTCATCTGCCCCAGCCGGGTAGAGATTTATCTAGAGAAGATATTCAGGTTGTGAAATATGCCTCCAAAGAAAGCAACTGCGGCGCAGAACGCCAAGCAGGTTGAGGAATTAAAGGAGAAAATGGAATCCGAAAATGGCGTCTTGCGGGCGCAGATGGCGGAGACCAACCGACTCCTACAGCAGATCCTGGACTCTAAACAGGCCGAGGAGGAGGAGGAGGAGGACGAGGTGATATTTAAAAACCAACCCCAGGTCGCCAAAAAGAAGAAGGCGTCAAAAGGAAAGAAGAAACGCCTCAAAATGAAGGCGAAACACGCACAACGGCAGGAGGACGTCGGCTCGTCAGCATCGTCCACGGAGGCAAATGGTATTAAACTGCATATAAATCGGATCACTGATGCAAGGTGTAAACTTCAGTGCACTCACCCACTTGGCTGTCCAGCTTCCACTCGGCATGTGTGACCTGCTCCATGGAGGTGAAGGCTACAGAGCCTACCACCAGCTGGTGTTGCTGCTCCTCCCAGTCCATGAAGGTGTTCTCCAGTACCTGGTCACCGGTCCCTACCTGGATGTGTTGGCTGAACCATGACACCCAGAACCGGCGGTACTTCCCGCATGCCAACAACCCCGGGGTGGACACCCGCACAGCCGGGGTGTCATCCAATATCCTGAAATATAATTTGATTTATTCGATTTATTATAAGCAACAGTAGGCTAGCATAGTATTATTGCGATTGTGATTTTTTTCCATCTAGCCTGCTCGTTTATTGTTTATTTTCTTTATTTTTAAAAAATAATTGTATCTTTGTTCCGAATAAATAACTTAAGAGTTGATATTAGAGATATTTGATGTTAACACATCAATCAGAATTCCAACAATAGTGCAACATCGATGATTTCTACGAGCTTTTAAAAGAGTTGATGTACATGTCTCTCATTTCACATTAAGGCTACAACCAAACAATAGTACTACTTGATTACAACGCAGCTATGGCCAGTAACTTGCCAGTGCTAAACTCGTGAATCGTGCCAATCCTATGGGGTTGATACATTCCGGAAAAGATGGCATGATGCACCAGCACAGTGCAAATTGGTCAAGCATTTATGCTTCATTAGTCCATTATAAATAAAATATATACGATAAGGCATAAGAGACAGCACGCTGCCTTACAACTTACCGCTGAATAAAGGATGCATCATGGTTTGGTCCACCTCCTATGGCAACCACCCAACTATTGGTTGTGCCGGGTGCCTTGTGTTCAGTTGAAAGGTATAGGGTGCCCATCTCACAGGACCTTAGACTGATTACAATGGACTGTTCACTCATCAGGCTCCATGTGTGGTCATAGTCACCATCGGGACTTGTCGACAGCTCAAATGTATCCCCTAGAAGGTGTTGCAAATAAAGAATGGTTTTGAAACTAATGTGAGATTTTTCTCATTAGCTCTGATATCAATATTCAGAGGAGTTTTCTGAAATGACTGAGGGCGATTTCGTAGTGTAGTGCAATAAGGCAGTGGGAATGGGTATTTGGATGATTTAACGTTTTACAAATAGTGTACTGGAGTAGATTTTTAATTAATAAAGTCTGGCTAGATGGCCTAGTGGGTGCAGCTATTACTTAATCTTCTTTTTGCGAGACAAGCCTCATAAATGCTGTGACAATGGGTAGCAGCTGAGAAGTCCACAGTGAATGAAGGAATGTATTTCATTGATCTAAAATGTATCCCGCTAGCAATCTGTTAACCGGGTGTAAGTAGTATAGTGGAATGGAGGCTGTACCAATGTGTTCAGTGAGTGGAAGTAGTTTAGTGGATTAGGGGAGTGGGGATGGATGTACTCATGTGTAGACTGAGTGTAGGTAGTATAGTGGAATGGAAGAGTGTGGATGGCTGTACCAATGTGTTCAGTGAGTGTAAGTAGAATAGTCGAATAGGGGAGTGGGGATGGATGTACCAATGTGTTAAGGGAGTGTAAGTAGTATAGCGGAATAGGGGAGTGGGGATGGATGTACTAATGTGTTCAGTGAGTGTAAGTAGTATGGTGGAATAAGGAAGTGGAGATGGCTATACTCATGTGTAGACTGAATGTAGGTAATATAGTGGAATGGAAGAGTGTGGATGACTGTACTAATGTGTTCATTGAGTGTGAGTAGTTAAGTGGATTGTGACAATGGGGATGGCTGGTAAAAAAAAACCACCAAAATTAGCAGTAGAAAAACGTATTATTTACACTGAATGAAAAAATAATATTTGTGCATTTACCTTTCCTTTGACCAAATCTCCAGGACCCCTTGACATCATCTGGTGTACTCACAGCAGCTTCCAAGCCACCAGGCATGTATTGGATGTAGGTAAACATAAAACTCTCTGCTCTCACGTCTCGTGACCTACCGATCTCCACATCATTGTCTGACCATGTGACCCAGAAGTCGCGATAGTAGTCACAATGTAAGATGTCATCCGTCTGCGTCTCAAACACGATTTTGTCATCTAAGGTCCTGAAATAGGGTGAGAGAAACTTGAATATCTACATTCTTGTTCTAATTGGTTATGTATTGATTGCCAAAGCCCAGTGTCAGAATCAAATAAATCTTGTTTCTATTTTGTATGACTCTGGTCCAGTAGCTCCCTTGTTTCAATACTATGGCTATTGAAATTGGCAGATAAATTATCTATCCATGATAAAACGACTCATTAGATGAACAACAAATTGAAATAGAGCGTCTTACCGAATGGACGATAATGTATTATTTTCTGCTCCTATGATGATCTTGAAGCTGTTTAGCTTGCCCGTAAAGATGACCTCTGCATCCCTGCAAGCTTTAACCTTGAACACAAACTCATTCCTGCTATTGACCGTCAGTAGTGTCTGCTTAGCGACCGTGCCGGTGACCACCCAAACCTCGTCAGCTGTATGAGGAAGAGTTTTGACAACATAGTTTTTACAAAATACATAGACATGATTATGTGCTTCCTAGAGATGAAACAAAAGCTTTGTTTATTGGTTACAATTAGGGGACATGATTGTTAATAGTGCAAAGTGTGCCGACCACTTAGTTGTGGTATCTAGCTGCCATTGCTTGGATCTCCAGTGTCATGGATGAGCATGGTAACCATTACACTACAGACCCATGCCTGACTTAACATTGGCTATGCCCAGCATTACTGGATAGATACAAGTTGAGAGCAGTGACTGCCACAACTGGAATGAGAAACCTGATTCCATACACCATGAACAGAATAACTGAACCGAAATTAACAAAAAATAGAGAAACCCAAACATACCATCGGCTGCATTCGTAGCCACTTCCCACTGTCGCTGGATGCCGGCCATATTCCAGAAGCTCACCTCCCTGAAGTTATGTGAGGTCCAAGATGTTGTAGCTAGTCTACTAAGATGCTCCTGATTCCCTTCCTCATACCGTCCTAGACCAAACTTCACCTCATCCTCATCCCAGTACAGCCAGAAGTCTCTGCTTTCATTGCAGTTCAGCACACCAGGAGTAGGGGTGGTCTCAGAGGCACCCAATGCCTTTACCTCCCTCAGGGTGGTCTCTACATTGCCGTTAGCACCTATCTCTACAGATATCGCGTCTGATATGATGTTACCGGGTTCATTGGAGAGGACCACTTTGGCATTACTACAAGTGGTTACGGCAAATGAGATGACGTTGCCGGTTATAGTTAGCGCTAGGTCCGCACTTGTTGTAGAGTTTATGACGTTAGTCATCACTTTGTCTGAAAGTTTGAACAGAAGTAAGTATACCCTAAACTAATTTTCACGTTCAGAATAGAAAGAGTGTGTTGGTTTGTTGTTTGATTGGAAGTGGATACCACTGAGAACTTTTGTGCAAAGCTACAGATTTATACTTATGATCGTGAAATACAGACATACCTTGCAGTGGAACTGGCTGATCGTAACCTAGAGTGAAAGAAAATGCAAAATATATCATGAGCTGTTAAAACTTCATTTCATGATTTAGTTACATTGTAGGGAAAATATCATGCATAGCCTCTGATACAAAGTTCCAGCATTAGTGTGCATTGCCACGTATTAACATATTATATTACTCTAGGATACAGAGGTAGTTAAATAGATGAATGAGCTATATTCTGGTCTCTTGATAATGCAGTAAACTATGTTACCAAACATGACCCTACCATAGACAAGGTCTCCTAATGTCCACACACTGTCCTCCCTGGAGTACACGGCTACAGATGAGACCACTGGTGGAGTCTCTAGTTGGGCAGTTAGAAGAGGGGCAGTGATAAGGGACCCAGCCCTCACACTGACCTCCGAGTCAGACCACTCAACGACAAACTCACTGTGACGTACGCACGACAGGATACCGGGGGTGGACACATTGGTCAGGGCTATACCGCTGTCTGACCATACCATGGAGTAGTCATTTGTCAGTTTGATCTGGTTAAAAGGAGTACATTTGCAGTAGTCCTAACATATTTGGCAATTATATGGAAATTATTTTACATTTTATGTTTTTATTTCACATTTTACATGTTTTATTTTACATTTTATGTCTTCAAGGGTCTCTGTTTTATTATTGCTATAAGTTGAGGTTGCAAGTTTGAAATAGTGTTTTGAAATCAACCAATTTAATGTTTTAATATCATTCACAGCCACACTGAACAAGTCATTTAGTTGCAAGTTTGAAATGGTGTTTTGAAATCAACCAATTTAATGTTTTAATATCATTCACAGCCACACTGAACAAGTCATTTAGGCTCTTAAAAGTAATTGAGCGAAATTAACTACCTTATGTGCAAGTCGCTCGAATTCATCTGGGATGTAAGCCAACACAATGTTGGCCTCGGAACATGCCTTAACCTTAAAGTTGAATGATGTCACTCCAAAGACGTCAACCCATGCAGCTTTGATTAACGAGGGGTTTGTGGCAATAAATGTGTCAGCTGTAAAGAAAAAGAAAATCAGTTGTGATACATGAAAGATAATTAAGTCATATGTGCCTGAATATTTGGTAGACTGGTTCTGATTATGACAGCTCAGATCTGTCAAAAATACCTGATTTTCGTGATTTAGTTGTTATTAGGTTAGGAGCCATAAAGTTACTAATACGTGCTTAAACGTCACAGCGACTTCAAAAATTATATACAAATATAAACAATGTAAAAAGACCTATATTATAAAGTATTATGTGTAGCGCCTCCCATAATCAAAAGTCATTAAAGTCATATTTTCATTGACAGACATATAAACGCATATATACATACCACCATTGATAACATAGACATCCGAGCTTCCTCTTTTAGTTGAAAGTTTAAGGTCATCGCTGGTGGCACAGCGCAGGAGGTGACAGCTGTTGTCCTTGAAATTGATGACGTTTGCGCCCACCCTACATGCAGCCGTCTGACAGTGTGACAGCGAGTGTTTCTCCAGATAGGACACTTGTTGACAGTCTGATGACAGCCCGGCCGCTTTGTATGACACGGCCTTAAAGCCGTATGTACAGGCTTGGGCTAGAAATGGTAGAAATCCAAGGACTTTATTTGAGTAGCCTGTATACAATATTTGCAACGTCTCGAAGTTGTAGAGTGAATGGCAGAGGTGTTCTTCATAATGTAGCGGTCATATTTATTTTACCATGATATCTATCTATCTATCCATGCTCGCTATAGATAAGGGAAGCCTTGGAATAAATTGCATTATTTGTTGATATTCGCTTATCATAGGAAGGCATGGCTAAATTAACTTTTCTTTGTTTTATTAAACAAATTAAGGGTTTGAATAATTTTTTCTTTTGTTATCTTGTTCAAAAACTTCACATAACTGATTATTTTTTTGAAAGATTTCAAGTTCAGTGTTTTACAATGTATTAGAAGTAATGTATTTTCTGTTTTCTTTGTGCCTATATATACTCACGATGATGCTGATCCACCTCCCAGGTCCCCTGCGAGACGCCGGGTCTCATTGTCACGTGATTGAAAGATGGCCAATCAGGAGGCAGCCTCCACGCCAAGTAGGACCTCTTGTAGATGTCACCAGGCCCGATCTCTAATACACCGTCTTTCCATGATATCCAGAACCTGAAATCGATCATTGTTCAAGAGCTTGTTGATGGCAGTGTGTATTTAAAGATTCAGCCATGACAAGAGGTCTTTATCACAAAATGCTGTAGTACATGGCGTATGCCTTGTTTGCATCATAATAATGTGTGGATTGCCCTTGCGACATCACCAAAGGGCTTACATGTATAATGCCAGAAGCAGGCTTGATAGCCATAAGTGGCGGTTCCATCGATACCTATGACTGTTGGTGACCGTTGGGTTTGGGGAAAGACCCTTTTTAGGCACTCTCGCCAATTGCCATAGGCCATTCTGCCCCTGTAGTGTCAATGGGCATATATCAACAAGATTATAATTATAAATTAAGACCCACCTGTTGAAACCTAATGGTAAAACCTCAGAGATATGTGTCGATATAGGACTTGCCATAGATTCCAGTGGAATAATCTCAACCTGTAATTTAAAAGATTAATTATTATAGTATAAACAAGCGTCCTATGTCCTCATGATGCATTAATGCAGCCCCAGCAAGCAACGCACCATCAAGTTCTATGGGGTTCTATGGGGTTAACGTTGCTACGGGGTACCAGTATAATGCCTGCAAGATAATCGTTGGCACTGCATTTTCTTCATAAGGTTTTATTTGGGTAAATACAAAATGTATTTGTTCGCCAGATTTAACAGGCCATTCTGGCACCAGGGCAACATACCATTAAAGGTATAATAAAGCAGATTAAGAAAAAAAAATCATCAATGAGTTACCATGTCTTCATATACTCCGACGGCCACCGTGACAGAATATTGTTGGTTCTCGGTGCCGGTTGGGGAGAGGACGAGTTGGAAGCCTCCATAGGAATAAACGTTAAAAGTGATGTAGCTGTGCATCACACTGATGATCTGCAGACTACCTTGTGCTGCAGATGGACTAATAACAAACCGGTATGTGTTTCCTGTGAGAAATGAACAAAAAGCAGAATCAGAGAATAATCCCTAATCTTTTATGACCTATGATAAAGATTGATGGATTATCGAAGGGTTAGTGTCAGTCAGTCCAACCATCAGCAAGTTATAACTACCTTAAGCCATGGGTCTACTGCATGTTACCAATCTTAGCTTCAAAGGTTGCAATATTCTCATGAATGTCACCTCAATTAGCTACATATTAAGACCATTCTCCAAGTCGGGCAAAGGCTTCCTGTCCTATTTATGTCATATAGCCATAATTTTGTTGGGGTACATAAAACGCTGTTCTGTCTGGACATAGTACAAAAATATGTTAATTATGATGAAAGACTGTCTAAATCAGCGAACACTCTCGGATGTATTTATCATGGTGTTTTGCCTGGTTAGGAAGCTGAGAACAGCTTTAATTGGCTAGAATCTGTAATTTTCGAGACATTCCTGTATCAAAACAACGTTTTCCGCCCCCCAAAAAATGGGGGCAGATTCTGCGCACAACACCGCCTACAGCCTTGGGCAACTCGGTGAATGGATATTTGTTTTATTAAGATGTCTCAGCTAGTTTGATATTGCATACATTACTGTGTAATTGTCTATGATAATTACGTGTATATTAGTGTGACCTACCTCTTGATCTAGGAACTGTCCATGAGGCATCCTTGTCGTCCCCAGATGCTAAGGTCAGTCGCTGTAGCACCAACCCTGCTGGCAGTTGGTGTCCCAGTATAGTGGACAAACCTGTATAGGCTCCCTGACCGAAGGAGAAGAAGTCATCTTCCAGAGACACCCAGAAAGGTAGCGGCTTTGTACAATTTAACAGATTTTCGATGTGGAATTGCTGGACGATTTTATCATGCATTTGCAGATATGTCCACCCCGTGGTATTCTGCAAGAGGAGAAAGTCAGTTAGCTGGATTTGACATTTATCCTTTAGGTTGGCATGATGGTTCATGCTTTCATTTATATTATCATGATACACTCAAGCAATGATGGGAAATAGATTGGAAAGATTATGTTGGTGCATTATACCAGCCCCTGGTACACCCCTGGTTAATTACTCCACCAGGGCTTGCACCAGCTGACCCTTCGATCAGGAGTGTATCAAACCTGTTAGATATGCAGGATCTGTTTATATCGCACGTCATTCATTTTGACCATAGGTATAGTAAATTAACACATTATGTGGAATGTTTGCTAACAGAGTACCAAAATTAAGCAGGTAAATCAGGCAGCACAAAGTATCAACTTTTTACTTCGGTTTGTTGCGCACCATAAGACCTCCGGGAGGAGCTGTGGCTAGTATGTGAATCAGATCGCCGATGTGATAGACGCACACTGGGGATGTGGCTTGTACAAGAGTTTTAGATGTATGCTACAGTACTAAATCACCATAATCAGAGTTAGGCTTACACACAAGGTTTTACGATAGTGAGCTGGTGTTGTAAATATAATACTATAATTTCACTTACTTGTAGTACTACTCGATAGGAAGCATAGGTCTCATCACCTACAGTCGGTGAGAAGTGGAGGATAGCAGTGGAACATGCCCGGACACTGAAAACAAGGCGTGAGCGGTCGGTGATAGAGAAGGTGGTTTTGTCTTTGTGTAGGGCAGCGCTTGTTGACACATGAGTCAGTGTCACTGTAAGGAAAAACAAAAGAAATTCTCTTGAAGAAGTGCAAAAGACTGAAGTCTATATTCATATTGAAGATAATACCCACTGCTTTTATTGCGGTATATTCACGAGCCAGGAACTAGTTCTAAATCTTGTCATTAGGTAGCTCTCCGCCCTATATTAACCTGCACGAGGAGACCAACCCCAACCGCCACCCTTACTTACTGTTCTTGGTACATACTTTATGCTATAGGAAGATGACAATTGATAGAGGCTCACACCAAAAGCTACTCTGACAGCAGAATAAGAAATCACTGCGATAATCCCACAGACAAGTCAGAAGATGAGCTTTCTATTTTTGTGTACTTACCCTCATCTCTAGGTATTGCCCAGGAGGCGTTCCCCTTGATGTGCGATGCCAATCCGATCATAGTTAATAAGTAAGTTGATGATACAGATGCCGACATAAACCATTGGTCCCACGATGGCTTGCCAACCTCCTCCACAATTATAGAACCATGCAAAGATATCTTCAGACTCTGTGGCAGCTCACAGTTGAGTATTGTCCCAGACTTGGAGCCTACTTGCGTCCCTGTCTTGCGGTCCATGATAAATGATTTTTGTGTACCATCCAACTCTTGCTGCCCCAGGATAATTTCGTAGGCCTGTGCTGATTGGTCAGTCAAGTCAGATGACAACAACATATGAGCACTTTCACAAGAGGCCACAGAGAAGTATAATATATTATCAGCTTCAATGGCAAATGAAGCTGCAGTGAAGGTGTTTGACTCAACAAAAGTCTGTACGCGGTTTTCGTTTTCTGTAGAAGTAGAAGAATAAATCAATGATAAATGACTGAATCATTTATATGATTGATCCAGATCTATCCAGTGGGCACAGAACATTGAATGAACATTGATAACTGATTTTCAATGTTGATTCAATGTTGTTTCTAACGTTGATTCAATATTGAACTAAATTTTGTGACACTTTTTTGTCAGAGAGCACTGATAAAGTAAACCTGTCTACAGATTTGTCTAAGCAATAAAATAAACAAGTAAAAGGTTGTCTAATCAGGTTTCCATCCCACAAACATGTCTCCAGACTTATCTAAGTGACAGGGAAGGGGGTCTTCTAGCTGGAGATGTCAGATAGAGGACCCACTTGGCATGCACTAGCTCAAACCCCAACATTTGGCAGCTCCAGGTTCTATTTGTGGGATGGTAACCTGATAGGTTAGACAACCTTTAACTCGTTTATTTAAGACAGTCACTTAGACTAGTCTGGAGACATGTTCACCTTTTCAGTGTGAGTAGCTAAGCTAAATATCAATGTTTTAGTATAGGACAGTTATCAGTCTTCAATTGTCATACCATGAGATTCTAACAATTTAAGTATGCCATAGTGTTTTTAATATACTTTAGTGCATTATTACGAATACCCAACATGAAGCTTCTAAGCAGTATAAGACCATAAAAGGTTTATCTGGGTACCTTGATAGCCTGTGAACTCCCACTTGGCACCCGATTCTCCTTTACTTCTGAAGTCCACAAGGTTGACAAAGAAGTCTATAGTTTTGGAGGTGCCTTGGTATAAGACTGTGCCATCAGCATCAGCTGTTCCCCACTGTAAGAGGTCATCCATCCATGTCACCCACACCTTCCTCTGGGGACAACTATGTGTAGATACCAACCTGCCTTTAGCATCAAACAATTCAGCCATGTCTAGGTCTACCGAAATGTATGCATTATCAAAGTGATCAATAAGTTCAATGGTTTCCGCTAAGGTCAGGGTCACTGTTCCACAGGTCACAAGGTCAAAGGTAAGGTACTTCTCGGGAGGTGCTGTTCTCCAGTAGCGGTGAAGGTCGGTCGATGGAAGGGTCTCGAATCCTAGATACTTGACTGTTAGAACAGAAAGCAATATAACATACTTCCATTGGAAATTTTTTACAAAATTATCCTAATTAATCAGATTATTAGCAGGAAGTGGAACATAATATGAATCGATTGATGTGGAAAATATTCGTTTAAATGTGAGACTCAATGCAGGTAACTGACCAAGTAAAAATTAATATTAGCCAAAGAGTTGTCTTCAGAGTCAATGGGGTTTGGACCAGACCACCTATCTCTGTTTAAAAAAACGATCAAAAGGAAAGGCGCAATAAACAAAGTACATACCAAACCTTGTCTCCACTTCCCACTTAGTTGGTGTACCCCCTTCTGAGAAAAACGTGATACGTTCAGCTGGAATCCCGCTTGATGGAAAATAGGCGAGTAGCAACTCCTTGCCATGTATAAAATAGCCGATACGCATTGCAGTTCCTTCCCATTCCAGGTAGAAGGTCTGCTGCATACCATAGGTAAGGAGGTTTGGGTGGTATGTGCTGCTGACTACAGACCGAGGACTTGTACTCTAAAGGGAGAGATTTGGACACGAAGCATTTGTTATTTTAATGATCCACACTTCTGAAAAAGCCTTTGAACATAATTGCCATTATGAACACACTTTGTCACCTTTAAAAGCAACTCCACCTGGGATCCACTGACTGATTGAGATTGTGTGATAAAGCCATTGCACACAATTGTCTACCTAAATTCCCGCGTACTAGCCACGGCTTGCCTGTGAGTCAGATCACTGGTGCGGCTTATAGAATTGCCCTAGAGTTGGTGTGCGGCGTATAAGCGAGTTTTAGTTACTATGGTACAGTACTAAAGTCACCATAATCCGATCACCAGTGTGGCTCATACGCGACTTAGGCTTGTACGCAAGAATTGACGGTAATAATGAAGCAAGGCTGGGAGAAAGGTGTTAGTAGGAATGGTGACCTTCACATGCACTGATAATCTTAATGCTTGAGGCCTTAGTTTGTATTGGCTATCCCGGATTAGTCATAGGGATATTGGTCAGAATGATGAACTGATATTCAAAAATTACTAAAGCAAAGGAAAATATGACTGTTGCGTAATGAAGTTAAAGTTTGAAAGTTTTATTTACCATGAATCATTACAACGATGATCTTCATAAAATAATCATAGGAATGGAATCACAATGGTGGGTTGGTCACTACTGACTCTACAAGATAGTATTGACTAACCATGGTTGGTCGTAATTGGAACCAGAATATGACCAACTAGATTCATCGCTATTGACTTAGTATTGGGGTTCAAATATAATCCGTCTAGCCAAGATGTCTGTTCGTCAGCATTACATCGACCAAAGAACAGAAAAAGTAGGAATATTCTCGATAGAATGATAATGGACGGACCCAATCTGAACTAGTTCTTTCATTATGAGAAATATGATGAGTGCGCTTTATTTTTGCCTTTTTTTTTGCTAAGGCCTAAAGCATATTCAGGTTCTCGGGGAACCAAATTCACATTTCACTAACTAAAAAGCTGTAATCATCCAAGACAGCAAAAGGCATTGCGGACACTAAGTATGCAGAATGGGGTTAAATAAAATTAATGTCTTACAGATTCATATTCTCTCCGTAGGATGATCCTTCCATCTGCGTTACCCAACTCGACGGTGTAAACGTAACCATCTTCAGCATAAATTTTAACCTCAAGCCTAGAGGCTGGGGTCACTCTGAACTCCAGGTACTTTGTCGGTGTGATCAGCCAGGGTGACAGGTTGGAGGACGTAGTCTCCATGTGGTAGACCTCCCCTGCATCATTCAGTAAGAAAAACATTGACAGTGAGCCCATTCAAAAAATACTTTTACCCTCTAGGACTTCTACCCTTGGGGACATCTACCCCCTCCAAATGCCCATATGGTCGAGTTACGTCATGTGGAAGGGGTAGATGTCCCCAGGGGTAGAGATCCTAGAGGGTAAAAGTCCACAGGGGTAGATGTCCAAGTGGGTAGATGTCCTATGGGGTAAAAGTATTAAGGGGGTAAAAGTCCAGGGGGTAGTAGTCCAGGGTGGTAATAGGTACCCCAGAGGAGCGCTGCGCTCCCGTGAAAAGGACCAAATGTCAGAGCATAAGAGCAATCTTTACATGCTCTTCACAGCCAGACCAATAATCATACAGGAATAGCAGACCACTCACCAGAAAGATATGGATCTCCTTGTGATATCTATTATCAATGCTCTGAATTTTGTACAGCCTAAGTCTATAAATATTGGTCTTTACTGAAGGCTGACTTTCTATCAGTTAGACACTTTGTCACCTGTTTTCTACCAGAGTCATTCCAGCCATTTTCATCAGATTCAGAGAATAATCCCCACCCCACCTCCTCAGATTTGAATGTGCTTCCTTCCTAATGTAGACATATATAATGAATAGAGCTATGCAAAAAATTTAGGTAGAATTCCTATTATGTCTGATCCTACAGGCTCACAAACAGGATGAACCAAGTACACTTTTTCTATACCGTATTTCTGGGCCATTTCCTAGGGCCTATAATTCAGAAATCGCTTGGGTTGAGGATGTGTCATTTTCTAAACTGGTTCTATGGATTACTGGCATAAGGCAAATGTAGTATCAAAGTGTATAGCATAGAATTTCCCATATTGCTATGTGGTCAAACTTGGGAAATACACTTTTCCCTTTGAGCATGAAGGCAGGTTCAGAGAGTTCTCCCACCAGTAGTATTCATTACAATTGGGCCATAATTGATTTTCTGTGTCTATATAACTATCTTAATAGGCATATGTATTACTTTAAGTGAACAAAGATTATTCAGGGAAATATGACCGTCTGAAAATGACACAGAAATAGAATTGGCACTTTTGACCCCCAAATATGGCCATGTGGGATAGGTGAACCCAAACCAGAATATGATATATTTAAAAGAGCTATATCTCCCCCTCATATTAATGTAAGAAAAAAGCTGGGTTCTCATTTCCTTCATAGTGTTGTAATCCAATGAAAAACACTGATTTTCATTGAAATTGACATGAGGACATGTTTAGGTAGCTCTCCTATCAGGAGTAGTTTTCATGAAGTGTTCCTATTTTGGTTTCTATATCTACCTAAAATTGTCAAAAGGCATGTGCAATACCATTGGTGAAATATGCTCCATTCAGGAAATATTACTGACTGAAAATGGCAGAGATGTGAAATTGGCACTTTTGATCCATACAAATATGAGCATAGAAACCAGGTGGGAAAGGTTATCCAAATATAGAATACCATGTATTGAGAACAGCACGACCCCATCTTCATATTTATGTGAAAATTAGTTTGGGTTCTTGTTTCCCACATGGTATTTTAATCAGATGAAAAACAGTTGTTTGTCTTGAATACACCCTGAGGCAATAGTATTTCTAATGATGTGTGAATTCACATTTGAGGTTTTCTATCTATGTAACTTCTCGATAGGCACTTCAATATCATACTGAAAATGCTATTTATTCAGGACATAGTACTGGCTAAAAATAGCTGAGATGTAGTATCAGCGCAGATTTACACAGTTCTGACCAACTGGGATGGGTAACTAAAATTTGTACAAATGTATTGTAGTGCAAAAAGCATTATAAATTTATAAACATAAATCATCAGCATTCATTAATTAAAACATGAGATCCGTTCTTCCAATGTCCTTTGTAGTGCTGTCATATATAGGCCCTATACAGGGAATCTTTGAAGGTTTGTATGAACAATATCCAACTAATTTTCGCTAATCTTCACATGAATATAAAGATGGGGTCATGCTGTTCCCAATATGTATGATATTTCATATTTGGGTAACCTATCCCACCTGTTTTCTGTGCTCTTGTGTTATACGGGTCAAAAGTGCCAATTTTACATGTCAGTAATATTTCCTGAATGAAGCATATTTCACCAATGGTATTGCACATGCATTTAAACAACTTTAGGTAGATATAGAAACCAAAATAGGAACACTTCATGAAAACTACTTCTGATAGGAGAGCTACCTAAACATCTCCTCATAGTCAATATAAGAAAAATCAGTGTTTTTCATTGGATTACAACACTATGAAGGAAATGAGAACCCAGCTTTTTTCTTACATTAATATGAGGGGGAGATATAGCTCTTTTAAATATATCATATTCTGGTTTGGGTTCACCTATCCCACATGGCCATATTTGGGGGTCAAAAGTGCCAATTCTATTTCTGTGTCATTTTCAGACGGTCATATTTCCCTGAATAATCTTTGTTTACTTAAGGTAATACATATACCTATTAAGATAGTTATATAGACACAGAAAATCAATTATGGCCCAATTGTAATGAATACTACTGGTGGGAGAACTCTCTGAACCCGCCTTCATGCTCAAAGGGAAAGGTGTATTTCCCAAGTTTCACCACATAGCAATATGGGAAATTCTATGCTATACACTTTGATATTACATTTGCCTTATGCCAGTAATCTATAGAACCAGTTCAGAAAATGACACATCCTAAACCCAAGCGATTTCTGAATTATAGGCCCTAGGAAATGGCCCAGAAATAAGGTATAGAAAAAGTGTACTTGCTTCATCCTGTTTGTGAGCCTGTAGGATCTGACATAATAGGAATTCTGCCTAAATATTTTGCATAGCTCTATTCATTATATATGTCTACATTAGGAAGGAAGCACATTCAAATCTGAGGAGGTCAAGTGGGGAGCCGTTGATGAAATTCAACGGAGTTACTCACGTCAGGCTATTTTCCTACCTTTCCTTTCTAGTGGTCTTGCCATTCCACCATGGGTTGGACCTATACAATATAGGCACCGTTGGATAGCTATGATTCAAACCTTTATTTGTATCCCCGGCACAATTATGAATAATTTTTTTTGAAATTATGGCTGCATTAACAATAATAAAACATCTTAAATAGACAAGTAATTCTCAAAAGAATTGATTGTGCCGCACCATGCCGTGAAGCTCGAATTCTCTAGAATACCCATGCTGAAACAGCTATGCAATTCGATGGATGGGGCCCATGTGAGACTAAATCTAGGAAATAATCGTTGTAAAATAAGTATGATAACCCCCTGGCCATGTCCTAAATTGAGTAGGTGTATGCACTGTAAGTGTATGGGAGCACAATTAGGTACAGGCACTCAATACAGACCCACATCCCAGTAAGTGAAGGGAAGAATATAGCTTAGAGTCAACAAAATTGCAAGAAAAGGTTTCTTATATGTTTCTTAACTGTTTCGCACCTTTGCTTGACAGAAAAAAACAATCAGCACCAGATTGCTCTTGGGAAAGTGGATTAGATATGACATGGCCACCAGTGATACAAATAGAGATGAACCTTCTGTGGTTCCTTTACCATGGACTGGAGGAACAATGTGGCAGCCCATGCATGAGGAAAATAATTATTCTCCCAAAGGCAGACCCCATTAAATAACTCACTAGCTCTGAGGATAATATTATAATTATATGATATGATCATGATTATATGCTATTTCACATGCTATGGATCTTCATTGAACATACAAACACCCCTTTTCGGCTTGAAAATTCCTGGTACCAGGTGTTTTAATTATAGTACATGAATCTCAAAATGTTGATAGAAAAGATCCTTCCATACATATCTATATAGATGAATCATATGGAGATTATGATTTATCCCATACATGCGTTATTCTCTCACTTTGACTTTTGTTGTGGACATATTGGTTTTGGAGGCACTCCTAGGGATGAATGTGGTGTATACTTTTCTTGCTGCATACTCATTTGAAGTAGGTGATAACCAATGATCAAGCTTTCTTTGCAATTAGTTTAAATGCAGTACCTTTATTTACTGGACTTACAGCTGGGGCCAGGTGTACTCATGCATGGCAGAGGACAGGTGAGTGGGGCTAGCAGCCACCACCACTCCACTCACACTGCCTGTGTACATATATGTTTACCATAAAACCAAGCTAAACACCACTTTGTGATCTATAGTATTTTCTATATTTTAAGCATTGAGATACTAACCCTGCTTTCATTTTGATCTAAAATAGACTCCTAAGTTATGATTATGTGCTGACTTCCATGGTAGAGTAAGGGAATAGAGCAGATGGTAGAATCTCAATGCAACTCTTCCCCTTCCTCAAAAAGGGGGATCTGCCCCCAAAAATACAAAATTTATTTGTGTTCCCTTATCTATAGAAATATATAGGCTTGTGTCTGAGAAATTTGAGAATTTTTTTTTAGGGGGGGGGGTGGGGGGGGGATGAATTTTTCTTGGCTCCTCTACCAAAATCTTTTTTCAAGATACTCTACGCTTCGAATTTCAAGAGAATCCGACCACTGGTTGTGATTCTATTGCCCTTTATATGGGATGGGCCTGCAGGTGACCACTGGCTTATGCCTGGGACAAGGCTATAAATAAGTTATTTTGTCATTTTTAAACATCAGTAGGTCACTAAATCTCAATGGGAATGTGATGAAAAAAAATTCAAGACACTCTATACCAGTTGCACATATGTTTTCCACAATATAAAGGTGCTCAACCTAAATCCCTTGAAGTTGTATATGGCCTGAAAATGGAAGAATGCCTATTTTCACTAGCCTTTCCTGTGCAAAGTAGCATTTTGAGGGGCATATTATGTCAATTTGTGTGCAAATATATCTTATACCAAGATCATTTCCCAAACGGAGCATATGGTTTATCATGAATTAGCTGTCAAGCACACTCTGGCTGTGTTATATTTGATGTATGAACAACCTAAAAATGCTCAATTGGCCCATCAGGAAAAAAAGACAAATATAAGGTAAAACTTTTTATCTTAAAAAAATCATAATAAATCAACCATTCAAAGGATCTCAACATAACTGATATCCTTCCTTCACATTCTTTTCAAGCTTTCTAATGATACTATTGCCGAATCTTTAGGCCATTTATCTTCAAAATACCTGTGGTACCTAGTGGTAAAAGTCCTAGGGAGTAGATGTCCAGGGGGTAAATTGCAGGGGGTAGATGTCCGGGGCTAGATGTTCGGGGGGTAGATGTCGGGGGGGGTTACTTGTCCTGATACCTATACGGATTTTTTCATGGCTTGGTGATGAGAAACAAGTTGTTTTTTTGGAGTGGCCTTTTTGAGGGTACATACAGACGTAGAGCAGTTGATACATATATTACCAAATTCACCTACCAAAATGATATAACCAAAACTCTTTCATAGGCTAGGTCTTTCATTGAGAGTCAGGCAGTACAGCATTGCAAGACTTTCTTGTAGTCTGGGTCAAGCTAACTTTCATCTTTTTTCTCAGCAGTGTAAACTGACAAGCATAATCATGATTCCCATGCTATACTGTATGAATAGCATTACTGGTTTTATGTACACATGGCTTTAAAATGCATATCGTTTGTCAGTGAGGAATTGTCAGCTTATATTGTCACTGTGTAAGCTCTTAAGTTAAGAAATTGACTGTAAAAAAAGCATCATCGTGATGACCGTCAGTCGTTACACTGACCACCTCATTTGCAAGGATGGATACGGCGGTTTGTAACATTTCTGACAATCTGGTGTCACAATGACCAATGCCATCATTTAACCTGCATTGGTCACACTATTATCAAAGTTGTAATACAGTCATGATGGTTCCTGAATGCAGTGTTGATGGGTTACTCCCTGCCATTTTGTTGATACATCATCACAACAAATGAATGCGAACCTTGAAGCACCATTTTTGTGTAATTATGTCATAAAAAATAGCATACCTTCAACATCTGGGAACTCCCACTCAACAGCCGAAGCAGAATCCAACACTGAGATTCCTGAGATTCCGACCGGTTCTGAACTCATCCAGTGTAGGAACCGGTCATGTCCTATTCGACCCGCACGACCTACTTGTATGTGACCTTCACCCCAACTAACCCAGAATGTCCACATCAGACCGCTGTTTAGAACACTAGGAGTGTCCACCTCAGCTAGGATCTCCCCACTTAGTCCATCTGCTCTGACACTGACGAGGTTTGACTTGGTGTTATTGTAAGCTCCCAGTGTTAACCTGAAAGTGGGTATATCCAACTGTTCCTCAAATTCTAAATCTTACTTAGATGTATTCCAAACACTGAAAAACTATAATATTTGGAGAATATAGGTCAATTTAATTTCATCAATAGGTGTTAATAGGTCACAAAGGGATCCAATGCCCCCAAACTATGGGCTTTACCAGAGATAAAAGCAGCATTCTTTTATTCGAAAATGACCATACAATGTGCAATAGAATCTAATTAAATATTTTGAGCAAAATTGGAGGGAATTATGAAGAATAGAACAGATAGAAAGTCAAATATAATTATTGTTATTATTATTATTGCTGAACATTCTCATTTTTAGGAAAATCTTTTCTTTTGTCCCCCACATCGGATGTACTAACCTGAATGTCTGTGAGTAGAGAAGGCCTGGGGTGGAGGTGAGGAGGATCTGTGCTGACTCAGCAGCCTTCACCCTGAGGATACAGCCACGTGTGGTGTCAGGGAGGGTCCTCCAGTACTCCATACCCTCTTCACCAGTAGCATTAACTCTGGTCACAGACCCTGCAAATCCAAATGTTTATGAATGTGTAAAATGGTTGCTCCGATATCATTTTTTCATTGAGTTAAAATTCGCCTTGATAATTGGCTGCAGTATGATGTAGTTTTTCTGTAATTTTCTTCTCCTTTTGAAATTGTAACCAAAATGTATTTTTACCTTGTTCTTGCCCAAACCTCCACTCGCATCCTGGGCAGTCCATGCGAATGAAATTCAGCGGGTATGAATCGTCAAAGTTCAAAGTCACTAATACCTCGTCTCCAAGTGTGTTTTTCCCCAGATTGATGCTGCCATTATTCCATGACACCCAGAATCTGATGAAACTATCAGGATCCAGGAGCCCTTCACAGTCTACTGTGGCCTTAAGGTTAGTATCAGTGTTGTCAATGACACATAACTTATTGGCTGCCTGTAGGACGATAATGATTAAGTTGGGACCTTTTCCTGATGGGGTTGAGGAGAGATAAAGTTCTGTGTTCTTGCTACCTTTCAGGCTGAACTCGAAGGACATCTTTCTTGTAGAAACCCACATGAAGTCTAATGGTGATATTGCCGTCTCCGGTATACGGAAACTGTGAAGAGGCTCTGAAATGGAAAATTAGAAGCGACATGACTTTGTCAATAACCCAATGAGGGCTCTGTGTAATAGTCAATAATATTATAGGCTTACTAAGTATCTTCTTTATGCTATCCATTAATGTCAGAAAATATTGGGTATTGCGCCTCCTGGTTTGATTCCTCTCCAGTCATGCCATAATGCCCCCATCCCCTTTAAAGAATCTGACTGAATTTGTTTATTCAAGTCTCGAGAAATATAAGAAAAGTTAAGTGTTATCTCTTTACATGTGACCTACCTTCAACATGATGTAGCTCCCACTCAGCTGGCAACTGGGACATGAACGCGATGGCATTTATATCAAACCGCCGATCCTTCAACTCTAGTAGCTTATGGGCTCCAACGACTTGACCATTGCCAACACGGATATATTCTCCACTCCACTCCACCCAGAAATATCTACCTGTACAAGAATAGAAGCCGCCATGTATCAGGGGTATGCTACTGCTGACAATTTTATGGGTTATCTTGGGAAAGGTAAGTAAAAGTCACTTCGTATAATTTCCAAAGTTCCTATAGGGAATGGTGAGGAAGATTGTGATTGGCAGTGAGGATGTATACGAGGTATACTATAAGCAAGAAAAACATTTTGTTGCATAAAGTCACTCTTTAAGTGACTTTAAGTTCAGTAAATGCCATGTAAATATCACAGACATATAATCTGATAATGACATTTAAGCAACTTTCACTGGCATTTACTGAAATTAAGTATACTAAAATTGTGATTTAAGCAGTCCAATATTTTCTTAAATGCCACCCTTCATGCAGTGCTAGTCTGCTGTAAGTCTTACCTTCAATGCAGCTGAGGATACCTGGGGTACTCCGCGTTATGGGGCGGCCTTCATTTCCCTCATAGAAGATTCTAGACCTAAAAACAAATAGATACTTGTGAGTATCATATACTACTATACTTATAGTACACAGACAAAGTGTAAAGGTCAATCAAAGATGGTGTGTTAATATGCCAAACAGTAAATTTTATGATCATTTGACAGTGTCCTGTCTTTTTTTTATCTCTGTGATACCCCCTAGGACATCCACTCCGTTGGACATCTATCCCCTTGGACATGTATACCCTCTAGGGCTTCTAACCTTGGGGACATCCACCCCCTTGGACATCTATCCCCTCATCATTTTGTCATTGCGCTCTATCTTACACATTTTCTACTCGTGTATTGTCATGAGCTACTCGTGTGAAGAGAATCAGCCATTGCTAAAAAGCACTGCATTAATGTTTGTATTAATGCTAAAATGAACACTGTTTTTTTATTCGAGTATATACCACTTAAATCCACTTGAAATGCTGCCATTATGACCATTCTGTGACATTTACAGGGCATTAGTGAACTTAAAAGCCGCTTAAAGTGTTCCTTTAAGGCATCTTAAGTTTGCTTAAATGGAACCATTCGTGCAGTGAAGGTTACCACCTACCTCGTCTCATCACCATCTATGCCGAGGTCTATCTGATAGAAGTTGATGTTGGAGTGGAAGAGGTAGGTAGCGAGTCTCAGCTGTACCCCGGCACAGGCCTTCACCTTAAACACAAAGGACGTTGTCTCTTCCACCATCAGCCACGCCTGGTCAAAGTCAACACCAGGCACAACAAAGGTCTTCAGGAACACTGTCCCACCTGCAAATGAGGATGAAATAAACTGATTCACTTTTCTTTGCTGTCATTGAGAATGACATGCTGTCAAAATCAATATTTCGATCGCCAAGCTATCAGGTTATGCAGACCAATTCATGACAGCCAACCTTTTGCACTAAATGAGCAATAGGCAGTGAGGATGTATACAAGGTATACTACAAGCAAGAAATAAGGCAAAACTCTCCCTTACCATGCTCTTTGTTTAACTGGTAGTTCACTATGTTTGCATCAGGAGCAACAGTAAAATGTGCAGACTGTGGTCGGTATCTGGTGTCTCCACTGTCCCAGGACAACAAGGGGTTAGTTGTGTCCTGGCCTTTCCACACTTGTACTTTGCCATCCTAGAGGGATGAAAAATCACAGATGTACTGGTGCATTAGCTTTGTTTAGAAACGCATAACCTATGTTAAAGCTATGCTGTTAGGTTCTATTAATCTACAGAACTGTTTATTTAGCTAGAGGTGTGAAACACATCAATTGTACACGGACAACCATTACATATCAGTGAAAATATAGGACCAAGAAACGCATAAATTGTCCTTCGAGACCTGCTTGCATTGACAAGCAATGCGATGATAACAAAAGTTAGGGAATTGTAATCTGGTAACATGAAAAACTGCAAACATATTATTGTCATATTAGCAAAGCTTTGAACTCACTTTCCATGAAATTCCTATCTTTATAAAAACATCACAATGTGCCAGATCAGTGGTATCGGCCGACGTCACATTAGTGCTTGTACCATCCACGTACTTCACCAAAATAGAAGAGTTGCCGTCACATGTCAACAGAATGTCAATCTTACTGATGTTTTCCGACCTAGAAATTAACAAAGATGTCAAAACTAAATGTTGAAGTTGAATATGATATATTTTTTTGAATTGCGTCATTGTTACTTCATATATGATTTTCATAACAACAAACCCTGAGCTTTATATTTGAACATACATCAATAATTATAATTATCCAATATAACATAAATTTCAATGTGCAGTCCCATATATATTATACTACAGAAAAGAATGATAAGATTGTGGATCACATAGCATCTTATAGAAACCAAATCTTTCCTCCTGAACTCGATCTCGGCTTAAAGGGGCATCGGCCTATAGGTTGGGTTTACAGTAGTGGATAACTATGGATTTCAGCATGGCTTTAGCCTACCTGTGGTACAGGGTGATTATGCCTGTTGACCTCTGGAGTCTGACCCTGAAGGTCATGGTAGTGACCTGGTCTACGTTAATCCATGTATCTTGGTCCTGGACATTGTTTCCCAGACACGATACCACTATGTTGTCCTCTGTGGGAGATGGTTAAACTGGTTAAGGATCACGTGATGCTTCAAGGTGTTATGATGCCTTCAGGTTTTATGATGCTTCGAGATTTTACAACAATATGTTGACTTAAGTATCAGGTATTTATTAACAACATAACTTTTGATTCATTGCTATGTCTCATTTTTGATACAAATAAATCACACAATAAATTGATAAATTAAACCCTATCTTTTATTCATGATGTACATATTTACTTACCGTCCACACTCCTCATGTGCCAGTCCATAGCGTCGTTACCAAACAGTGCTATGGCGCCCACCTCATGCTCCTGGTCTGGTTTCCACTGCACAAAGGTACCCACGTCCACACGCAAACCACGACCCACTAAACAGTGAAAGTCAAGTTCAATTCCTCGTAGAATTATACAGAAGCTTGGTGAGCAAATTGCTAATGAAAAAAACGCAATGCTTTGAAACACTTGGCTAGAACGTCTCCAGGAATTAAATCACTAGTTGCGGCAACATCTGGATTAATTTGTACTTGCCTATTCAACATATTTGTTATTAAAATCATTGTAGTTCATCATAATCTTGTTTCATGATTGTGTTACTGTAAACAACATGAATATCATAATAAAAATCTAAACTTCCAGCACTGGCACACCTACCCTTGACAATGGTTGGGTCCCAGCTCACCCAGAAATACCTCATTTCATTTGCACTGAGGATCCCAGGGGTGTCTGCTGTGTACTTAATCTTCTCCCCATAGCCTTTCCGTATGATGGTCTTTGTATTGTTGTTTGCCCCCAGAACTAAAAGATGAATGTTGTCCTCGTCATTCTCGGCCTTGCTGAGGATGACTTTGGCTTGTTTGGCGGCTTTTACACCAAACACGAGGTGAGGTCGCTGAGTCTCTGTCAGCCACAGCTGCTGCCCCGGCTTCTTGCCACGTGACCGCATCAACACATCCCAGCCTGGAAAAAGACATTATCTCGCTATACTGAGGAAAATTAAATTAAAGTGGTGAGAAATGGAAATTCATAAGTATAAAAATTTGACCTTTTGGTATATGTATATTGCTATAACATAATAAATGTTACACCCTGTAATACTAAGTTTGGCAAATTACTATTTTTAGACTCGAATTGAGTTTTTCCCTTTATTTTGACTTCCCCAATGAAGAGAGGTAAACCAGGGCATATTATAAAATGATATCATATTGTAACATGATATATGTAATGTGGGTCTTCCACTGGGGCCGATTCAAAAATTGAGAATAATCTGGAAAAATACTCGTCCTAATGGAATCTACAAATAAAAGTTCAATTTTGCAAATTGCATTGGTAAGGGTGTTTCGATGATTCCCTATCATCCACAACACATGGATGATTCGGAGTCACATATAAAACAATCATATAAGTTTACCTGTTTCTCTGTAGAAGCGCCAGGTGGCGGCTGACTTTTCACCACCACTGAAGCTGACTGCCGTCAGTGCGTAAATATCACCGCTGTATCTCAGCACCTCTACCTCACCCTCGCTGCTGTCAACTCCCATATGCAGCTCATGCCAGTCCCAGCGCACCCAGATAGAAGTGAAGTAGTCACACAGCAGCAGGCCTGGATGCAGCCCAACTGTAAGCTGCCGCCCACTGGGCATGGCGGTCAGGGTGGCGCCACCTGGTGTTAGGCTGAGCTGGTACGAGAGGCTGGTTGTGTCCCTGGGGCGTGAGGTCAGGAGCAGCTCCGCTGTTTTACATGCTTTGACCTTGATGTTGAGTGAATTGAGGCTCAAGGTCATCCAGAAGAAGTCAAAGGATGGCTCGCCTTTAGGTGTCTTCACTGTCATGTGGTCTGGAACTGCAAAATAGGGTTTATAAGAATCACAACCCTTTCAGGTCACCAATGTGTCATATGGTTCATATTCAGCTGTCATCGTGATGCACAAACACTGCTTCGGTGCATCACGTCGATCTTTAGGGATTGCAATATCGCTGTAGAGTTGGCATGGTGCAGGAATGCACTATGGGTGACAAACGACTTTTATTAAGACCCTTATAAGAAAAGACCAGCGTAATTTTATGTGCTGGTATTGATTTGCAATATTTGGACATACATACTATCTAAATATGCAGCATGTAGCATTTAAACCCGAAGAAGGAAGGACCAAGTAGAAAGTGATGTCACAAGAGAACAAAAGTTCACAGAGCCATACTAAACCTATAGAAATACAGTGTATTCTAGCACCATTTATAATGCATCAGACAGTCACTGCATGATTAATGAGTTACCCATTCTGTGTATCAGGTGATTATAGTTCAATTTCATTTTATGAAGAAAATTATTAAGAAAGTAATTAAAAATAACAAATAGAGAGCTTGAAATTGTCTGCATCTACATTGCCCTATGATTGGCCCTTGAGTGGCCCTTGAGGGGTTGTTAAAGGATATTGACAGTGGTGTAGAATACCGAACAACCAATCAAAAAGCCGTCATACTGGTGTCTAGACCAAATAATTGAGATGGGCTGATCGAGTGTCTGGCTAAATATTTGTTCTCTTGTGACGTCACTCTGTGCTTATCTATTTCATATTTGTAACCTAAATGCTGCATGTTTTAGTAGTATATATACATCCGCAAATTAATACCAATACCAGTGATAGAAGACCCCATAAGATTACGCTTGTCTTTTCTTTTAAAGGGATGAGTGAACACTGGTGAAGGATAGCACGTCAGTAGTATAGTATGTATCGGAACGGGACTATAGTTAAGTACTGTTTATTACTCAATCGACATGCAGCCAATCAGAGGCCTCCATTTGACCGGAAGTGACGTCACATGCCCATATATGGGCATACCGGAAGTGACGTCACGTGACCTTGACCTAGTTAGAGGTCAAGGTCATGACTCAGCCAATCAGAGGCTTCCATTTGACCGGAAGTGACGTCACACGCCCATATAAGGGCATACCGGAAGTGACGTCATGTGACGTCACACGCCCATATAAGGGCATACCGGAAGTGACGTCATGTGACCTTCACATGTACATATAAGGGCATACCGGAAGTGACGTCAAGTGACTTTGACTTAGTTAGAGGCTTCTGATTGGCTGGTACACCGGAAGTGACCCATTTATGCAAATGAGGGGCCTACTTCTGGTCAAATGGAGACCTCTGATTGGTTGGGTCATGAAGAAATGTGTCTCTTAATTTAATTTTGTTTAGGAAGTGATCGATTTTAGGATCACGCGACCGGAAGTGACCTGATGAGTCACGTGACTAGAAGTGACGACGACACATACCTTAATTAGACGATTCAGCAGCGACCGGAGGAAGTGTCACTTTAAGAGGACACGCTAGTTAATTGTTATAATTGTTTTACTTACTAATAAAAGAAGACGTATGAAAATAAACACAACAATAATTTTATTTTATTTTTTTATTTTCTTTTTTTTCAATTCTAATAACACTCTATTTTTGAAAAGATGCGCTCAATCAATCAATAACACACTTTTTCATATTTTAAAGGACTCGTTGTCACACCGTTAGAATGCACGCGACGCTTATAATACAAGTAGCGCACGTCATCTTTCTCTATGGTGTAAGTGGCCATTTTTGGTTCGTACCACTTTTGAAATTTATATTTACCGCAAGGAGAGTTTTTCGTTTTCGAAAACATTTAAGAAGACGACTACTTCTGTACACTTTTTTTGAGATTTTCTTTCACTGGTGCCGCTGATTTGATCGTAGCAAATGTAAGTCTTAGGGTTGACACTTGGGATCCCGTCACCTTCTCACGCCGCTTTCTTTTCTTTCTGAAGTATGTCTCTCTCAGGCGAGGTTTGACTACACACAGGCAAACATCAGAGGCACCCAATAGCGCTAATTCTACCTTCAGACAAAGGTCAGGCACGGCTGGCCTATAATAGATGGGTCAAGGGCTATTCTAGTGAGGGTCAGGCTGCGCCGGACATTCAATAAAAAGCTGGAGTTTGGCAAACTTGCTTTTGAAAGTCTGACCATGCGGGATCCTCATGCCATAGTCTGACAATGCTGAACTCTTGGGAGAGTATGCCGGACTCTTGCTGGCCAGACTTTCAAGCAAATTTGCCAAAGTCCAGCTTGTTATTGAATTTCCGGCGTAGCCTGACCCTCAGTAGAATAGTCCTTGACTCATCTATTATAGGTCAGCAGCGCCTGACCCTTGTATGAGAGTAGTATTGGCGACATTGGCCGACTCTGATATTTACCCGTGTGTACGGCGGGAGGAGGGGGTTCACAGCCACTGCTTGCGCTTATAGAGCGCTACTAGCGGAGGTCTGGATGAGGAGACTACGGCGTTTGTCTTTTGCTTGTGCAGCTGCTGCTGCTGCTGCTGACGATGTCACGGATGCCGCTATTACTAATGCTACTAATACTAGTATGAGAAAATACATTTAGTCAATTGATTAAATCAAGGAGGTTTTCTGACTTCAGTGGATCGTTTAGCCATCGGCCACGGGCAAAACTTGAAACCATTTTATACATGGGACAATTGGCAGAGTCGAAACGTGTTGGTACCATAGGGTCGATCATGTTCATCATCAGTTCAGGCAAAGGAAGTGTGTCGACAGCACGCGAAAACTTCATGTCTGAATGTTTCAACACAACACTTTTTATCACACTCACACAGCTGCTTTGAAGAGTGAATCCTTGACTAAACTTGTGCTTTTCCAACACAGCTTTGGCCTCTTTCTGTGCAGTAAGGGATCTCTCTTTCGGGTTCATCTCAGTGCTGTCTAGCATGTCCTCAAAGTCTTTAACATAATGTTCCAACGGACTACAAATGATGGACTCCAGATCATCGTCTGCATATGTCGTCTCCTCGCACCATATTGTGTCTTCGCCTGTTTCGAATTCCGTCATTTTCCTGACAATCTCCTCCTGAGTGCCTTGCATATATCGAAGCTCCTTCAAGGAGTTGATAACTTGTATGGCGAAGACTGACAAACTTGAAGGAATTTCACCACAGTCAGGCCAAGTATACGGAGCTAAGAAAAATAGCTCTAACAAAATCTTCTCCCTCTGTCCAAATGAAACTACTGTTCCGATGAAGTTGAAGCATGCTTCTATCCATTGCTCCTTGGTGACGTCCTTCCAATGTTTCTTTACCTCACATGCATCATAGGGCACCGTTTCTCTTCTTGCTTCAAGTGGGAGTTGCTTTTTCTTTCTTGGACTCATTTCGAGAGGGTTTAGATGCTCTGTAGCGTCAACACTTTCATAAACAAAGAAAATAGCAGAACTAACCATCGTAACGTGCTGAGCGAGCGTAGAGTGGACGATGCTACGAAGATGAAGGGCGGGTGGAGAAAGTGTGACTGGTGACAGCGGCGTTTCACTCCTTATGTACCCTGTCCTAGATAAGCCTCTTAAACGGCTGAAAAGACTCTCTAAGTACAGAGCTTCTACCGCAGGTGGGTTTAGACTTAAGCAGCTTAGTTCACACACATGTCTGTTAGAAAAAGCTACTTGCACACGCGCCTTCCTTTTTTCACTAGTATTCACCCTCTGCCGACTTATAAGACACCTATACACTCTTTCTCGTGAAATCTATGGAAGATGATGGAAGGACCACTGACTACATTTTCTTTGATCAGAGCGTGGAGGACGGCGTCGAACGGAGGGAACGTTGTGAACACAGCTTATAGGGTTTTTGGAAGAGGTCTTGTAAAGTCAAACTGGCGAGAGAGATGGCGTCTTTCAACATGACAATGCTGCTATGTTGGAAAAAAATAGCGTGATTTTTTCAAAAAGCTTCTATGAAAGATTTGACGTCTTCGTTGTTGTAGTGGATCAAGTAATCTGTCATAGTTTGCTTCTTCTTGTCATACTAAACTTTCTGACATGTGGCGTAGTCGGATTTCGGCCATTTTGACGCCCGTCAGTTCGCTGTCAAAAGTCGATCTCGGTGGCAGGGGTTTTTTGTTTACTAGTTTCTTGGTATACGTCATCCATTCGTAAGTAAAGCAACCTTTCTCTTTGTTTGTAGTGAAAGCTCGCAAATAATTCGCGTAGCTGTAACCAAGTGCTAAAAAAGTTGACTACTACGTCAACTATTGATTGCTTTTCTTTATGACGCTGAATTGTTGGTTTCTTCGGTCTCCGGAGGCAAATAACGAGCGAAGGCGTATTTTTTGATCAGGTTCAAGTCGTAACTCTCCGAGTTGAAGCGTACGACTGGAGCTTGACGGATGTATCTCAGAAGCCGCTTCTTCAGTTGAACTAACGGTTGTCTGGTGTGAGCTGCAGCGAAGCCGCCTGGAGAAGGGGTGAATGTCGCTTCCTCTAGCAGGAGAGCTTCACCTATCGCTACATGTAACTTCGCTAAGGTTGGTCGGTAAACTTCTAGCACAGCTTTCTCGATGACTTTGGCGTTCTCGTTTATGTGATTTTAAACTCGGTCTAACAAGGGGTCGGAATCTGCGTCGGATTCTCTGACGTACGCTGCCCCTCCTACCCCGGAAAGTCGTATGCGACGCTAGCCGACATCGCTGCATAGAGAGCAAAACTTAGGTATCGTTCTTCATTTTTCTACGGGTCGCTCGTGATTGTACGGTCTTTTAAAAATTTTGAAACACTTTTCGCAAACGTCCTGCGGCATGTTTTTCTTTTTTTTGTTTTTTTCACTTATTTACCAAATATTAAAAAAATAAACGTTGTTTATCACTTCGAATACTAGACGCCTCTTACCACACGATGCTATTAGCATAGTGAAAGACGTCTGTAGTGTAGGATCGATTTCAACAGATGTCCATCTTACTGCAGGGATCAGACGAGAGTCGTCAACACTGGTGTGTCACAGCTCACTTTTATTTCTTTGGGTACAGCTGCATACAACCCTTGAACATACATTGCGACGTCGCCGCGTCCCATGTAGTCTTCCAACACTTTCATCAGAGCCATAGGCTCAGACGTCTCGTTGTACTTCCAAGCTTTCAGCACTTCATAGACAGGGTTCTTCACAGTCCTGTCAGAAGGCACAGGTTGAGAGATGGAAGTTACTTCATGAGAAGTCAACCCTAAGTAGATCCCTATGGTCTTCCAGTCTCTAGGGCAGAGCTCAGCTAAAAGAGAGAAATATTTCTGCACTTTCCACTCCATGTCTCCACTCTCTAAGCCATCCCACATGTCATGCTTGTCCATGTACTCACGTGAGAATTTGATGAGGTCCATACGGTAAGATTCTTCCAAGGCGGCGGCTAGGTCCTTCCACCTACTAGTACAACTTTTCTGGTACCAAGTAGTGAACATTTCTCTAGCTTGAGTTATGACACTTGTCTCACAACTGAGATATCCCATATCCTTCAAGTTCACTTCAAGGAATGAACCTAACCGTATGTAATCTGATGTCGGCAACTTACCGCTTATTTTCAGTAGCATAGCGTCTGACAAGTATCCTAACGGCTCTGCTTTGAAGTATGATGATACAGGTACTACTGCAGCAGAACCAATAACAGGAGCAGCGTCTGCGCTGGTATCAGACGACTCGTTGTCGGAACAGGGCAACCACATGACTTCGTAAGGTATTGGTGAGGGCAGTCGCCACGGACCGGACGCACTACCAGTGGAAATGTGGTCGAAAAACGGACTGTGCGCCCGTGACCCTTCGGGTTCCTCGTACGCCTCGTCGTCAGCGTCGTTCTCTGTTTCACCCTGTTGCTTTAGGACATGTATGTCTACTACGCGCTGCTGGGGCTGAGTGTCCGAATAGCTGTAAGTCTCAGCGCGAGCAGCGTTGATGGCGTCGGTTGATGAAGCGGTGGAGAGGTTCTGTGCAACGTACTGCGTGTCAGTACTAGTAGCGGTAGTCGCAGCAAGAGGTGTAGCAGCAGCAGCAGTAGCAGCAGCAGCAGGAGCAGCAGCAGCAGCAGCAGCAGGAGCAAGCGCAGCGCTAGCAAGTGCAGCAGTAGCAGGCGCAGCAGTAGCAGGCACAGCAGCAGCAGGCACAGCCGCCTCAGCAAGCGCAGCAGTAACAGGCGCAGCAGCAGCAGCAGCAGCAGCAGCAGCAGGCACAGCAGTAACAGGCGCGGCAGCAGCAACAGCAGCAGCAGCAGCAGTAGCAGCAGCACTAGCAGCACGAGGATCACTAGCAGCCGCAGCAGGCGCAGCAGTAGCAGCAGCAGCGTGCTCAGCAGCAACAACCGTCGCGAGTGTAACAACGTCGCTACTACTGCTGTGTGCGCTCGCTACAGCGGGAGGGTGATAAGACCAAGCGGTTGCGGCGGTAGTCTCAATTTCAGTAGCAAGAGGAGACGCTGACAGTAAACGATCACCGTTCTGCGTATTCTTCTTGTTGTTGAACTCGATTAGATCCTTGGACGACAGTAGTTGTTGTGTTTTGCTCATGGTGGTGCCTGTAGAGAGTAGCAAAAGACTGAGTGAGTGAACGGGTGTTTCCAGGCCTCTTATATACGCCTTCTCGCTTCTAGAGCTAAGCTACTTACAGCTCTCTTCAGCTGCCGCCGGCTGACCGGTGACCATTCACAAAGAGAAACAAAAAGTCATAAGGTATGACGTTTTCAGCTGGATCCCTTTCCCCCGCCCCTTTGAGAGATCGACTGACACGAGCTAAGCTACTTACTGCCTTGTTCAGCAATTCAACGTGCGTTAGCTGTATAAAGGATTAAGCAGTTGCTGCCGCCAGCTGACCGGCGGACATTCCCAAAGAGAAACAAAAGACATAAGTCATGACGTTTTCAGCTGGATCTCTTTCCCCCCTCCCTCTTTTTTTTTGAGAGATGGACTGCCATGAGCGGGCGGTGTACCGACTGTACTAATTCAACGCGCATTAGCTGTATAAAGGATTAAGCAGACATGAGCTTAGAGTGTGTATACAAAAAAACTACAGGAGGCATGTAGTGTGAAGCAGGACCCCCTAAGACGGGAGTGTCTGTCTGTGAGTAGAGTCGTGTGCATGTGGTGAGCGACTTAAGTGTAAAACAAAAAAAAATCACCGCCTCCTGCCGTGGTGAGTAGACTGGCCGGCGGCGGCCGGCTAGTTCAATAGGGGTGACAGCTGACTAAGGCTGTGCATGAAAATCCGATTTTCACCTGACCTCTGACGTTTGTTACAATGAATGCCAAAGGGGGAGAGAGTTGTCCTCAGGTAGGGGGTAGGAGGTAAGGCTAATGGATAAGGAAAAAAAACACCATTTTCAGCTGGCCACCACAGATGGCGATGACATACCCCTCGGCATCTAAGCTCTTAAGAAGCTCTTACGGAGCGGAGCGGCTGCTGGACAGCTGGGGTGAGTAGACCGGCCGGCGGCGGCTAGCTAGTTCAATAGGAGTGACAGCTGACTAAGGCTGTGCATGAAAATCCGATTTTCACCTGACCTCTGACGTTTGTTACAATGAATGCTAAAGGGGGAGAGAGTCGTCCTCAGGTAGGGAGTAGGAGGTAAGGCTAATGGATAAAGAAAAAACACCATTTTCAGCTGGCCACCAAAGATGATGATGACACACCCCTCGTCATCTAAGCTCTTAAGAAGCTCTTACGGAGCGGAGCGGCTGCTGGACAGCTGGGGTGCTGTTGGAAATAGGATTAAACTCTCTCTGTATAAAAGCTCTGATTTCTGTTGGAAAAAAACCATATCACCTTTGACCACAGTAACGTCTACTACCACCACCACCAGCACCACCGCCGCTGCCACCGCCGCCCCCGCCGCCAGTCACAGCTGATCACCTCATTAAAAGCATGTGACGTCGTCGCTTCTAGTCACTTGCTTCATCAAGTCGCTTCCAGAGACACGCTTCTTCCTCTCGAGAGGAAGAATGACGTATATAAGGAGGCTGACACGTGTATAGGTGCCTTATTAGTCGGCAAGGGGTAAATACTAGTGAAAAAGGAAGGCAGGTGTGCAGGTAGCTTTCTAACAGACACGTGTGTGCACTAAGCTGCTTAAGTCTAAACCCCCCTGCAGTAGTCAAGTAGCATGTGAAAACTTACTTAACAGATCACTTAATTGAGTAGAGACTCTGTACTGAGAGAGTCTTTTCAGCTGTTTAAGAGGATTATCTAGGACAGGGTACATAAAGAGTGAAACGCTGCTCTCACTCATCACACTTTCTCGACTCGCCCTTCATCATCGTAGCATCGTCCACTCCACGCTCGCTCAGCATGTTATGAGGGTTATTTCTACCTTTACAGCTTCTTTTCTTATCGAAGTGTCGACGCTACAGAGCATCGAAACTCTCCAAATGAGTCCAAGAAAGAAAAAGCAACTCCCACTAGAAGCAAGAAGAGAAACGGTGCCCTATGATGCATGTGAGGTAAAGAAACATTGGAAGGACGTCACCAAGGAGCAATGGATAGAAGCATGCTTCAACTTCATCGGAACGGAAGTAGTTTCATTTGGACAGAGGGAGAAAATTTTGTTGGAGCTATTTTTCTTAGCTCCGTATAGTTGGCGTGACTGTAGTGGTGAAATTCCTTCAGGTTTTTCAGCGTTCGGCATACAAGTTATCTGGTCTTTGAAGAAGCTTCGATATATGCAACGCACTCACGAGGAGATTGTTCAGAAAATGACGGAATTCGAAACAAAAGAAGTATGGTGCGAGGAGACGACATATGCGGACGATGATCTGGAGTACATCATTTGTAGCCCGTTGGAACATTATGTTAAAGACTTTGAGGACATGCTAGCCAGCACTGCGATGACCCCGAAAGAGAGATCCCTTACTGCACAGAAGGAGGCCAAAGCTGTGTTGGAAAAGCTCAAGTTTGGTCAAGGATTCACTCTTCAAAGCAGCTGTGTGAGTGTGATAAAAAGTGTTGTGTTGAAACATCCGGACATGAAGTTTTCGCGTGCTGTCGACACACTTCCTTTGCCTGAACTGATGATGAACATGATCGACCCCATCGTACCAACATGTTTCGACTCTGCCAATTGTCCCATGTATAAAATGGTTTCAAGTTTTGCCTGTGGCCGATGGCTAAACGATCCACTGAAGTCAGAAAACCTCCTTGATTTAGTCGACTGACTAAATGTATTTTCTCATACTAGTATTAGTAGCATTAGTAATAGCGGCTACTCGGTCTCGTGCAGCATCCGTGACATCGTCAGCAGCAGCAGCACGATCAGCACAAGCAGCAGCTGCTGCACAAGCAGCACAAGCAGCAGCATCTGTCAGCAGCATCAGTGACATCGTCAGCAGCAGCAGCAGCAGCAGCTGCTGCACGAGTAGCACAAGCAGCAGCATCTGTCAACAGCATCCGTGACATCGTCAGCAACTGCAGCAGCTGCACGAGCAGTACAAGCAGCAGCAGCTGTCAGCAGCTGCAGCAGCTGCACGAGCAGCACAAGCAGCAGCACCGACAGCAGCAGCAACAGCAAATCAGCAGCAGCAGCAGCAGCGGCAATGTGGACCGCTAAATTCGAGATGGTGACATATCTGTTTCTTAGAATCGACATTCGACATGAGGTCTAGTGACATTTGACATGAAGCTTGAAAAACATAGTGACAGGTGACATGAGCAATTCTTAAAATCGACACGAGATATGAGCATAATTAAGCGACATCGACATGTGCCATGGCTATTTTTTATTTTTTTTGAAGACAACCGCCATAGCTTCCTTATCCAGACCTCCACTAGTAGTGCTCTATAAGCGCAAGCTTTGCCTTAAGAGAGCTGTGGCTGTGAACCCTCTCCTCTCTCCGTACACACAGGTAAATATCAGAGTCAGCCAATGTCGCCAATACTACTCTCATACAAGGGTCAGGCGCTGCTAGACTATAATAGATGGGTCAAGGACTGTTCTACTGAGGGTCAGGCTAGGCCGGACATTCAATAACGGGCTGGACTTTAGCAAATTTGCTTGAAAGTCTAGCCAGCAAGAGATGCACATCATCATAAACGCGATCATGATACCTTTCATGGTAAGTAGACTCGCCTCTCTGCCCTCTCTTTTAGAGAGGGCAGAGAAGCGAGTCTCACTCTTAAAAAACCCTGCCCCTCCCCCCCTCCCCCCCTCCCCCCCCATGCATCTTAAAGAGTGCCCCCCAGAGTGCCCCTCTCCCCCCCTCCTAGAAAAAAAGAGCCGTATTTTTAAATTATTTTTTAGCAAGCTTTTTCAGCTTGCTTTTTTTTTCTTTTTTTAAATTTATTTATCCATCAAAATCTCAAGTGACTTATTTTGAAAGCCAACCTAGTAGTCACGTGACCCCCTTAAGTAGGTCACTTCCCGTCACGTGACCTATTTGAATTTCCCGCCAACATGGTGGTCACGTGACCCTCTTAAGTAGGTCACTTCCGGTCACGTGACCTATTTGAATTTCCCGCCCAAAGGTCACGTGACCGGAAGTAGGTCACTTCCGGTCACGTGACCTATTTGAATTTCCCGCCAAAAGGGAGGCCTCTCATTGGCTGCTTTTGAATTTCCCGCCAAAAGGGAGGCCTCTGATTGGCTGCAGGTCGATTGAGTAATAAACAGTACTTAACTATAGTCCCGTTCCGATACATACAATACTACTCACGTCCATTGTTGGAAAATCACGTTTCACCAGAAAGACAAATTAACACTAGAATTTACTGCTGCACTATATTTACAAACAGATATTCTATTTATCTACACTTGCAGTCAATTGTGACAAGGAGTAGAGGTATGCCGTTGGCCTTTATAATAGATTACAGCCTACAGGACTGTCCTGGTTGATATCACCTTTTAGTTTTAGATACCGGAAAGCGATTAACTAGTGATAACTCTGGAATGTACTATCTAACAGTACCAACAGAATTAAGTACAATGTTCCAGCTATTGTCCTACCTAAGACTATCGAGCAGAATGTATTGTATGGTTGAGAATATAATGGTTTTGCGCGGTTATAACCATTTTCAAATTAGGCAATGTATATGTAATGTCAATTGTCATTACTCCTTCTGTTTGTTAAAGATAACTATTAGTTGTGCTCAAAGATATATTACTTGATACTATTAGAATTTTACAAGGTAGTGTAATAATCCACTAGCCCATACATTATAGTTATACCCCTTCCCTAGCATTGAACGCGGAAATAATGCATCAAACATTCTAGGACGGCATAATGCGTTATATATATATATATATATGTATGTGTAGTCATGATGCACCAATGCAGTTTTTAAGTAACCTGTCAGTACTATATATAAGTGCATCATGCCATTCCGTAATGTGCCAGGGATGCTTCGGTGCATCATACTGATAAAGGGATACTATGCAGTACTCGTGAGGGTTAAATATTGTCAATATAATTGATATATGATGCACAATGTCCAACATCAATATGACAGCTTACCTGGTGTTATTGGTGGCGGATCATCTGAAAGGAATAAAAGAATAACATTAACTTACATGACATTCTGTGATAATATAAGTTGATAAGGATATTGACTGGTTCATCTTATCCCACATAAGGGACTTCATAGGTAGATTGTTGGTTACGCAGAGCTGTGCCGAGAACTGTACATTGTGCCAACATTGTCAAAGTCATATAACATAGCTCGAACGGCCCAGGAACCACTAACATTTTGTTTTGCATCGGGACTCTTAGTATCTTAGTATTAAAAATTGATTAGAGAAAGGAAATACATAATAGTGTCGACCTTACAAAAAGATAGTATATCGTTGGGGAGAACTATACTTACGCAAGCTGAGGAGGGTCACCGATGAATAAAAAAATATATATTTGAAAGGGAAAAAAGTAATTTTCTTCAATTTCCTTGAAAAAAAGAAGAAAGTTATATTCCTTTCAAACATTATTTCTTGACTTTCCGGTGACCCTCCTTGGCTTCTGCTCTTACCATTGTAAAGGTTGCCGAAGGTCCAGCGGGTATCATAACCAGAGGAAAAGAGCCCGACAGAGTTGATGGTGGCTGTGGTGTTAAGCTGGGCTCTGAGCAGGAGGAACTCTCCGGGCAGTGCACCCCGCCCCACTGTGAGCTGCTCCCCACCCGTCCAGTCCACGACAAACTCACGGTCCTCATCGGGGGACAACAACCCTGGGGTGGAGTTGGTGGCTAGAATGATGCCTTGTGGAGACCAAATAATTGAGTTCTCATTGCTCAGTAGTACCTGTTAATGTAGTGGAATAGTACATGGGATATATAGAGACAGCGTTGGTGTACTGGAGTTTGCATTATTTTTATTGTACTCGGAACATCCTACATGCATCATATGTGCACCATACATACATCATAGAAGCATCATAGGTGCGTTGTCATACGTATGGCAATAGGGCAAGTCATATATTTTATATGATATCTGTCTAAATGTTTCCAAAGGCAATAAGTGGAAAACGAAATTGGATAACTATTTTGTTTCTGCGCTTGGGTATTTGAAGCAGAACAACACCTCTAGTTTTACTCTGTAGAGATTATTCTTTGGCACACAAAATGAAATATAATCATAGATGACATCGGTGATGCACGATGCTATGTGCAAAGACGTACCTTGTACGCAAGACTTTCACTTTGACCTGGAACATATGCTAAGGCCAAGTTCACAGGACCTCCAGAGGCGACCTTGAAATGAGTTGAGGTCATTCCGATGACATCCACCCATGACTCAGAATCGGTGGTTATGAAGGTATCCGCTGTCAATATTAACAAATGTTGCATCAGATTTAAGCATTAACGATGGTATCTTGCCTGGAAGCTGCTAAGCCCTTTGCCAGCATGATGCATGGTTGCAGCCCTTGCATTTACCCGCCAGCGCTACATTCATGGATCAGGCCAACCATACGGAGTTGAGTCAATCCCCATGTGATACTGGCAAGTCACTCGCCGGCAATGTATTGTGCTATCATTAAAGTTCCATTCAGGTGTCCAATTGTAGCAGAATCGAAAAATAGATAGTCATATTGGTTAGTGAAGGGTCAATATAAAACAATAGTTAGAATACAAGTACATGTACACTATGCGATTGTCTGCATGGATTTTGGATAAAATGTCCTATCAATAACAGTTATCAATTGAGAATTAATCTAAACTTAAACTCACCAGCATGAACAACTGAATACACATCTGCCGGTCCCCGTTTGGTAGACAACTTCAGCTCATCACTCGTCTCACATTTTAGGAGCTGACATTTTCCCTCGTTAAAGTTGATGACATTAGCACCAAGTTCACAGGCTTCACCAATACACTCATAGATGCGCACTTCCGTCAGGGTGTCCAACTTTGGACAGTTAGAGGATAAGCCATCAGCAAGTTGAGACACCATATCAAAACTATCGGCACACCCTTCAGCTGAAACGAGAGTTATTCTTCTTTTCTTCTTTTCATTATAAATAAAAGTTGAAATTATACTTATCGGGTAGTGGTTATTGTATTTTCTTATCAATGATGAAAACTCCATTGAGTTAAGAAAGGAGTGCCATATTGAATAACCCTATTAGGTTAGATAGTCTCAAAACTGCAAGATGGTCTCAAAATCATTCTGATTAAAATTTACTAATGAGGCGAAACCTCGATATTTATATGCATTTCCCGATTCCTATCAACGCACTGCTTGTTGCGAAACGGAAGTAAATACCAACTATGAACTTTACCTGACTGCGTTTGGTTTTCTGCGATTTCAAACCCCTAAAGAAGTGAAAACTATTTTGTTCTTTCACAATGTAATAGCATTATATTTTTTTGAAATACAAGATTTACTATGCTAGTACAAGAACGGTCGTATTCAATGCCCCCCCCCCCCATTGAATACAATGTAGTTATATTCAATATGCTAAGAAAATGTTGTCTTTTCTTTCATTAAATGGCTTCAAATAAAGAAATAAACACAAATGCCAACTACATTGCTACCACTCTGTTGTTTTTCACTAATATGGTGGCTGGGACACATCCAACTCAGCCTGTGGCTTTTTGGCATACTGCCCCAGCCCCCACTCATGAAATACAGCAGAAGCAGTATCAATGGGCGTTGGCATTTGTCTATGTACTTACGTGCGTGTTGATCCACCTCCCATACAATTTCCGCCAACCAGTCTGAGTTCATTGTGACGTGATTGAACCCTGACCAATCAGATGGCAGCTGCCATGCTATGTACGGCTGATTATGTAGTTCACCTGGACCAATCTCCAAAATATCATCTTCCCAAGAGATCCATAATCTGGTCATATGAATACAATCTCACAAACTAGCTCGGGACCTCTATGTCTTCTTTGCATTTCTTGGAAAGTAGGGTGCATGGTTATATGGTAGAATAGATATGGAGTAATTTAATTAATTTTTGTCCATATCTTCTAGCTACTTTAAAGCTTCAAGGAAAGTGTTTTAATGTGCTACTTATTTGATTGCAGCACTGGGGAGTAACTCGCCAGTGCTGTATCTGTATTGTGCCCATCCCAAGGGATTGATACACCCCCAAAGGCTCAATTTGGTGCACTGGCAATGCATCTGTACATACTGCCACATCATACGGGTTAATGCTACTTTACGAGAACTTGCCATGATTAAAGGTTATATCAGCACTGGTGTAACACATGCTTTACCATATTTACAATCTTCTACTTCTGAATAATGACTTGTAAAATGATGTACAATACGTCACCTCCTTGTAGTGTAATAGTATTCTGCTACCATAGGTGCATTGACAGATACTCCTGGAATACTCTTGTCTGTGGGTGTGATCTCTACCTGTAAAATTATTTAATGAATACAATCTTTCAATGCGCAATATCATAAATTTAACAGTACGGGCTTTATGTGGTCTGTTATGTCAAAATGTAAAATTTGTATGTGTCCGATGGAAATTCTTTTATTCATTGCCTTTGAAAGTGGGAAGATACACCCGAAAAAGGGTTCCAGTCTAATTGTACAGTTTTCATGTGTCCCTCTTCTGCTCAGTGCCAATAAACCTATCAAGTATGTTGGTATATCTAAGCTGACCTGAATGCCCTCAAAATATTAGCCATCTTAGGCATGACGTGATGCATTATCTATGGATGTCGCGAAGTGTTCTTACTCTAGTTTTTCATTTCTATTCTGTCAAATTGTAATCCGGTTTTAGCCGAGAATTCATTTAATTCTACCATGGCTGGATGTATGCATATTGCTGACTGACAGTTGTTGTGTGTTTTGTGTTCATTACATAACATTTTATGTATTATGCTGATCTGCATTGAGCTACCATGGACACAATTAGGTCGTTAACTTACTAGTTCTTGAAGTGTCTTAAATATGGCTATAAACCACACAGAAATTCTTCATTTGAACTGAAACAATTAATATTATGACAACAAAGCTGATAAAGTGTTGACCAGTACGATGCCTGAATACAGAACTGGTGAATTCCCAATACTGTATTCATGAATCCTGAAAATAAAGATCTTAATGAATTGAAGGAATATGTAAATTAGCACTGGGGTGCTCTTCAAGTATTATGCGGCCCCTAAAGGGTAACAATATTAACATACTGAACAGCTTACCTCAGATGAATATCTAATAAACACTGCTACCGACTTAGGATGGTTGACAGATTCATCAGGCGAGAGAGTAATGATCGCACCTGCCCACGCGTCCACCACTTTAGTGCTAAACACCACATGGTTGTGTATGACCTTCAGTAAAGGTGGGTTGTAGCCAAAGCTGTCATCGGTGTAGTATTTGTAGGTATTGGCTGAAGAAGGGAAATGATGAAGTGATATTTAGAAATAGATTGATAACTCTCTTTTCCCCTAGGGTTTGTAAAGACCTTCAGAGATATGTGCCTCTACATGGGTACCTAAATTTTTGAGCGCGTCACCGCGTCACTTTTTAGGAGAGACAGAGCGTGTCACGCATCACTTTTTAGGTGAGACAGTGTGTCACCGCATCACTTTTTAAGAGAGACCGCGTGTCACTGTGTCATTTTCCTTATTTGTTTAGGAATAAAGTAGGAACTTATGGAAATATATGCCCATCTACTGTCCATCAAATTATATTCCTAAGTTTTCTGTGTCAGATCCTTGTAGTTGTGTTCCGGTAAAATGGCCCAAAAGAAATAGGGTACGTATACCCGGTAGGTCAATATACAAAGACACCCCCCAACTTTTTTTTAAAGATTATCAGACGAAATTCCTCCCTTTTTTTGCATAATTGTGACAATTGAAAAAAATCTTTTGGTGGAAAAAAAACAACAACAAAAATAGATTCCAAAAAAAAGCATTATGGTAGGGCCAAGATTTAGGGTCGGTCAGGATACATTAACACAAGTATATTTGTTTTGGTGTAATAACAAAATGCACACATGTGTATGCACATTTGTATCATATTAATGCTTTTATGTAGCCCCCCCCCCCCTTTCCGTTAATAGGCCAAGCATTCTCACACCTACTACAGGTGTGAGAATGCTGCTTGGACGAGGTGTGAGAATACAACTCCTACTCCCACACTCTGGGTGCTGTGTCAGTCAATGTTTGTGCCAAAGTGTATTGTGTCTGTCGATTTTTATCCCAAGATTTACTGTGTCTGTCAATTTTTATCTCAACATTTTCTGTGTCCGTCGATTTTTAAAAGGGCCGTGTCGCACGTGTCGATTTTTAAAAGGGCCGTGTCGCCGTGTTGCACGTGTCGATTTTTACCCATGTAGAGGCACAGAGAGAACCGTGGGGCGTTAAAATTATTATGATATATAACCCCTCTCAATTACAATTTATAGTAAAAATAGATGACCATCTGTAAGGCTGAGTTGCTACTATAAGTATAGTCATCAGTATAGACTCTTTCGGCATTGCCTGAATAGGGCCAGCCAATATAATGTTTTTTTCAGGCAACACGGTCACCATATCTGAATGGGTATCGATGGGTAATAATGTTTAATCACACAGAACGAAAGTTCAATTCTCAGATATTAAAACCAAAGATAAATACCAAGCCCGAAAATGCCGAGAATATATTGTACACATTCAGTAGCTACAGTTTTATGATTGTCAATTGCAAGTACCAGGATATTGTAAGTAGGGTCATGATCATAGACACTCCTCATCCCAGCGACATTAAAACAGATAAGATTTGAGTGATTAGTATAGGATAGATAGCAGAAAAAGAGATAGGAAAGGACAATCATGTTTAGTACCACTAATAGGCCTACCTTCTTGTGTGAATATTGTCCACTCTGCACCCCCAGCATGGCCTGATGATAGCATCAGACGTTGGAACATCAGCCCACTGGGTACCTTGGCTGTGAGGACAGACTGATACCCTGGGAACGCTCCCTGACCAAACCCTAGCGCCCCATCCTGTATCGACACCCAGAAGGTGCTTGTAGCCGTACAGCTGAGCAGCTCCGAGTTGTACCGCTTCTCGAGTTGCTCCACACCTCGGTGAAGGTAGCTGTAACCATCACTGTCCTGAAAACGTATACATATCTTACTTCAGATTATCTATAGTGATATCATAAGGATATAATGTCTGCAACAAAAAAGCCCTTATACCAATCATAATTATTCCTTTTTATCTCTCCTACATTTAAGAATATGTCTCCTTCATCCCCGTATCATTCTCCAGTATCCCTTGTCCTTTTTGAATATTTTGAAGGTATTGCCTTTTAGATGGTAGTCTAAATTACCATATTGGCCTTATCATGGTAGATAGGCTTAAGATAGATGATGAAGTTCTAAACTTATCACGATGACGTCAAAAGACTAGTAACAGTGATACCATTTACTTTGTTTTGATGATATCAATGATCTTGTTATAATGATATCAAAGAGAATTCTATGATTATATCAATAAACTGGTTATGATGTATATGTATATTTGTCAATTGCCAAGACCTGTATTGTAAGTTTATAGTCTGCGTGTAGCAGGCCTACAACAGTTGGTGAGAAGTGGAGAACAGCTGTAGAACAGGTCTGTACGTTGAAGACGAGACGTGAACGACCGTCGATAGAGAAGATAGTCTTGTCTCTATGTGGGCCAGCACTTGTGGACACATGAATCAGTTCAGCTGTAAGGAATAGTATAAATCCAAAGGATAACGTTTCTGTTGTTCATGAAGTGTCCGCAAGCTTTTCGATGATGAATCTCTTATATCTAGAATGAATTAACCAGAAATACTTTATGAGTGTATTGGTGCATCATGACCACAAATGAACACAACGCCTTAAGACGTCATCAGCATTTTAGAAATATAGCCATAAGTACCTTGATCTCTTGGTATTGACCATGAGGCGTTTCCCTCTGACGCTGAAGCTAAACCAACCATACTGACAGACGCTCGCTTGGTCGCGTTCATGTACCACGCTGAGAGGCCCTTATTTAAATACGGCACTGGTCTCACGCTAATCACATCATCACCCCAAAACACTGCAAAGGGCCTTTGTTCTTGACAATGGAGAATATCATCCCTGACGACTGATGCTAGCACTTTGCCGGTAAGACTGTCTATGATAGTGCAATTCTGGGAATCGCCACCATCTCGGTAGCCAAGCATGATTTCATACGACTCTGCTGATTGGTCATTTAAGTCAGCTGATAGCTTCAGATGTGCACTTGAGCAAGACGCCACAGAAAAGTAGAGCTGCTTTACATAGTCCCCCAGGGCGTAAGATATGGCGGTGAAGGAGGTGCTAAACGTCTGAATCCTGTTTTCATGTTCTGGAGAGGAAGACAATAGGGTATATAACAAATTGTATTAGCTCTTTAAGGATATTGGCATGCCCTTGGTTCAATGCATCAATGCAGTGGTCGTGAGTAACTCACCAGCACTGTGTTGGTGCCTCATCCCACTCACACCTGTATCAGCCCCGTAGGGATGCCCAAGGATTTATCTCACCTAAGTAACATGCTTTTAAAAAAATGTTCCTGCAATGAATTTTGTGTCACTGCATCATGTTGGATATGGCACTCAAAAGTTGCTAAAAGGAAAGCTAAAAGATATGAGACTGGTGCCCCTCATCAATTGTTCCATTAGATCACCCGGTTTTGAGTGACAGAACAAGAGACAGACAGACGGAGACGGACAGAGACAGAGATAGAAAAGCAGTTCTAGTCAGAGGGAAATAAAGAAGGAGATAGAGGGAAAGAGCAACAACAGCATTTACTCACTTTGGTAACCTTGAAGAGTCCAATTTGTATTTCCACCACTTTTACTTGTGAAGACCACAAAGTTGACTGGTGTGTCCAGCATACCACTATCATAGCCTGTTACCAGATGCTCCTCTTCACTAAGAACCCCAGCTTTGACACTGCCATCAATCCAAGATGCCCAATATGTCTGATAGTTGTCGCCACAGGGCTCAGCAGGCACTCGCTCGGATGAGTCATTGGTCAGTAGGTCTAGTTGAGAAGGTGCCATGCATAAATATGCGACCGGCGATGTATCCTTGTTGAAGTCTATACAGACGGCGTGAAAAGATGATGTTGTGATGACCTCAAGATTGAAGGTCAACATCAAGGTCACAGCTCCACATGTTTGAAGGTCAAATGTTAGATACTGCTCAGCCGGTGCTGTTCTCCAGAATTGGTGCACACTGGCTGATAGCTCACTCTGAAAGCCTATATTCTCCACTGCAAAGATATATCAGAATTAGAGCATTGGCCAGTAACTCGCCAGGACTGCATATATGAATCGTGATGACCAAGCGCATAATACATGGAATGCCACAAATAAGTTATATTATGTTTGAAGACTTATCATGCAAACCGTTCAAATTTAAGGGTCACTGGGGCCTTTAATTTACTACTCCTTCTGTTATCGTTATGAATTAATGCAGTAGGTCATCAATGCTTTATTGGTGCATCATGTCAACCATAAAGTTTGATACACTCCCAAAGTGTCGGTTTATAACATGCACCAAGGCAGCGACAGCAAGCTACTTAACAACACAGCATTTGCCCCTCATTAAGACAAATGAACACAGGTTAAACACTCACCGCCAATGGTGTGAATGCCCCATTGGGTGGGAACGTCACCCTCTGATGTAAACTGGAAGCAGCTGATAGGGAAGCCAACATAGTAGAGGAGCACATCGTTGTAATCAACGCCATCGCTTCCCACCCCGAAGATGCCCAATATCGATGAAATCCAAAAGTACTGCCTTTTTCCGTATGTCAAGAGATCTGGTGCTTTCGTCCAAATCAGTACACTCTGTCAGATATGAGCAGTTAGAGATAATATTTTACATACTATTTGACGCCTATGTTAAATATGGTAAGCTCATGTTTGGAAAAACTCCGATGAATAGTACACAATACGATTAGATTGACAACAGACAAATAGAGACATATTCTGATATTTGCTATTGAAATATGCTAGAAGTAACTCTGCATTTCAAAACCGTTGCTGTTCAATATAACTACTACTGAAAATGTCAATTTTATTTATGAAGATCACATAATTCCATATCATATCTACCATACTCTTGAAATGTTCTTGGTCATATGAAAGGTGGGTTTTAGTATCTTATATATAAAGGTAGAGATGACTGGTGTGCTTAGGGCAATTTCACAAGTCTTAAAGTTACTAAAAATTTGGTTCTTAACTGCTAAAGTTCTAAAGGGAAGATGCATATTATTGGCATGCTTGATGCTCACCTCTTTACCAGATGGAGACCTCTTCATTAGCCTGAGATAACCGTTATCATTACCAAACTCCACTCTGTATGTGTTGCCATTAGGACTTAACATGTAGACCTTAAACTTGGATGATGGTATCACCGAGAATTCCAGAGTCTCCCTTGGTATTGTCACCCAAGGTGACGGGGTATCGGACATCGTCTCCAGATGGTAGACTTCTCCTAGGAAAGTTTTGTGAATGTTCTTTGGTTCATATACGCATGGTAATTTTATGTAATTTGAATATTTTAGAAATTCTTTGAATGGATTTTTACCCCAATGAAGGTGTTGGACTCAAAATATGATTGATCGCTCTAATCAGGTAATGCACTATGTCAGTCTGAGTTATAGATGCATGGATGCATATCTATAGACCAGTGCAGCAAGAAAGGGTGACTTTATAGAAAAGTTGTTGATAAAGTTTTTGAACATTTCTGAAGCGTTACAAACAAATCCAGGAATATAACCTCAAAATCCTGCATTTTAATGTTTGCTATTTGAAAGATAATTGTCCTGTGTATTTCCTGATGCAAGATGTTTGCAAATATAGCCATTATAGCCAAGGTTGCTTGTATTTTGCTGAAACTAATGTAAACACAACTTTATTATGAAAAAGTCACCCTTTCTTGGCGCATTGGTCAATAGTAACTTGCTAGGGCTGCCTTCATGGTTTATGATGACAAAATAATATAAATGTCAGCGAAAATAATATGCTGTTGTTGAATAATTAACAAAATGTATTTCTATTTTCATCATTGTCTGATCATAATCAGCCATTTTCCAAATTACCTGTGTAGTCTGGGAACTCCCATGTAGAAATTTCTTCTGAAACATAGACCGACATCCCTGTAATTCCTATCATTTCTGGATCCATCCAGTGAAGGATCCTGTTGTTTCCAATTACACTTCCCCGACCGACTCGTATATGATTTTGGGCCCACGTGACCCAAAAGGTCCTCATCTCCGTTTCACTCAGAATTCCGGGGGTTTTAGTTTCAACCAAAGTAGGACCAGGCAGACCAGTTTCATCAATTTTGACCAGCTTTGTTTTCTTGTTGGAGTTGGCCCCAAGTGTGAGGCGGTAGACATGGGCGTATTGGACGTCTGGAGTGGAGGTCAGCAGAAGACGACCGTTCTGGGCAGCCTGCACTCTGAAGATGGCAGAGCTCTCGCGTACCGGTAAGGTTTTCCAGAGTTGACCACCTGGGGCAGATAACAGGTTGTCACCTATCCGGGTGATGGTCCCTGCAAGTGAGATCATTATTTAAGTTTTTGAGCTTTTCTGCATTTAACAGTTTTTAAAGCATTTTTAAGCTTTTTAAACTGAACAATCTTTTTCTAATGATGTTCAAAAACATGTGAAAAATCACTTAAAAATCTCAAGTAATTTCCCCCTAGTTTCGGGGGGGGGAATATCAGGTTTTTTTTTCAAAAGTGATATAATAGTTTTGGCCCTTCCATAGATATTTTACTCTCACTGTATTCCAGAAACGACATACCGATATTTTCTTAGCTGCAGCTACGCATACTTTACATCTCCTAGTCTACAATGATAACTAATGTAACCTATAATAGATCGTGAAAATGTTTTAGGAGTGTCTCACCGTCTTCTTGACTGTACCTCCAGTCGCACTCAAACCCAGGACAGGTCAGCCCAATGAACACAAGACTAAAGCTGTTGTCAAAGTCCTGCTTCATCAGGAAATCCGTGTGCAGGTCATTCCTGCCCAGCATCACATTGCCATCCCCCCAGGACACCCAGAAGGGCAGGAACTTGTTCTCGTCCAGAATCTCCTGACAGCTTTCTAAATCTTCCTCCTTCTGGTCCGTCTGCAGGTTGTGTATAATACAGGTCCCACCGTCTGTGCCCAGGGTAATTTTGATTTTTTGTTCCTTGAGAGATTTGGAAAGGGTAACGACAGCATTGCCGGCTGAACGGACAAGGAATTGGAAGGATTGTTGTCGTGTGGACAGAGCGAGGAAGTCTACTGGCAGGACGCTTTTGGGGATGAAGATGCTTTGATGCGGTTCTGAAAATTTGTCAAGTTTTGATTTTGTTAGAGCACTTATGGGTGTCATTAAGATTCGTGATGTTAACAATTATTTTCAACACTTTCAAACAAGATGTTTAGCAGGCCTGGACAATCCGGGAAAATCTCCATTACAGGCATATCTTCCCACACCGGGAGTTCTGCCAGCAAGGGGAGATCCTCCTGTAGTTAAAACACCCACATGGTCAGGGTCCTGCCCTTATCTCTGCAGTTAAAGAAAATAGGTGATTTTAAAATATGATTTATGACCGTGAAAGCTCTGTAGATTTAAGATGGTTGCCAAATGTGTTTCAAGAGTAACTAGATCTACCCCAAAACTTTATTCTAGGTACTTTACATCATCCTCAACCCCAGGGTCAAAAGAGATATTGCTGGTCCCGACCTACTTTTTCGAATATTGAGTTCTGAATATTAAAAGTAATTTAGTAAGGCCTAAACAATGAAAATCACTATCAATTGATGAGTAATCATTTGCAAATTATTGAAAATAATTTTGACATAGTGTCCCATGTATCATACTAGGGTTTTGGCTCGTTTTACATGAGCCCTAAACCAAAAACATTACACTGAAGGAGCCCTACATACTATTATGCTCAGAGAGTGACAATGTGAGAGTAAATCCTTAGAAATGTCTAGAGGGCCTCTGCATTGAACCATTTATTAGCAAAATGGTGTTTTTCCAGTGATGTAGTCTCCCTTTGCATTGGTAAACTCGTCAATCTTTCCTAGTCCTGAATAGTAGACTACTTCAGACTCAATATAAGATACATGAATGGTGAAAGTAGCAAGAGGCACGTCGTACCTTCAATATGGTGAAGTTCCCAGTCAGCCGTGACGGAGGACGTCAACGAAATGGCATTGATGTCATATCGGTCAGCTTTAAACTTTAACTTCATCTCCAGCTAAAGGAGTAGAAAGAAGATAGGTTATGTTGGAATGATTCTGGTCTTCATATCTTGGGGATTTCATCAGGTACTCAAAACTGAAAACAATAATGATAATTCCCCCTGGAACCAATTCTATGGTGAGTATATAAGATACTTCCCAGGTCACTTAAATCTGATACAAATCGGAATACCTTTATATTATATATCAGATGCATGTATCTTGTGTTAAGAGATTTTACCCGAGATTATCATATTCATATCGTAAATCATTGTCTTTGTCATATGTGAATACAATGTGAATTTATTCTTGGTTGAACGATACTGACATGTATAATACTATATAGTAAAGACATTGATAGCATATCATAGAAGACACCAGAGCCCGCCTATAGATATAGGTTACGTAGAGATCCCTTATTGGTAGCCCAGTAGCTGATATCAGGGTGTTACAAAGTGCCATAAGCTGGGGCTCCACGACCCAAATCGGACCCAAACAGATACAATAAAAAAATGCAAATATTAACGAACTTTTATATCTGATCATCTATGTAACCATGACCTGACGGATTTGATTTTGTGAGAATGGACCAGAAAAATGGATAGTGGAGCTGTAGCGTTATATGTAACATAATGCCCAGCGTCTCGTCCGAGATTGGATTGCCTGGCAAGTTGTCAAAGAAATCCCAGTAAACAAAAAGAAACATTATACAACGTTAAATAACGTTTCTCTATGGCGCTTTATTACGACAACTGTTATAACGTTAAAAACGTTGTATAAAGTTATTTTAACGTAAACTAACGTATTTTTGTTAGCTGCGATCCTTGTGAGAGTGCAGCTGCTCGTTGACCTTCTACATGGCCACCCCCATTATAAGTGGAGAATTTATGCACGGCCGAATACCCTCAAATCAGATACGACCCATTATCTGATTATTGATACTGTCTGTGTTTCCAACCAGAAAATACCTTCAATACCTACCTTACGGGCACCCACCACCTGACCCTTGCCGACACGCAGGTAGTCACCACCCCAGTCAACCCAGAAGTATCGGCCTGAAGCAGAGCAAGGCGGTCAACTTTTAAAAAATGTGTAATGGCTAGCACCCACTTGGCTCCAATCGGTTGATGTTATAATTATAGTAAATGTATGGGTTCAAGCAGCCGAAACCATTCCAATAGGTGCTGGCCATCAGTGGATTAATTCAACCGTCAAACAGCCGCATACTACAGCATGGCATTTGTCATCATGTATGTATTCAGCCTTGGCGAATAACTGGTCAGTACTGCATTCATACACCATGCTGGTTTGATTTACACCCCCAACTTTGTGCACAAATCGTGCCTTCACGAATTACTGTTCAACTAAGACAAATAGAATTGTAAGTCTTTGCAGTCTAAATACTGACTTGTAGCATAAAGACCCGACAGACATGCTTCAAATGTGGAACAGAAAATAAAATAATGTATTACCTTGTGTGCAGCTAAGAATGTCATCGAAGAAGTATATATTTGGAGAACGTGTGGTATCCTTGAATAGCCGTGAACTGGGGAGAATAGTTAAGTATGTAAGTCATAGGTTCTGCGGTCCATGGGATAAAGCTGCCCTATTGACAATCCATGTGACACGTTTTTGGGTAGTGTTTGTAATTATTGTATTGCGAAATGATTCAGGAACGAACTTGCATCTAGGGCCTTGTGATACAAATCTGCAGTGTTCTATCTGCAAAATATGCATAATATTTTACCTAGAATTTACTCTAAAAGACTTTGGCCTCATAAGAGTGAAAAGGGGCCTGCGAAATGTTGCTGAGATCGGGGTTTAAGTGGTTAAAAAATGACCACTAAAGTCTTGCTTAACGAGGTATTTCACAATCGACAAAATATTGATTAATCAGTGGCTCCTTCGGCAAAGTTTAAGATAATAAACTTTGAGGCATTAATTTGCATCCATAGTTTTTGTCGGCAGTGCAATGCACCCTATCTCATCTGCAAGCTTGTCTCAGTTCCTCTTTGGACGTGTCCGCACGACATCGCCATAACCATTCACATCATCTCCCCCATATCATGGGGGAGGGGAGATTAAAGGGGTGCCTCCACCAAAGACCGTCCATCCGTCCGTCCATCAAATCCGTCCAAAAAAGCAGTTTTAGACCACAAACTGGACGGATTTGATGGACGGATGGACCAAAAGCACTTCCACCAAGGTCCGTCCGTCCATCCGTCCATCAAATCCGTCCAGTTTGTGGTCTAAAAATGGACGGATTGGTAGACGGATTGATGGACGGAATCTGTCCGGCCAATCCGTCCATCAATCAATCCGTCCAGTTTTTTATCAATCCGTCCAGTTTTTTACCTCAAACTGGACGGATTGATGGACGGATTGATGGACAGAATGGACGAACGGGAATATCTAAATCTTTTGATATTTCTGTCCGTCCATTTTTCTACAGAATCCGTCCATTTTTTGGTCATTTTGGGTCATCTGTGATGGACGGAATGGACGGATTTATGGACGGATTGATGGACGGAATCCGTCCGGCCATTCCGTCCATCAATCCGTCCAGTTTTTGACCAAAAACTGGACGGATTTGATGGACGGATGGACGGACGGACCTTGGTGGAAGTGCTTTTGGTCCATCCGTCCATCAAATCCGTCCAGTTTTTGGTAAAAATATGCTTTTTTGGACGGATTTGATGGACGGACGGATGGACGGTCTTTGGTGGAGGCACCCCTTAATACAACATCACCAGTCTGCCTCATTCTATAACCCTAACACCCAGCTTGCCTGGTCTACTTGCACTAAAAAGGTGCCGCTGATGACACCTGGTACACAGAGGTCAAGGTGGGGCCAGCTTGATGTTGGCTGCATTTACCTTTCGCTGCGACTTCCGTCCTTCCAGAGGAGGTCTATCTGGTAGAAGTTGATGTCGGCGTGGAAGAGGTAGGTAGCGAGTCTCAGCTGTACGCCCCAACATGCCTTGACCTTAAAGACAAGAGACGTTGTCTGTTCCACCATCACCCACACCTGGTCGTGCCAATGGTCCTCAAGCTCCAACGTCCTCAGAAACACTGTCCCACCTGAACATAGACAAGTGATATGCATTACTGCCTTTATTCTCTTTAACTATTTAAGGGACATATTGTACATTGATGCATTGTGCATCTTATCATCATAATGCATGCCCTGGCAAACTCGTAGACATGCCAGGGATGCATTTATGCATCATGACGACCAAGGCCATAATGCATTCAAGCACTGTACGCTACTTATAATTGATTAAGAACAGCACAATGTCTCAATACTTCAGATTTATCTCTCAGTATGATGCAGCAGCACAGTGCTGATCAGCTGGTGATGACTGAAGTCATCTATGTACTGATATTTGCCTTCATTTGGTCGTCATTATGCACACATGTAGCAATGGTTTATCAAGTACCATCGCCAAGGCAACATTTATGCATCATAGCAATAACAGTGACAAATATTCCTTACATGTGTATAACTAACAATTACTGTGACATGTTAAAACATATGTACCATGTTCTCTGTTCAACTGCCAGTGGACAAGATTATTTTTGTTTTCCAAAGCCTCAGTGCTGAAATGTGCAGACTGTGGTCGGTACTTGGTGTCTCCACTGTCCCAGGATAACAGTGGTTTAGTTGTGTCCTGAACCCTCCATACGTGTACCACACCATTCTAGAGGATTGTAATTGAGTATGCATTTTGAAAAAGTTAAATTTGAAAAATTATTTATATTCTGTGATGAGCAATGAGAAAACTATAAAATAATGCCAATGACAAGAGAAACAGATAAAGTGACTATCATATTGAAAACACCTACTTGGGCTACCACAAAGGTTTAACGAATTCTTATGAATACTAATATAATAAAATTATATAGATAGCTATATAGTATAGTATAGTATTCATTTATTTATACTGAGTAAGGTACAGAGGCCGCGGGCCCGGATTACGTACTTCCCAGTACACCTTGATGGTAATAGGTGGAAAATTATATAGTCTTAATTTATGTAAAGTTACAGAATATATTTGTTTGTTTACACCCAGTCAATGCATGAACATTGAGCGGATGTAAACAAACATAGCCCAGAGGCTTCAGTAGTAAATGTAGAAAATGTAGTAAATATATAGCAATAGTATGAGGTAAGTGGGATTGGCGCAAGCCAGTCCGGATTACCGGGGGGTTTTGGGTGAATATTTTAAGGGGGGGGGTGGGTATTTAATTTAGGTAATAAGGGAAAAGGGGAGGGAAAAGGTGGGGCGGGGGGGGGATGAAGGATGGGACTTGTGGGGGGCAGTAGAGAGGGCCGGGGGAGAGAAATATAGAGGGAGGGGGGGGGTGAGTGAGAATTTTGGGGTGGGTGGGAGAAGGTCTCCAGATTAGTGGGTGGTGATGGGGGGTGGAGGATAGACGAGACTAGCTACAAACTTACAATCCATGTGAGGGTCAGGGAAACAAATGCATCACAGTGGGCCCAGTCTGTAGTATCAGTGCTCTGTACTGGTACGATGCTGCCGTTCTTGTATGTCACAGTTAGGGAAGACTCCAACAGGCACCTCAGCCGTATAAGGACCTTTGATATCCGTCCAGTCCTAAAATGAAAATTAACTGAATGTTAAAACTCTGGTGTATGGGAATCTCTGCCTGAATCTCACAAGAATTATAGAGGACATCCCAACAAAATGTGCATATATCTACTATATTTGAATTGTCAGATATTCCTATAAAACTAATAAAATGTTGGGATCATGGGCACAGCATGTCCACTTTGACCTTTTAAACATCTGCCGCTCACCTGTGATTCAGAGAGATGATCCCAGGTGACCTGTGTAGCCTAACTCTGAAGGGCAAGGTTGTGACTGTATCTACATTCATCCATGTGTCCTGGTCTAATGTTGGTGCTCCAAGTGACGACACCACTATGTGATTCTCTGTGTGAGATATAAGAACATTAGTAAGGCTTAGATTCCTAGTGATGACACCACGGTGTAACTCTCTGTGAGATACATAAGAACATTAGTAAGGCTTAGAGTCCTAGTGATGACTGTGTGTGAGATATAAGAACATTAGTAAGGCTTAGAGTCCTAGTGATGACTGTGTGTGAGATATAAGAACATTAGTAAGGCTTAGAGTCCTAGTGATGACACCACAGTGTAACTCTCTGTGTGAAATATAAAAACATTAGTAAGGCTAAGAGTCATAGGTGATGACACCACTATGTGATTCTCTGTGGGATACATAAGAACATTAGTAAGGCTTGGAGTCCTAGTGATGACTGTGTGTGAGATATAAGAACATTAGTAAGGCTTAGAGTCCTAGTCATGACACCACGGTGTAACTCTCTGTGAGATACATAAAAACATTAGTAAGGCTTAGAGTCCTAGTGATGACTGTGTGTGAGATATAAGAACATTAGTAAGGCTTAGTAGAGTCCTAGTGATGACACCACGGTGTAACTCTCTGTGTGAGATATAAAAACATTAGTAAGGCTTAGAGTCCTAGTAATGATGCCACGATGTGATTCTCTGTGTGATATATGAGAACATAATTATGTGAGGCTTACACACTACATGAACTTTGAACTTCAATTTACCTCGCCTTACACTGATTGACATTAACATGTATTTTCAACTTCAGTAATTTCCAAGTACAAAAGGTGTAATTTTTACTGTATGTCGGTGCAAAAATTACCTGGCCTTTAATTTACATTCTTTGATATGAATTTACATGTACTCACCCAGGGCTGCTGTAATTTGAACCGATATCAGGCGCCATAATGGCTAGGTCACGGCTGTTTCCGAACAACCCTGATGCCACAATAAGTGGGGTGGTGGGGGGGGGGCGGGGAGTATAGAATAATATATCCCCAAAGTTTGTTTCAGAATATTGCGATAAAGCAGTTGGTATTACCTTTTTCTATAGCGTTTTCCGCTTTGAGCTTTTAGTTTTGTTTATTTTTAGTATTATTTTTAGCACACTTATACTTGCTTCCCATTATCTGGACAGAAAAAGAAAACAGGTCCATTATGCTAACAATGTATAGAATGGATAATATTAATTTTTGACCTATAATTCATAATATCAAAGAATAGTAACAAATCAACTTCTTTTGTAATGCTGAAAAGGTATGACAGCTATTTGCGCCCCTCCACCTCTCCAGACCTCCGCCCCTAATAAAAAAAAACTACTTTTAAGACTCAACAATCTCCTTATTGTTACAAAATGACCACAATATACACTTTAAAAAGTAACTGCCTTACCTTCGACACTGCGTATGTGCCAGTCCATGTTCTCGTTACCGAACAGTGCCAGAGCGCCCACAGTGTGGTTCTTATCCGGTAACCACTCCACAAACTGGGCTTTATTTACTGTCACGCCACGGCCAACTGTAAATGTACATAGTATAAGCCCACAGGAGCTGTCTATTTAATCTTTTTTTGTATATTTTTTCACACAGGCATAGGAAGCCCCCAGGAAGTACCTGGTGACTACACTGACATACTACTGACATACTACTTACGCATTTTTAATGTGTATTGAATACGATATAGCTTCATTAGAAATTATCGCTTCCTTATGGACCTTAGAGACAACATTGAGACTGGAGTGTTCAAGAGAAAGCCGCTATATGGGGCAGTGGTGACCATTTAGTCAGGATTTGCTACTTCTATAAACCCTGCCAGTGGGTAAGCGCGCAAATATTGGCTTTAATTCTTAAGTCCCTCAAAATATCCTCACAATTATGTTCTTGACTTGGTATAGTGGGCCATCCCGAAGTACACCTCTTTCTTTTTCAGCTTCTGCTATTAACACATAACATCTGTTCATTCGTCAGATGTTACAGTGTATCTTTATGATATCATGGTTATTAATGATATACTCCCTGACCTTATGTTAAAAAGTGACATACCTTGTACGATACCTTGGTCCCAGCGAACCCAGAAGTACCTCATTTCACTTACACTGAGGATGTCAAGAGTTATTACAGTATGCACAATATCTTCATTGTACCCCTTCCGTATAATCGTCTTTGTGTTGTTGTAAGCCCCGAGAACCAGGAGATGGACATTTTCCTCATCATTCTCAGCCTTACTGAGGACAATTTTGGCCTGTTGCTTTGCACGTACACCAAATACAAAGTGAGGTCTTTGCGTCTCTGTCAGCCAGACTTGATAGTTTTTGCCTTTTCCTTGTGACTTCATGAAAATCTCCCATCCTGCAATGGAAACTTGTATATTTTAACTCGATGATTAATTCAAGTAATATATTATTTTATGAATGTGCAACCTATTATAATGGATCTTCACAATTGAGTCAAAGCAAGTAATCCATCAAGCCACATCTAACTAATGTGGGGTTGCATCAAGGCGAAAAACAAGGATTCACTAGTGCGGCAACATTTGTAACCTAGATATATCCTGCCAAGTGGATCGGAGAAGAGAAAAAAAAGAATAATTCTACCGTCCTGTAAAAATTATGACTTTTCTTCAATTTTGAAATAAAAAGATCATCCTTGATTTTGTAATCTACTTTAAATACGATTTCATAATAATTATACATAGTTAAATCTGGCGATAAATTTCTTTGAAACATACCTTCTTCCCTGAGTAACTGCCATGTTGCTTCAGACCCCACTCCACCTGAGAATCCAGTGCTGGCAATATCAATAATATTTCCTGAATACGTAAGCACTGTCGTTTCAGCCGTCTCATTAACAATACCGAACAGCAGCTTCTGCTTATCCCAGCGCACCCAGAGAGAAGTGAAGTAGTCACACTGCAGTAGGTTTGGATGCTGCCCCGTAGTAATCTCCGCCCCAGTGAGCACGTCGGTGAGGGTGGCCCCCCCTGATGTAAGGCTGAGCTGGTACGAGAGCCTGACTGTGTCATGGGGGTGTGCGGCCAGAAGCAGCTCCGCTGTTTGACACGCTTTGACACTCACGTTCACAGAACCTAGTCTCACTGTCATTGAGATGTAGTCAAAGGATGGCTGGCCTTTAGGAGTTTTTATTGTCAAGTGGTCTGGCGCTGAAGAGGTGGACATGTTTCACAATTAAATCACATTCTATATTGAAGGCGCTTTTGTTAATTCTCTTCAGTGTTGATGGTTAAACCGTTTAGCCCTTCAACCCCTTTAAAGACAACCAACACAATGTGCTATACCCTAGGATATATACATACATCTCTGGTGAGTGCATTCAGGTATCATGAAGACTCTTTGGGAGTGTGTGAATCCCTATTGGATTTGAATACTCCTGAAGTATCAGCATAATACACCAACGCAGCGCCAGAAAGCCACTTACATAGTGTAATAAAGTACAAAGCTGTACTCAATAGATAAACGGAGAAATTCCTAGTATTGGACTTATTCAAATTCTAGTCTCAAGTTATCTTACATCTAAGTCCCCTACCTTGACTTGTCACAATCTGTGCACAGACAGTACATGCTGCGAATAACAGCAGAGAGAACATTGAAATCTCCATCTCTTCACTGGTCCCCCGCTGGTACATGATACTAACGACTAAACTCTACATTAACACCCACATTGTCTGTTCCTTGGTGTGATGGTGCTACAATTACATTAGTCCTCCAACTGTACGACAGAGGCTGGTTCCTGGCTATGTAGGTCCTGTCTCCGTCCAGATTGAAGGTAGAGCCCCGCCCCCTAACTTAAAATCAATGATTGTATTTTGGAAGCTGCCTACTAGACGTTAATATAAGTATCAACATAAAGTTATGTTCAATTTGTACTATAGCAACGGTTCTCTATTCAACTCTCCCATGAAATATATTCCTATATTATATCAATTTTGATGGGTATTATCATTTATAAAAGTTGATGTATTGTGTTATGGCTAAAAGCAATAGAGTATTTAAATATAATATGATGTGAAATTTTACTCTTGACTTGTTATCTAGGTGTTATCTCGTGTGGGTGATCGATGCAGACACCTCACACAGTGGATGGTGACCAGACGTGGCAGATAGCCTCACACCGAGCTGACCCTGAAGGTCTAAGGTAGATAACACTTTAACCCTTTAAAGGCAGAATGGTGCTGTAATCATGAACGATACGATAATTTTGTAAGTAACTTACTAGGGATCTATTCATACGCCATGCCAATGAGATTGATACGCTCCCAAATACTCTGCTCGATGCACAAATGACCCGATGCACCTATCGCTAGCACTGCCTTGGTGCATCATGCCGACCATTTGGAGATGAAGCCTGGGGTAATGTGCTGTCCCTAATGGGTTAATCGTGAGTGGCACGGAGTCAGCATGACTTACTATAGATTTAGGTACAAAAGCTGGCACACCATGACACAGGAACTAGATGATGTGCAACATCAGATAGGGCTCCTACCCTTTCTCGGGGGCTATCACCCCCCTCCTCACTTCCTTAATACCCCAAGCCTAATGTTATTTAAATACGGTTTATCCTTTAGATAAGACACTAGAATAAATATAAAAATCAGTGGAGGTAGCATGTAACCGAGAATGGAATACCCTTAAAAATTTGATATGAGAAACATAGAAAATCGTAATGAATTAAAGAAATAAATAAAACATTTTCTGGATAGCACTATACCGGTACTGGGTGACCTATTCTTAAATATAGTTACTCAGTAATATATTTGTTTTCATTTGGGGGAGGGTAACTCAAGCTCAAGAGAATTAATAATAATGTCCTCATTTTTTAAGAACAGTTATTCATAAGAAATTAGACATGGTGAAGTTGGTCGTTCCAAGAAACACGTAGCTGAATGGTGCAGTCCGTAACAAATCCGTCCATTTATAGCAGTGGAAGCAGGTTTTACCCATCTAAGGGACCCAAAAAACACTGACATATATGTGCTAATTTGGTTTTGGCGAACATGTCAAGGGATGCTAAAATATTGTGATCTGTCTGTTGACGGCTCATGGATTTAGGGGAAATGGACGGAAATCCCAATGGACGGATTTACAGTTAATTGCTTCCACCAGTCCATCCGTCGACAGAAACGTTGATGGTAACGTTGACAGATGGATTGGTGGAAGCCAAAATGAACCATCTGTCGACAGACACCCATCCAGATACCCACGGAAACCGTGCATTTCCATGTCGGCAGGTGGGTCAAAGTGGAAGTGAAAAAGCACCCCGTTGGCCGTTTTCCGACGGTTTTGTTAATGGACAGATTGGTTTCCGTTGACAGACAGAAAGGATAGGGACGGCAGTGGAGTCAGCGCTTCAGGATATTTACGATAAAATATATTTTATGTGAGTTATACACTTAACAATGGCTTGAGATACACCTGTGTGATAATTGTCAAACAAATAAAGCAGGCCAATAAAGTTGATTCTTGTTTCAAAAGAATGCATATTGTATGTTTGGTATAGTCGTCTCCTGTATTATCTGTTCACGCTTACCTCACGACATCATCTAAAATAATACATGGTTGACTTTGTCTAATACAGTATAGAAAAGCCCTAAGCATGTCTATCTATCACACGGCTTACTCCTATACTGCACAGCGGATGCAGGATTCAAGAAAGCTGCAGCCTGGATGAGAAGGAATACTTAATGCAGATGTTGTTATCTCCTAATTAAAACTCACTAGAGGGAAAGATTAAGGCTCACCTGCCAACTGCAGTTTGCGTTGCTTAACAACCCCTATCCCACACGGGAGAACCCCCCCCCCCTCACCCCCTTACTCCTCCAGCCCCTCAGGTGCAATACCAAAGGTACATCCATAGAGGGTATAGCCAGGAAATATGCAGCAAGAGCAAATCAGGCCGATAGTTATTTTACGTTATTGCTGTTAATATTCCTGTTTTGAACAGTATGGAGCAGTTGACTCATCCTATGACATGACCGGCATCAAATCTATCCGGAGTAAATTTTAGCAATCATAATTCATTATAGATATTAACACATGATTCACCAGGTGGCTTCTGCAATTAGTATGTGGGATAAATATGTAATTATAAGGGAACATAATCATGTTTGAATGGTATTTATTCATCTTAAAAGTATATTCGAATTCTACATTTACAATTACTGTATTTGCCTGCAGGGGTTGATGTGAAATGATTAATACACGTTAGTGACTTCACTGATGACACACACAATAATTACATTATCTACCTAATCTTTCCTTTATGGTATTAAGCCACTATGTATATTCAGTGTAAGTTGGTCAGTTTTCCGAGGCATTTACAGGTCACTATCTTTACCCTTCGATACTCAGATCCAATAAAAAATGTCTGCAGGACGACATTATTACAGTACAATGTATTAACGATGCCAATATCTGGATTCATGAGCCTTAAAATGTTAATTTTGCAAAGAATGACTGTTTGTGTGTATTAATCACAACTCCATGTGTTTTACGCCACCCGAAAATCTGACCAAATACTCTTGACTAGTATATTGAATACTATTCAATTATTCTACCTTCAAGGTAGATCTGGATCACAGAAGGCTTTGATATAAAAAGAGAACACTTACGAAACACACCAGGGGGATTGCTCTGTGATATCACTACAGTATTTAACTATTTCGTCATTGCATAGACACATTTATCCTGCTTTTTCTTAAATAAATGCATGCAAATATGATTCAATATTGGACAATACTAAATGCAGAATGATGCAGATTTCTTCTAGTTACGTTCCAAATAAATTCCCAATGAACAATTGTCATGGATATTATATAGATTTCTAACCAGACGTTAACAATCCAGTACCAGCAGTTTCACCGCTAGCAATAATAACACTAACTGGGTCTAGTGCAGAAGCGAAAAAAATGCAAGCAGCTCAATTATATTCTTTTCATACAATAGGAAATATATCTTTGTGACAACCGGTAATGAAACTAGCAAGATCAAGTATCACCGATACCTGTTCCTATAAAACCATCCACACAAGTAGCATTACATTAGCAGGGGACGCTATTATCCTTCATGATTGGAGTGTGAAGCCTTGTGTAGTAAGCATATTAAGTATAATTTATATGTGTGATTGGTTCAAACGGATCATAAAAGGTTGATATCACATATGTGTGTTATCTCTAGAAACCATTTCCTCTATACAAATTAATCATCAAAACCGCACTAGGACATTATGTTGGTAATATAACCTGGGTTAACTTGAATTCATATTGAAATAGAATTTAAAATTTTATAAATGACTATAACATTTTGATTTTTAAATCACTTTCATATACCACCCTGCACACATCGTTCGAAGGTTTTCCTTATATCAATCTTTTTGTGCAGTACAAGAAAAGTTAGAACACTGTTCTCAAAGTCATACAGTATAGCACACTCAGCTAAGATTTGTAGTATATAGTATAGATGGACATCATCAAGTATAACTAAGGGCACTACCTGTTAACCACCTTTTAAGTATGTGAGAGAGATTCAATAATTAAACCTGACTAGGCCCTGTCCAACTTCAAGAGGTTCTTGAACTCCAAACATTATGGAATGTATGCAAAACTCAAGCTGACGGCATTGTCCTGCCTCAAAAGGAAGGCTTATTATTAGACAAACCCCCCGAATTCACCCCCTCACAAGAACTTTTTCATGATGACAGCCATGCTGGTTCCTGTAATAATTAAGGTGAGCGAGGTCGGGTTGGGTCGCTGGCTGGCGTTACATAGGTCTCCTGTACAACACGTTATTGTCGGATCACCCAAGGAGCTGCTCTGACAGTTTTCTGCACAGTCACGGCTGTAACCAAGATTGCCCTCATAAATCTGTCAATTATAAAATGAAACAATATTCATTTGTGAATCTCTATATCTCTGTTCCTTTCATTTAAAATAGTTGTCAGTGAAGATGAGAAGGTCACTCAATCAGGTGCAACACCACTTCAATAATAGTTGTATGCTGTGAATACTTGGTATGATTATTAAGACTAGGAAAATTGTATTGAAATATCCGTTATCAGTTTGATCCCATGACAACATAGACAAGACTCCACACCATTGACATACATGTACATCATACTTCACGAGTTGAAGCTGGGTCATATCACATGATGCCGAAGGCTGAGTGTGATATGACCCAGCTTCAACGAGTGAGGTATGATATACATGTATGTCAATAAGTGGGGATTTGTGTTTATTAAATGTCCCTACTGTCTTAAAATGAAGAAAATCAACAAACTTAGAGGCCATGGAGTATGACTACACTGGGGCATGGAGTACAGGGGTCCCATCGGCTTAGCATAGCAAGGCGGTACCACCATGTAATAAAGTATATGACTGTGAGAAAGCCTACAGTATAACCCTCAGTTACAGCGAGTAGATCTGGTCATTGGGACTCAAAATTAGATCCTCTTGGAAGTTATCAAGGAAACTTATTTTATTCGCAGGAACATTTTGAGAATTTGACCAGCTTCCAATTCACCAACTCGATTCAAGTTGAAAGTCTATGAATAGGCTAGGTGCAATCTATGACCGAATGCAATCTATGACTGGCATGAAAGCCATCAATATCATACCCGATCGATGGGACCGGTCAAATCACACGAGTTTCTGATCAGTTCTGACGCAGATCAAGAAAACTTTGTGTACGCCGAAGCCAAACCTGACCGAAACGATTGGTTTTCGGAGGAACTCGACTACCCACCCCTACCAAAACGTCTCATAAGCAACATAAGATCTAACCTTAGCATCAGTGAGACGATTAGGCTTGAAATTCCTCAAGATTTAGCCATTTTAAGTGATAATCCGACCGACGTTGACCAAGCGTCTTCTTCGTCTCGCGAACTCTCGCGCCCTCTCGCGGGCGAACGAGAAAACGCGAGAAATGCAACTATGACGTCACGGAATCCCCTCTCGCGAATGCGGGAAACCCCCACCACGACCCTTTCGGTCAATACACATTCGGAATTTGTCCGAAATATAACAAATAAAGACGATTCTGCTGCTCTAACCCCTCAAAATCAATTGATACAGGATCCCCCTCGCGATTTCGGCCATTTTAATATCGTTTCAACGACAAATAAGGCCAAAAACAGCGAATTCTCGTCCCCTTCTCCTCGCCTGATTCAAAATATTAGTCAAGTCTCGCGCCCTCTCGCGGGCGCGCGAGAAACCACGAGATCTTCGCTAATGACGTCACGGGATTCCCCCATTCGGGGTGGGGGAACCCCTCTAGGTAACGAGACACGACCAGACACTCGCAATTCTGCGGAAATACACAACAATGCGGACATTTAGGCGACACTAAGCCCCCAAAACAGCTCCCCAGTGTCTCCTTACACTCCTATAGCGATACATACGATCGATCTAACGGACGACAGGCCCAACAACAGTGAAACCACTACTGTCACTAGAGCCACGCCCACCCTCATTTCCTCTTACCTGGTCCCCAAATTGACTGCGACTGCCCCTTTGGTGACCACCCAGCCTATTACTATAAAGGAAACCCCCTCTATTGTCATCTCTCATTTCCACTCGCCATCCAGACCCAACAGAGCCCCTTTGAAAATTTCTTTCAATATGGATGATAATTTTGATCTAACTGCACCTCGCACTGTTCTATTCCAGGGCAACACTTCTAGGGCAGGTAGCTTCACCCCGATGGAAATAGACAACAGCATCAACCCCAGTGGCACTAACCCCATTGACACTACCTTCGTCCCAACACCTACTACTAGTCGAATGATGGGACCAAGCGCATCTACAGCTGGACTAGGTTTCACACCCAGCCGGAGCACCGTCCCTCCAACCAGTGGGGCCATGGCCATGGCCGCTGTCGCCCCCCCAGTTCCCCTCCTTAATCCCACAGGCATAGCCCTGGGCTTCTCTCAGATGACCCCTGAAGCCCAAGTGTCCTACTTACAAGACACCATCCGCAAAATGCTTGAGTCACGAGCACCTACCACAGCCTCATCAACCCCCCTCGTGACACCGATGCCAACCCCTATAAGTCCTAGCCTAGTAGCAGCCCCGCACCTAACCCCCCTCAACATGGAAAACACGGGAAGCAAACAGGCTTACTACGCGAGGCTACTTCCTGAGGCTGCAGACACCTGGCGGCTCTACCGCAATTGCTACCAGAAGTGCACGCATTCACGCCTTCGAGCTGACTTCTTCCGCTATCTAGCCAACCTAAACCGGTTCCCGAGTTGGACTACCGGAGTACTACCTCCGGGAGGCCTGATCACCACCACCGAGGCAGCACTAGCATTAGTCAGCATGCGCCGCACCCAAGCCATCTCCACTTTAAATACGATGGCAGCCATCCTGGATAATAAAGCGGATGGCATGCGCGTAAACATGGAGGCGTACTACAGCGCCATGCAGGCGCACTATGAGCGCCAGACAGCGAAGGCCGGCACTCCTGAGTACTACGAGTTCCTGCCTGCCACCACTTTCGCTACTCAATTAGTAGAACGTGAGACCGCGGAACTCAACAAAAAGCTAAACGATGAGGCCTCCGACCTAAAAGACAAACCACAAGATGCCCTGTGGTCCGGCATCCCTGCCGAATTACGCCCGGGTTACAACCCGCACACGATCAGCGGCGCCAACCAAGCAACGGCCACATGAGACCCCCGATCTCTCGCACAGGTGAGCCCACTTGTACCGCCCGTGATGCAAGGATCAATCCCGCAATCAGCCTTCACGCTAGAAGAAATCCTAGCGGCTGAAAACAGAGCCCGTCTAGAGGCACAGGCCCCGCGGAACCAGCAGCAGGTTTTTTCGACTGTGTGGAACCGCGGAAACGGCCAGAGATCCCCCCGCCCTTGAAACAACCGAGGGGGCGGAGCGGGGAACTCCAAGCAATCGAGACGACCAGCGACAAACCAGCAAAGATCCCAACCAGGGCGTCGCAACAATCAGGGGAACCCCGAAATCAATCAGGGACGCCCTCGCCGCCCGAGAGTGGACCTGGTGGACCTCCTCCGCCAGGCAGGACACATTTGAATGCGCCACAAGAACACTCACTGTCACTTGTTACGGATGAACAAATTCCATCATTATATAATCCACTATTTGATAATCCCTTTGAAGATGACACTTTTCTAGAATCCTTCGAGACATATTGCATGGAATTTTTACCACTCCTGTATGACCACCAAAATTCAAATGGTAATGCCACAATTAATTCTGCTAATAAAAAATCACTAAATTGTTATTCCGGTGTTGTCAATCTTTCAGATCATCAACTGTCCGAAGGGGAATTCACTCTCCTACAAAAGGGTCTCACATTTGTAAGCACCCCCGCAGCCCCAGACCCCGGTATAATAATGGAAGACATCAACAAATTCCATCGTAGTGTCAAAAGACAAATAGCACTTAGCAAGTTTGATGAAAAAGCCACACCTCCTGTGGACCTTACTCAAATTCAAGTCCCCTTTAAGAACCAGAAATTCAAATGTCCCTCCAAATGGAATCCACCAGCCCCAGGTATAGTAGAACATATGGCCCTACTAAACCAACGAGACATTGAAAATAACTACCCTAAAGTCAAACCCAGATCCAATCTTACTTGGTCCGAGAAACAAGCCAAAATCTCACTATCTAAAAACGAGAAAATAGTTATTAAAAAGGCAGATAAGGGATCCGCAGTAGTACTTCAGAATAGATCGGACTATATCAAAGAAGGCCTTCGCCAACTAAACGACAGAGACTTCTATAGGCTCCAAGAAGACAATCTCACTGACATCCACAACGACACTATCACCAAAGAAGTCACGAGAATGTACTACCAAGGTGAGATACACTTACAAACCGCCGAATATTTGGTCCCAGAAAAACCTAGGACACCTAACCTGTACCTACTCCCGAAAATCCATAAAAATGTTCTCCCCCCACCAGGTAGACCTATCGTCTCAGCTAATGAGTGCCCAACCGAGAAAATATCGCAATTTGTAGATTTTTTCTTACAACCAATAATACCTAAATTACCATCTTTCTTAAAAGATTCCGGAGACTTCATAAATACCCTAATAAATCTAGACATCCCAAACGACGCCATCCTAGTGACGATGGACGTGACAAGTCTCTACACAAACATCCCGACCCCTGAGGGCATCAGCGCAGTCGGGAAAGCATTAGCTTCCGAGAGACACCCTAATCTAAACCCCACCAATAGTTCTCTTTGTAAACTACTTGAGCTAGTCCTAACATGCAACAACTTTCAGTTTGATGACAAAGACTTTCTCCAAGTAAGCGGCACTGCAATGGGTACTAAACTGGCACCAGCTTATGCCAATATCTTCATGGGAGACTTCGAAAACAGGTTTGTATATCCTTACCATACCCAACCTTTAGTTTGGAAACGATATATCGATGACGTGTTCATCATCTGGACACATGGCAAACCTGCCCTAGACGTCTTCCTAAACCATCTAAACACATGTCACAAAACAATAAAGTTCACAATGGAAGAATCAGCCACTACGGTCAACTTCCTCGACATCACGGTCATCAAAAACACGGAAAACAAACTCGAAACCACACTCTACTGCAAACCCACAGACAGTCACAACTACCTCCTCTACTCCTCAGAGCACCCCCGACATGTAGTCAGAGCAATCCCTTACTCACAATTCATCAGAGTAAAACGCATTTGCACTAGAGACTCGGAATTCCTACGCAATTCCCTAATGCTCTGCACACACTTCCTACGCAGAAAATACCCTCGCCAGTTACTCATAGACTCCCTAGCAAGGGCCAAACTGCAACCCCGAACCGAACTAATCAAACCCAAAACAAAACTCAAGAACACGGGTAGACCAAAAGCATTTATTGCATCACTACCCACAATCCTCACAATCCCCCAATAAAACAAATTCTCACAGAGAACTGGGACCAAATGAAAAGACCAAAACCACACGAGAGTTTCACGAGCACAAATTAGTCTTTGGCAACAGACGGAATAAAAGTCTGGGTGATGAACTAGTAAGAGCTTCAACCAGCCAAAAGACCCCCACAACAAAGGTCCCACACATCAGAAAGTACCCGTGTAACACTCCACTGAACTACAGATACTGCCCAAAACTAAACAAAAGTGGCTACATACAATCTACCACCACTGGCAGAAAGTTCAGGACTTTGACCTCTGTCAACTGTCAAAGTGCCAACATCGTCTATGCCATAACTTGCAAATCTTGTGGCATACAATATGTTGGACAAACCCTGGAACGCTTAATGGATAGATTCCAGGGGCACAGCGGGGACATCGAGAACAACAGAGATAAACCGGTTGGTAGACACTACAACCAATGTCCCCCTCCTCCACAACCCCCGTCGAAATGGAAAGGTTTTGAAATAACAGTCCTAAGTTTCATAAAGAGCCCCCCAAGAACCCCAGCAGGTATCGCGGAACTAAATGTGGAGGAAAGACGGTGGATGCACCGACTCTGTAGCATCACACCAAATGGGTTGAATCTACTAGACTAATCTAGACCTAGGCCCAAGCCCTCAATTATCCGTTTAATCAAAAGATCAAAACAACGAGGGCCACACACACCTAGGTAAAGAAGCTACACGACACTCAGCTTGTGCGGACATTGTCCAACCTTTTACCCTATGCCCTGTTAGCATCACCGGGGGTAACAACTACTTAAGCTGCCCCTACCCATGAGCCTACACTCAATGGGACTATGGTTGACTAACTCACCCATTCTGACCAAGTGATTATACTAACTAGTGTACCGTGTTAAGTCACACTACCCTATACATACCTGAACTTATTATTTTTAATCCCCTCCTTACTTGTGGACTACTCCACAATACACTGGACACTAAAATCTAGGCACACAGTAGGATTAAAATAACATAAACAAATAGATTCAACTTGGCCCTAACCACCATTTATCAATCTCATATAGTTTTACAAGTTCCACTTACACATTGTTCTATTTATTTAGAAAACTCACATTAGCATGATAAGGATCTAATCAAACTCATCCTAATATATAATTCACACCTGATGAGACATTTCAGTCGAAACCACTACCTGTACCACACTCACTGTACCAGATACACTGAGTCACAATGGCCCCCAACTCCCATGGGGGCCTCATGATCCCCACATAAATTCTCCTAAGTCCTAAACATCTGCTGCAAGATAGTTCCCATATTAGGAAGTGCACATAAACTCAGCTAGGAGATTGCACAGAGGAAGTGAGGTCATAGACTAAATCCCTGAGCCCTGATTGGTCAGAGCCTTTGGGTAACCATGGTACACATAAGCATAGTGAGCCTTGTCAACAAGGCATTCAGTGGTTGTGTAAAGTAGGGATAAGAAGTCTTTTCCCGTTTTTCCCTGACTGGCATGAAAGAAAAGGGCTTATTTATGGCAGATGTACACAGAAAAGGTCAGAAAAGGTTAATGGATATTTTGAGACTTTATGATACTAATTCTCTTCTATCTGAATTAAAAAATATTCAAATTTACGCTTGCTGGTCATAGATTGCACCCAGTCATAGACTTTTGACTTGTATCAATTTGGTGAGACTGGGCCAATGGGGCCTGCAGCACTGTCCTTACCCTGCAGTGGGTCATTCCTGGGATGCAGGTGGTTACGTAATCTTTCAGGCTGTTCGTGGAGTGTTTGTCGCAGTGATGACCTGTCTTTTCATTACTGCACTTGTAGCATTGTAGAGTCTGTATGCCTGAAAACAGCAAAATGCCATAGTTTACATTAGTTTAAGGGATATTTCCACTTAGCTTATGAGCTAGTTCTGATTTTAAATGAGGATAAAGATCAATTCTCTTTGTTAAACTCATGGGGGCCGGCCTGATCAGGTCGAATGAACACAGTGACACAAGTATTATCAGAACAATAATGAAAACAAAAACGAAAAGCATACACAATGAGCAATCATTTAAGTATTAAGCATAGCTCACGTGTGTCCGCGTTATAATAGAATATATCATATAATTATTCTTAAAATTGCTTTTCATTGAATTACTATTATCTTTTTTTACATTCTGACTGTAATACTTTATACCAATTAACAATACCTTTGTTAAAAATATATTTATTTTTATGATGGTATTATGCTTTATCATATGGTTATATGCCATGTTATTAAACTAATAATATAATTTTAAGAATCATTCTTTTACATTTAATTTGCAAATATCATTGACACGCGATGATACAGAAAATGATCTATAAGGTCTTGTTTTTCTTCAGGATGAAATAAAATGAATAATCAGAAGATCCCCTTCAACTCTTTATGGACAGCAGTATTCACTTTTGCCATTGTGAGTAAGCCACCCTAGCGAGTAACTTACCAGGTTGAGCCTTTCCCCACACGATGATCTTATAAATACATTCAAATCAACCCATCATTCGCAAGTTGCGTAATGACTGGTCGACAAAGTGAATTTATCAGAATCATTGTCATCGGTCCGTCTCATAAGAAAAGGGGATAATGGGACCAGCATAAAAACTACATCGCTTCTAGGTAGGTTTCTGCACAACAATCTTAGAGAAAATAGAATAAAAGTGTCATTGGTTCCTCGGTCTACCCAGTCTCGACCCGTCCAAACCCACTGCCTCAAGAGTGGGATTGGACAAATTCTTTTTTTTTTTAAATCCCGGATCCCCGATCATTTTTCAATTTGGTTGAGAATGGCCTTGAGAAGATGTTGGTTGCCATATCCATTTTTTCTGACCTGCCCTTGACAATATAGGTTGTTACATAAATTGTAGTCAGGGCCCGAGACAGGGGTTAAATATGTTTCCTAGGAGAACATGTAATCAAAATAGCTGACCTTGTATGAGGAGACAGAGGATGAGTAGACATATAGACAGTCTTGTCACGGCAGACATGGTTACAGTCTTCACTCTGTATAAAAGAGGAGGAAACATTATGCATGTATCAATAAGAATTACCTCAATCAATATCTTTCCTTCTCTCTGACAACTTCAAAAGATCACATATGGTGCTTTCATGTGCTATACAATGTCGTTATAATGCATGATAAGTTGTCTGTTCAGTGTATTATAATCTTGGCGTAGCCTATAGACGGCATTGTACGCATCCCCAACGTTTCGCCACAGAAAGGCAATGGTTATGTGAGGGTGGCTAAAATATAACTACTGTTCAGTGCAGAATTCTTTTGAAGCATGATGACAAAGGACATAGCACATTCATACACTATGCATGCATTATAAGGTTAAGCAGCACAATTGGACAATCATCTGGGAAGATTGGACATGTGGATCATATAAGATTGTTTTGCAAATGGTTGGTTATAAACCAGAAAAAGTAAAGTAATTGTTAGCTCTAAACATGTATTACTCCTAGATTTGCCCTTTTAAGATCGACAACAGTAGATATTACACGACCCTTACCTGGGGTGTTGTGGTGCTGGAGGGTGTGGAGGATGGGCGGGTTGTGGGGATGCAGCACGCTGACACTGACACCTGCAGGAGTTTGTTACCTGGTCGTCATGGAGACTCCAGGGTTACCACCACCAACTCCCCCTGGTACTTCATGGTTGACTGAACTTGCATGTCATAGGGTAAGACCCACAGAAGGAGGAAAGAGGAGCAGTATAGACGTGCCAAGGTCCCATTGACAAAATCTGCATCCTCCCTCCCCACTCCCCATCCCTCTTCACCCCTTCCCTCCTTCATCCCCCCTCCCCCCCCCCTCCTCTGCTAATCCCATCCTTCACCCATCTCTTCATTTCACCCCCGCACTCTCCCTCCCTTCCTTCCTAAATAACCCAAATCAGCCTCTTCAGTTGGATACTGTGTATATGACAATTACTTAAGACACCAGATGGCGTAAGGGAGCCACAGGTACAAGTAATGGTTCTAGTCTACGGCAGAGTAGTCTCTGAGCGCTTCAGCCTGCCAAGCATAGCCCATAGGGGTCACTTACTCCCAGCAGATGTTTGGTGTAGTCTCAAATCAACTGCATAAATTAACATACATTAAACAGTTTGTCCAGTGGATTAAGATGGCAACAGCCGCCCAGAGAAACTACGATATAGCAGTATGATGAGTACAGGGGCTGTGGCTGTTCTGTATTTAACTTATACCACTGTACGCAGTGTTTTGTTGTCTTATACTATCCATTACAGACGTGGATAATGTTGTAGAACAGAAATTGATGTACCATGCTAGGTAAGTCAGTACATTTTAATCGTTTCATGTTTTGCAGAACACTCTAAAGAAATAATGTCTGCAGTCTCTGGATATTTCACTTGAATTTGAATGTTTTGAATGCATGACATTGCTGTCTAGTGCCAAATGCTTACATAGATTTACTTGGAGACTTATAAAGTAGAATTAAATGCAAAAGGGTTGATTGTCAGCACTTTCGATTTTAGCAGTCCAACCCCCAACCATAGCAGTATTAGGGCTAGTTGATTGGGTCCCTGAATAGATGTCTTGTTGTTGCATGATGTCTGCTACCTCACTTTAGATTTAGATTGCAGTATTTGACGGAATTGTGTGAGTGCTATAGCAAACTAATAACCTAGAACTGTAGGTATTTCATGTGTGGTTTAGTGACAAGAGTGCTTAACCGGATAGGGATTTCAAACATATGCTCACTCTTGTATTGTTGAGGGAACAGTGACATAACAGTTATTGGCTCATGACTTTGTATCAATTGGATAGTCTTGGATCTGGTGATGTCTTTGACCGGGTGACGTCTTTGACCGTGAGGCTAGAAAAGGCTATTCTGGTTTTTTTCCGTTTTTTTTTCTATACCTCTACTATTTGAAAAAATATGCGGATGGTTATTGCATACTTTGGACAGTGTAGCTCTTCAAAGTCCACATGATATAGAAATTGACTTCTTTGACCGGGCAGAGGAAAATATATAGCACAATTACTCTAATGCACGTAAAAGGGCCTACATATAAATCTAAAAAAAACTTAAATAAATTTTCTATCATTTAGTGTGAAAATATCCTTTGACTTTTTCCATCCATTTCTCAATTTATATGTCTAATTTATGCTGTAATAACGCTTCCCCGTCAAAGACGTCACCCGGTCAAATACATTACCCGGTCAAATACGTCACCCGGTCAAAGATGTCACCTGGTCAAAAACTATCCAATTGTTACAAAGTCGTGAGACTGAGCCTATTTCTCTCAACTAAACGGAACTTCTATAAGTATACTATGTTTAATGCTGTTTAATTAATAATTGTATTATTTACCTAAATAAAACAATACAAAACAAAAATTCGGCCGACAAAACCCATTCCATTGGGTAGTGGACACCCGGGCCCTGCCTCAAACCCCAAATTGACTATGTAGCCCCTTGGGCTGAATAAGGACTGAGCGACCGAGGCTGCAGGGGAGTATGATTATAATCCCCTTTAAGGGTCGCATAGTGCTTTAATGTGTCATGCTCTTTGTCTTCATGATGAATGAATACAGCTTTGGCAAGGCAATTCACATTCGTGTGGTATGCTGAATCTTAGGGATTATATCGATCCTGTATGCATACATGGCCTGAATGCAGCACTGGCGAGCTACTCACCACCAAGGAAACAGGTGCGTGGATCGTAAGGAGAAAATACATAGTGCATTAAATTAATGTGTGACCGGTCATTTATTCAACATAGCCAATCAATTCTCTATTCTATCGTCAATAAAGGCAAATCCATGTACCACCACTGGAGGCTCATTCAGAACAACTGACGTGGTCGTAGGGAAACGGTGACGTGACGAAACCTATTTGATGACCACTAGTAAAATTTCTTTCACAAGATTTCCGTTACAAATCTATAGAAAATTGATGTAAATAGCACATTTACCAGCTACAAACCCCCCCCCCCCCCCCCCCCATTGCAAATATTGCAATATTGTCGAAAATCGCAATATGACGACTGACGAGTCTGTTCTGAAAGAGCCTCCAGAGTATTATTCTTAGCTTAAATTATGTATGTGCTGTGGGTGTATAATGCAAAGAGAACAGACTCACCCTTACCATAAATATGCTTTGCACAGGAATTAAGTCTAAAACGGGTTGCAGAGCACTTACACTATACTACATCATACTAACCCTAGGAGTAAATAAGGTCAATCCGCTCGCCATGAATATTATGTGTAGTAATACTTCTAGTGCCTTCATATAAAATACATTGGTATATCACTATTGTTTACACTATTATGTTTTAATTATATGACTAATACTAATTTTAGAACAGCATATTGACCAATATATATTCAAAAGAAATATTTGAATGTGTTTATTTGACCAGTGATTTATGAAAATACCATTTGCTGCCATCCACTTGTGAGGATGACAATAATGTTCCATCGTGTCAAAAAACTGTAACCCGGCCAGGAAAGAGACCCTTCTGGGAGGGGATCAGTAATTAAAGTTGGTGTAATCATCTTTAAATTGAGATATCATAAGCTACGGAATTGCTGGTAGTTTTTTGTGGGAATCGCTTTTTAAACATAGATTCATATCACTGACTGGAAATGGTAGCTTTGAATGCATGCTATCCTTTAGTAAATTGTGATGATTATTGGAAAATCGTTTTTGTTGATAAGGGAGTGGTCTTTTTATTAACAACAGGGGGGGGTGGTGGTCTTTGACGGGGACCAAAAAGATTATCCACCGACCCCCCTGTTGTTAAAAAATGACAATGCACTCCCTAAAATAATCAAATAAAATGCGGGTTTTAGTTCAAATTAGAAGGGCTTTCTACGGTCCGTTTGCAGTCTTGAGTTGGTGATGGGATTTCTAAGAAATCTTCTTCCATTTTTGTGTAATGGAATGCTTTCCATGGTGCCCCCTGGTGGCCAAAGCAAGAACTAAAAATCCCCCTCCGATGGATCTTTTACTTTGTCTACAGAAAATCATGCCCACACAGCATTATCATGAAAAGTTCACAGAACACAATTTCGTATTATTGTCAAACCTCCTCTTGTCTATTCTTCTTCTCACTTTCACCTCATAGTATAAGGAGGGTGCCACTATGGCTTAAAATGGAAGAAACAGGCAAATTTGATGCTTTATGGTATTTTTTTCTGGAGAATACAATAGGATAACTCAGAATATTCCATTTTTGGTGAAAAGCTTCCTTATTTGGAAGGTAAAAAGAACATTTTAGAGTCTAAATGAGTGTCTCTGTTGATATGTGTTATCATGGAAATGTGATTTTCATTCCAATTCTTTTTTTAAATAGCCCATTGATAGAATTATTCAAGAGGATTACCATGGTCAAAACAGAATAGAATTATCATTTCCAGATCAAAATCTATGGTCTATAGGATAAAAATATATGATCATTTTCTGATTATTCTAATTATGCTAATTAGATTGAGATATCTAGGAAACTATGAGACTTAGAGCTTATTGGGGTTTTGGATACGGCGATACCCACCCATATACATACAGCCATTTCTCAAAAACTAGAAATGATATCTTCCAGTGTAATATATCACTGGAAAGCTTGTGATATCAATTTTAAAGTTGACATTTTCGTTGGATATCCCTTTTCCCTTGCCTGTACACAAATGACCTTGTAAAATTCTGAAAAAATGTACTTTATTCTTATATGTGGATGATACAGAAGTGTCCAACACTGGGCATGCCCTAGAGCTACTCATTATGGAAATGGAAGTGGATTCGTTGGTGCTCTAAAATTGGTTTAGGAAAAATAAGCTTACATTAAATGAAAAAAAAAAAAAAAACTATAGGATATTTGGACTTAGAGCTAAACTGAAGGAAATCCATTTACCATACTCTCCATTTTGGCAGGACTGAGATAGACAGAGTGCTTAGTATCTGGGTGCCACTCTCGATCCTGTCCTAGATTTTAACAAACATGAAGAACGTATATATTCAAAAAATTATATTCAAAATATACCAATTGGATCTTATGAAAGAAAGCATGTCTGTGCAGGTCAGGTTAAAAATTCATAAGACTATGATTCTCCCGCATATTGATTATGGAAATGTTCTGTATGATATTGCTGGTCAAATATATTATTGATAAGATCCAAGTCGCCAAGAAGGAGGAACTAAGAATGTGTTTAGTGGTTGATAGTTATGGAAGCCGACAAGGGCCATATACATGCACTATGTCTCTTAGTACTTAAGGCCCATGTACAATACTCTACAGCAAATACTATATGCATTTTTCCTTTGCTGTCAACGGTGAAAAATGTGCTGTCAGTCTGTCAACTTCTGTGTTTGGGTTGCTGTCAATGGAGGAAAAAACGCTGTCTGTCTGTCATCTGTTTTTATTAGGGAGGGAGGGAGGGAGGGAGGGAGGGAGGGAGGGAGGGAGGGAGGGAAGGAGGGAGGGATGGAGGGCGGGAGGGAGTGAGGGAGTGAGTGAGTGAGTGAGTGAGTGAGTGAGTGAGTAAGTGAGTGAGTGAGGGAAGGAGGGAGGGGAGGGAGGGAGGGAAGAAGGGAGGGAGGGAGGGAGGGAAGAAGGGAGTGAGGGAGGGAGGGAAGGTGGGAGGGATGGAGTGCGGGAGGGAGGAAAGGAGGGAGGAAATGAGAGAGCCCTACCCTGCCATGCCTTGCTTTGCCCTGCCATGTCTTGCCTCACTTCCCTACTCCCCTACACTCCTACCTGCCCATTCCCCTACTCACACACTCCCAGCATGACCATTTACCTGACTCTGTATTGAGAACTAATGCTTAAAGATACCTGTCACAAATTGGTTTGCATAAGTTGACAGTTTGACAAGTGAAAAAAACATATTGACAGCAATTGTTTTTTCAACTTGACAGTGTGACAGGTGAAAAAACTATGTTGACAGCAACTCATTTTTCCAACTTGACAGTTTGACAGCTGAAAAATCAACCCTTTTCTCCAACCTGACAGTTTGACAGCTGAGAAATCAATGTTGACAGCAAAAAGAATCGCTAATATCTTTTTATTTTTCTTATTTCATATAGTTGTGGCCCTTCCCGGCTTCCGTAGTACGTAGGTGTCCTACCATTCTCACACATCAGTAGGCTACCATATCTACATTGGTCCCCTGTAGGAGCATATTCTCAACTTTATGAGAAAGAGTAATATGGAGATTGTTAACCATCTAGGGCCTGTTTACACAAGGGCTCATGATGCTTTATTGTTTACCACCATCAATCCACAAAATGAAACAATCAAAAAGGGGTACTATATAGAGGAGCATTACTCTGGACTGCCTTGCCCACTCACATTAGAGCTATTGCGTCTCATGAAGAATTTAAATTAGAAAGGAAAAGGTGGCTCTGTAGTACTAATTATTTGTAAAATAACAGTAATATTAATTTGCTATTACTACTTAGTGCACCTTGTATTGTTGAGATGACTAGATTGTTATTAACTACCCGATACGACGTATATGTAAGAAGTCTACTGTACTAGAAATTGTATATCATAATGTGGGGCATACACTGGGTATTAGCCCAGGCGATATGTGAATAAATCGTGCAATGGGTCATAGAAGCATGAAATCGGACACGCTTGAAGTCCATGTGAATATGATGAACTTCAAAGTTAGAGCCAGCAGAAAAATGCATTATCATAGGCAGGGCGGCCATTTTGTTTTGGCATCATTAAATAACACATTTCCTATAATAATCCAAAATTTATGTGCATTACCTGATGAAATAGTTTAAAAGGACATGTCATGCTTAAAGTCCATGTGTATAAACAAAACTCAGATTTGGAGCCACCCAGTAAAAAATTATTAGAGCCATGGCAGCCATTTTAATCTGCCATCAAGAAAAGAGAATCATATAATCATCACCTTCAACTGGCCTGAAAAAAGGTACATAACTGCCAGAAATAGGTCAGTCAGTGATGTCAAGCTTAAAGTCAATGTCCATATGACGAATTTCAGAAATGGAGCAAGTCGGAAAACTCAATATTTCAGGCATGGCAGCCATTTTATCATGCCATCACCAATAAAACACCAATATACGCATCACCTTCAATTTACCTCCAAAATGGTATATATTTGTGACAAATATGTCAATCTGTCATGTCATGCTCAAAGTACATGTCCGTATGATCAATATCAGAATTGGAGCCACTTGGAAAAAGTTATATTTCAGTCATGTCAGCCATTTTGTCTTGCCATCAACAAAAGCATATTTTTAGTCACATTTCCATCAATTGATGTCCAAAAAGGTATATAATTGCAACAAATATGTCAATTAGTCATGTCATGCTCAAAGTCCATGTCCATATGACAAATCTCAGAAATGGAGCCAGTCGGAAAACTTAATATTTCAGCCATAGCAGCCATTTTATCATTCCATCACCAATAAAACGCTAATATACACATCACTTTCAATTGACCTCCGAAATGGTAGATAATTACGACAAATACGTCAATCAGTCATGTCATGCTCAAAGTACATGTCCATATGATTAATCTCAGAAATGGAGCCACTTGAAAAAAGCTATATTTCAGCCATGTCAGCCATTTTGCCTTGCAATCAACAAAAGCAATTTTTTGGTCACTTTCCCTTTAATTGACGTCTAAAAAGGTATATGATTACCACAAATATGTTAATCAGTCATGTCATGCTCAAAGTTCATGTCCATATGACAAATCTCAGAAATGGAGCCAGTAGGAAAACTCAATATTTCAGCCATGGCAGCCATTTCAACATGCCATCACCAATAAAATACCAATTTACACATCGCGTTCAACTTACCTCCAAAATGGTATATAATTGCGACAATTATGTCAATCAGTCGAGTCATGCTCAAAGTACATGTCCATATGATCAATCTCAGAAATGGAGCCACTTGGAAAAAAGCTATATTTAAGCCATGTCAGCCATTTTGTTTTGCCATCAACAAAAGCATATTTTTAGTCACTTTCCCTTTAATTGACGTCCAAAAAGGTATATAATTACAACAGATATGTCATGAGATTGGTCACATGGACATTGACTTTAAGCATGACATGACTGACTGACCTATTTTCTCCAATTGTACACCATTTTGTAAGTCAATTGATGGTAACATGTATATTGGATTGCATTTGTTAATGAAAAGACAAAATGGCTGCCTTGGCTACAATATTGCTTTTTCTGACCTTCTGAGATATGTCACACGGACATTATCTTCAAGCATAACATGTGAGTCTGACCCATTTGCCATATTTATATACCCATTCGTAGGTCAGTTTGAGGTTATGTATATATAGGAGTGTTTTTTGGTGAAGGGAGAAGAGAATGGCTGCCATGGAAGAGAAACATTGGGTTTTATGACTGGTTCCAATTCAGAAATTTGTCAGAAGGACATAGACTTTAAGCGTCACACGATTAATTGAACTTTTTGTCACAGTATTACACCTAAATTTTGGGTTATTCCAAGAAATGTGTGATTATGGAATGCTGAAACAAAATGGCTGCCATTACTCTAATAATGAATCTGTCGGGTCGCAACCAGCTCAGATTCAACCTGCTGCTGTGGACCTTAAGTATGATATGTCAAACCAACATATTTGTCCCAATGATAGTCCTAGAAGTTGCTGTCAATTAAGATAATGTGTTTTGGTAATAGCAGAACAAAATGGCTGCCATGGCTCAAATATTGAGATTTCCAACTGGCTCCATTTCTGAGATTCATCATATGGACATGGACTTTGAGCATGACATGACTGACTGACCTGCTTTGGCAATTATACACCATTTTGTAGGTGGGTTAAAGGACATAAGCTTATTCCTCGGTTTTGCTGATATCAAAATAAAATGGCTGCCAT